>OZ026840.1:8010755-8211132 GCA_964023205.1 Lutraria lutraria
TGTTGCTCTAGATAGGTTAAATTGCAATAGCTTAATCGAGCAGTGGAAAAAATCATACTGTTGTTGAAG
This sequence comes from Lutraria lutraria, assembly GCA_964023205.1. Lineage (NCBI taxonomy): Eukaryota > Metazoa > Mollusca > Bivalvia > Venerida > Mactridae > Lutraria > Lutraria lutraria. The sequence continues at coordinate 8,010,825 of OZ026840.1, forward strand.
GGAGGCTGTTGCTCAAGACAGTGCCGCTCTAGAGAGGTTGTACTGTACATATCGTTTCAGTCGATTCGGACCTAAGTGTATGGGTTGTTGTGAAGTACTGACACGTACTGATTGGGTCAGGCGTGCAGCTGGATACATATATCACGTGGATTGTTTATGTTGTCGATCGTGTAAGAGAAAGTTGAACACAGGCGATACCTATACGAAAAGGAGTAATGGTGTAGTTTGTATGGAACATTGTGAGACAACTTCTGTAACAGACGATGATTGTGTGTCAGGTAATTCTTATATATATATATTCTTATAAATGGTCAATGTATTACACGCAACACCATAACATATTAACGTACGAATACATAATGCACGTATGTAATTTCCAAGTATGCCGCATGGTTTTAATTACTTTACTTTGATAGCTCTCATTATTTTGTTTATATAAATTTGATAATTTGATTTTGATATTTGCACGTTTGGTACTATATTCAGATAACCAATTTAGCTCGTCACCTCTATTGGAGGGGGCGTAAGTCTACTAAGTCAGATGTTTTTGTTTTGTTCCGTTTGGCTATTCGTGAATTTCCGGTATGCACGAATTAATGATCGGAGAAGGTTGGTCTGTTCGTCCTCAACCATTAATTCGGCATTTTCTAAGGCGAGGCCATATCAACATCGCTTTAAGCTTATCATGAGCGTTTTAAACAACGCTTTAAATAGCTTCAAATCGCGAATAAAAATGGTTTAAATATATCTTTGTGTGGTTGGGTAACGTACATAATACAAAATCAATGTTTCAGTATCATCCATGGATTCAGATGTCCTTACTCCTGAATCATCAGAGGAGAAAACACACTCCAGCAAGCGTTTAAGAACTACCTTCACTCAGCAAGAACTCACGGTATTGCAGACTGCTTACATGAGAAATTCTACTCCAAATGTAGATGAACTTGAACATATCGCTGATATGATGGTCATACAAAACGTGCTGTTGTTGTAAGTGATGAAATAAACTTTAGTGGTCCGTTGTTTATCTCCCCTTGTTGCAAGTGATATTATTCACTTTAGTGGTCCATTGTTTATCTCCCCTTGTTGCAAGTGATGGAATAAACTTTAGTGGTCCATTGTTTATCTCCTCTTGTTGTAAGTGATAGAATAAACTTTTGTGGTCCATTGTTTATCTCCCCTTGTTGTAAGTGATAGAATAAACTTTTGTGGTCCATTGTTTATCTCCCCTTGTTGTAAGTGATCTAGAATAAACTTGTGTGGTCCATTGTTTATCTCCCCTTGTTGTAAGTGATCTAGAATAAACTTTAGTGGTCCATTGTTTATCTCCCCTTGTTGTAAGTGATCTAGAATAAACTTTAGTGGTCCATTGTTTTTCTCCCCTTGTTGTAAGTGATACAATAAACTTTTGTGATTCATTGTTTATCTCCCCTTGTTGTTAGTGATAAAATAAACATTTTCTATCCCCACATATTGTTTCTGATAGAATAAACATTAGTAGTCCACTGCTTATCTTCCCTTGGTTGTGATAAAATAAACCTCAGTGGTCCATTGTTTATCTATACCATAAATACTATTTCGTGGTTCGTTTTTTTCTTCATTTTTATCTCATGATTGTATCTAATAATATGCTCTGTATCTGTAAATCAATTAAGTCACTATCTGATAGCGTGCTGTGTACCACTTTATTTACAGATTTGGTTTCAGAATTGTCGGGCCAGGAATAAGAAACGATTGATAAGTGAAGGATTAGCGCCTGTTAGCAGGTCGAAAATGACAGGTTTAAACGTCTTGTTTTACATGATCATGACTAATTTGCAACTATAAATACTTGAATTCTTTTGTTTTAAGGAAATGGTGATGGTTATAACTTGTCTTTGTATCTGTTATATAAAACATTCCAGTTTCAACAATGTCCCTCCGGGTGTCCTTGATCTTTGACCTACTGACCTGAAAATGCCGTGACAATGTAGAGGTTGTCATGAGAACGATAATAATTACGGAGTTTGATGATTGTGTGTGGAAGCATTTTAAATTGATTTTATAGGCATGGTTAAAGTTTGGAACAAATAGGCAGACCAAATACAATAAGTACTAGCTAGTATATATATAGTATATATCGATACGGGGGCATAATAGCATGACGTCGGAATGAGTGCAATTATTCAACCACATAGAAAAGTTTTGAATTTAATTTCGAGTAATTTATGATAAAGTGTTTTTAACATAGATGTATTGTATCTATTTGTAGAAACGTGTCATTGGATCGTGAACCCGTCTAGTCCTGACACCATACCATTTATGGAGTGACGTGTCTATGATGTCAAGGATTCCAGCAGAATACTCTACTACATGTACTATGTTATAAATTATAAATACAACAATTGAAACTGAATAAATACAAACGAGCACAGAGCACACAGAATTGAGTTATTCTATATCATACATGATTAATATGTATCTCACAATTGTGTACAGCGTCAGGGCGACAGTTTGAAACGCCGTTCACTCCGACATCGAGAGTCACAGATAGAGTAAAATACTACGTACATTGTAGATATATAAATGCATCTGTTTTTTCTTTTACTTAAATCGAAAATGAAACGCAATTCTATTGAACAATATTATAACATTTTTTGTTGGATTTGATAAGATCATTTTGAAAAAAAAGAAATGTAGGTGAGTATCGGTTTTCAGTTACGGAATATAAACACCACCGTGTAAACAGAGATGTGGAGTGTCGAAACAGTATATGAAAAAAAAGTTATACATTTTATACGTATTTTCTTACCATGGATTACTGCGCAACCTCTCTATAGCAATAATTGTTGGAAGTCTCAAATTATGTTGTTGAAAGGTTGTCGATCAAGAGAGGGCCGCCATGGAAGGTTGTACTGTACACACAATTCTTTTTTTTGCTGTTAATTCTCACGTCGTGCATGTAATTGTAACCAATAATATATAGACCTAGCTACTACATATTTCATGAACTAAAAATATGTTTTAAGATGTGAGTCGTCAGTTTAGTTTCATCAATATTACAACTATACACATGGGATTTCAGGTTAATTTTAACAGAGTAATTATAATACGATATATATATATTATAGTTTCTTCGTCACATTTCGAAAATGAAGTGAACCATTACGTACAAAACTACATAATAAAATTAGTAAAACAAGCTAGGTGTTATATTGTTACCTTTGTGACTTATGATATACCAATAGATAAAATAGTAACACAAGTTAAGTCAACGTTTTTCATCTTTATTTAAAGGTCAATAGTGAAGTGAACTTTTCATAGTACATACTGTATAAAGGGGCGTAACTCTGACTGTATTATCCATCCTCCGTGTTGGAGTGGTTCATGTCATTGTAGCCTCTCACTGATAGAGGGTCGTGGGTTCTAGCCCCGCTACCGACCATGTCTCTTAATGTGAGAAAGTAGGCAGTTGCTTACGGAGGATGGGAGTCTAGTACTGGATAGGTGAACTGTCCTCATATGACGCTGATTGTTGAAAAGGGGCGTACAAGTCAAATAAACAAACAAAAATGCAAACTTAATTGTTAAACTAATCAACATGGTACTTTACACACAAGGTAATAAGTAATTACAATGTATATTGTTCATCATTAACTGGAATGTACGTTACTATATTTGAAGTATAGGATCCAGAAAGTTATAAATCAGAAATATAAATCACACCCGTAAACCGCTCCCGCTATGTTCGGTTTGTCCTGCTAGGTACAGTCGTGCTGCTATGTTGGGTTTTTATCGTACAGGAAATGAGCAAGGGAAGTTTTTTCTTGATTTTCATATATTTCGTTTTAATAAGGAAGAAAATAATTGTTGCTATATATTTAGGTGGCTTTTTATTGCAGGTCATAAACATCCTAGACTATTTACTCATAAAATAAGAAAGATACGGCGAGTTAAAGTGCAAGGTAATTGCGAAAAATAGATGTTTTGCTGTTTGTCGACTATTTACAGTATTAAAGCATAATTAAGAAAGTGTATTTTTGAAAATAAAATCATGAACTGCAATGCATACTGCATACTCTGACAAAAAGGTTTCGGAATTCAAGTTTAATCCATTTCATGACGGGGAATTCATTCAAATATTTTTTAACATCTTCAGTAGCGTAAACTAAAGATATATAAAGGTTTGGGGGGGGGGGGGGGGGGGGTACTTTTTTGCAAAATGTTGAAAAAAAGCAAAATGAAAACCCAACTTCAGGATACTAAGACGTTTACAGTAAGTCATCACAAAAACACTTGTTAAGCATACAATGTATATAAAATAGTATTTACATAGGCTTCGAAATAAATCAAGTCTGAGGAAAAACAGCCATACTGGAAGTGTCCTTAATTGACTGACATTAATATATAAAAAAATACATAATTGTAAGTATATATATATAAGGTTGTTTAATTTTGAAAGTGAAATTTTAAAATCAGATAGGATAAATGTAACAGATTTTGTCGATGGAGCCATCGTTGGGGAAGAAAATGTATTATAATTATATTTTTCGTTAGATATTTATATGAATTATACGTTATAGAAGACGTTTGGAGTGAATATGTTTCGTGAAAGAAATTTTACAAAAGTTTGAAGTTGGTGAAATTTGGGCATGAAAGCACGTTTCGGCTTATATTGGATGCTGGTAGCCAGTTTCACAGATGTACGGACGGACAAACGTGTTGAAAAAAAATTGGGACAAATTAGCGAATAAATAAATGCATTTTATAATGAATGCCTAGTTGACGTAAATTATATGAGTGTAAAAGTTGTAATTTAGTGCCACGGTAGTTTTGCTATTTTGTGGGGGGGGGGGGGGTGTGTAGATCATCGAGCCAGTAGGAGTCTAGGGTTGACTTGGCAAAATGGAGTGAAAATAAAAAAAATATATTCAATTAAGAACAGTTGTTTATTGTTGCATGTTAAGGTATTTTATGAGAATTGGGCGTTAAAAATCGCGGCGTGATTTTGTATATTGTCGATAAGTTTTTCAGAAACTGTTCTTTGGACTACAGAGCAAAATATTTGTACGCATTGTCTGGGACCAATTATATAAACATGCTTTGGTCCCATGCAGGTATTGTTTACGAAAACTCTTTGAATTGGATAAATAACAATACTTGTTTACAAATGCACGGTTGGCAAAAACTCTTTGGACTGGATATATAAATAAGTCCTTGATCCACTGTTTTCACTTATCTAGCGTACCCTTTCAAGACTGAGTATAAAAATATATATACCTGCATATCTTATTTTTAATGATTATTTAACCAAAGATCTATACTATACAGTATAGTGTAGGTCTTTAAATTGATTTAAGAAACATTTTTACAGGTCTAAGTAACATACAAATGTACATAATTTAGTCCCTGTTACAATGTATGACAAACGAAGTCAATAAATTTTCCACCACGGGGGTCAATGTTTCTATGGCTTAATTGTGACATAGATATCAGGGTTCAAAAAGGCGATCGAGGGGTCGAAATGTCTTGCACCAGCGATAAAACTTTCAAGGAAGTGTAATTTATTGATGGCGGTTAATTAGGACGTTAATTAGGCGTTAATTTGTTTTTGTTTCTGGATGTAAACAAGCTCATTTGATTTAGGGTCGGTAAGTCGGGGTTTTTTCTCTTGAATAAAAGTGAGAAAATTGATATACCGTTTCTCGGGCCGAATAAAATGAAAGGGTCACTATCTAGAAACAATTTTGACTCTTAATTTGATCCACCTAACAGTACTTCCAGTACCTTGATTTCCTAAAAGCGGACGGATGCAACACGGTGAATTGTATACGCGCAGAGACATTGACTAGGTTTTGAAATAATCAGATTGTGCTACAACTTTAATGCAATGTACAGGTACCTTAATTATACGTTAATTGATGAATAGAACACGTTGTCCTAGTTTATGTATGGAGAACGTGAGACAAGGTCAAGGTCGGGGTTACAGGCGATCAGTAAGTGATATATCAATCATACAGTGAATACAGTCAAGTTACTTTCTCTTTTGATACACATGTTACGTATAATAAACACATTACGGATGTTAAACCGTGGAGAGATATTGCCATAAAGTTAGTTTATTTTTATTTGTTTTATTCATAGTTATCTAAAATAGCATTAAAGGAAGTTTTAATACAAACATTTGAACTTGTAAAGTTATTAAAGTTTTTGATATACTGTAATATAACAACGAAATTGGTTTAAATTTCATCTGACAGATCTGTTTGTATAAGTTTATTGGAGAGTAAATGATTTTAATAATGTCAACATCAAGATAAGTTTATAGTTGAGTTTGGTTTGATTCAAACTTCCTGAGTGCATTATTTACATAAGGCATATTAGTCTCTGTCAATAAATTTTTTTTTTTTTTTATGATAATCGATTACATGTATAGCCTTCCTTATTTTGAGTTTGTAACACAAACATAACTTTGTTCTAAAGTTTACCTGGTTTTATTGACTCAACTACCTGAGTAATCAGTATACATGCACATATCTCTGGCTGAATCAATTAAGGGGGCACGCTCCTCCCCCTGCCCACAGGTACTTGACACCATTTTTGTGTGTGTCAAGTACCTGTGCCCCCGCCTAAATTCCCTGACCATAGACAGAAATGGAATAGCATTTAATTCTGAAGCGCTCAGACACAAAACTCACCAGAATGCACCATTTCCCTGTACTAGCTTCAAATTAACAATGTGCACGGGGGAGGTACATCCCCGTCTCAAGAGGCGGATTCAGGGGGGCGTACCTCGCACCCCCCTAAACTGGCATGTTTCCTTTTAAAAGTCCCAGACAATAGATAGAAATGAAATATAATCGTCCCGCAGGCCCCGCTACTGCCCCCTAGATATTGTTGTTTTTATTGTTTTATTGAATCTAAGCTTGAGATAACTTTGAGCTATGAATATTTTTAATGTCATCTCATAATTTACATTTATAAATATATATATAGTGTTTGTTTGTTGCATGATAGTGGCATGAATATAGTTCGCATTTTGTAGTGTAATAAATGCTTAAATCCCTTTATTGATTAACCTCTGGATAATTTGTAAAGTATGCACCATGGACGATTAAACACTTAATTATTACACCAAGCTATTTCTTTAATTAAATTACACATTCAATTTCTGATTGAAAGAAAACATCTTATAAACAAATTTAAGACATTCATTAACAATTAAGTTAAATATAGAACATATTATAGAACTGATTGATAATAACAAGTATAGTCAAACCAGTGCTAGCAGCCACCTCCTAATAGAGGAAACCCTATGAATATAGGCCATCCTTTTTTAAAGACTGTAACTAATCATTTAGAAGAAAATGACCTCTGAATAAAGGCTTACAGTCAATAAATGGCCACATTTTGTCTTATCCATGGATGATGGTGGCCTTTGTACACAAGTTTGACTGCATGTACTTAACCTTGTTATAGCATTGAGTCAGACAGTTATTGACTAGTGAGCCATTGAATACAATGTGATACATATACAACAGTTTCATTTATTATTTGATAAACAGCAATGTATTTATCAACAAGAAAAACTATAACAAAAACGTTATAGGTAGACAAATTATACCAGAAGCATAGGTTTAAGTTTTTTGTATGAAGTTGTTTTTTTCATAAAGGATATTGACAGTCTATCTTATTCATTCCTGCATTATGGAGAGTATATAACATATTTACAAGTTATAGATAATACACATATATTGACAATCATGAGTATTTGACAAATGAATGCATTCATGTATATAGTTCACAAGGACATGGTAATACAATACCATACAAAATTTAATGGAATAAAGTACACCCTAAATACTACCAAATTCACCATAATCTGCTATGCTACAACCACATTAAACTGACTTCTAATGTTTCCGATATTATGCCACAACAACTGATCTAGGTCAACATCATAGAACAATGCCTACATTACTTACTTACCTTTCAACAAAAGAGCAGACGAACACATTCATTCAAACACGTCAGGTTACGTGATGAATAGCCAGTCCAATGACTGACCAATCAAATGACCGATATCACCATTAGCCAATCAAATGGTCAGGATTACCCAAAATAGTAATAGACACTATACACCTGCAAACAACTATAATTTATATAAACTAGTACCCATGACTAAAATTTGTCTAGAAAAGGAAGATGAATATAATTATCACATTGATAATGAGATTCAGAATATGATTGATGAATAGTGACCTGATTCTATTTTTAGATTGGAAAGTCCTGAAATTTGCATTCATCATTAATTCATTACTCATCGCAGTTGTCATAGCCAGCTGTTGTGCAGCAACAAGCCTACCTTAGTGCAGTACATGCGCAGTTTGCGTACGTATAAGTAAATGTGCATGCTCCTATAAGACAAAGTACAACAATATCCTTTATTCTATTATTTTTTCATTCAAGTCATGTATTTAATATTAAGTTTAGTTCTTTTGCTTTCTTGTGCATCAAGGTATCCCTCTTCTTTTAGTCAGGATAGCCCTTGTTGCTTCGATTGTTCAACAAGAAGACTAAACCTGGCAATACATGTACTTTTAATTTTTGTGATCATACGTTGATTGTTATCCCTCTGTGGTTCCTGTGACAAAAGATACTTAAGACTAATTTAGACAGGACTGAATGTAAGACAGAGCAAGGCAGTGAGTCCTACATCATGGCAGGAGTTTATAAATTTTGTCGCATCAGTCTTAAGGTTTTTTGACATGTTGAAACAACCTGCTACAAAAGTATGTCATTGTGCGACTTTGTAAGACTACGCAGGACTCAGTTAAGATATTTTTAGACATACTGTTTTATGTCTGGTGGAACAGAGGCATATTTGGACTGCTATGAGCACATATATTGAACTATACTGGGCCTAAATTAAAAATATGTTTGTTTGCTCTTTACCGACCCTGAATTTTAGAAGAGGGTCGGTAGGTAGGAAAAATATTTTATTTTATTTCTAAATTTGACCTTTACCAAGCATGGAATTACACTTCTATCTTGACGCATGATATATTTTATGTATTCTTCTACCATACAACCATTTATTGTGTGCTTTAATCACTATAACATGTACTCAGTGCCTTAACACACATTATTGTTTCCCTTCATTACTTCACTTTTCAAATGATACCTACTTTGAATGTTTATCAAAAGCACTGAGTACATGTATATTTTAGTATATAAGTATAAAAATAAAGTTCTCCCAGATTTTGTAATAAAATCTTTTGAGTCGGCATGATTTTTTTGGGTCGGTCGGTAAAGGGCAAACAAACTTAATTTTAATTTAAGCCCTGTGTATAATTTGACTAATTTCAGGTGTGACCTACTATTGTTGGTATGAAGAGTTTGTCAGTCTGCAAGTCTTGTATTTTACAACAAATATCAGGAAACACAGCATTTTACTCACAATCCAAATTAAGAACAATGATTCGTGTGTTGTCAAAGAAACGTATTCTCTCCAATCAGTTGCCTGCATTCTTCACTTGTACCCACTCTTCACAAAGGAGACACCTTCATCTCTCGGCACCAGCAGCACAGTCTCAGAAACAGAATTTAGATATTGATCTACCTCAGTTAAAGGTTCCTGAGCTTCAGAAAGATGCTTTACTTACATTTAGAGGAATGGATACAGATTTTCCTTGTCTAACGAGAAAGTAAGTCACATTCAATCTACCGGTACTCACTTTTCTGATATAGATAAATTTCTACCCTAGAAAAAACATTAAGTTGTTTTTACCTCTGAGGGTTACATTTTTACATGTGAGTTATAGAACACAAACATATTTTTGGCATAAATCCATGAATTAAAACAATTGTTTTGTTCTATTATTGTATTTTTTCAAACACACAGAGTGTAAAATTGCCATTGATAACAAGAAAATTAAATATTTTTTACATAAAACAAGGACTTTGGATAAAACTAGCTTGTAGGTTACCTCAGCTTCATCATCAGAAACATATTTTGCATGCTTGCAGGTACTTTGCAGGTTACTTCCAGCTATTTTAAGCTAATTGCAGGTACTTTCAGCTATTTGCAGGTTACTTCCGGCTACTTTAAGCTATTTTCAGGTACTTTTAGCTACTTTCAGCTACTTTAAGCTACTTGCGGGTACTTTCAGCTACTTCCAGCTACTGTAAGCTATTTTCAGGTACTTTTAGCTACTTGCAGGTACTTTCAGCTACTTGCAAGTACTTTTAGCTATTTGCTGATAAACAAAATAAAATTGTTTGTTATATTGGTTGATATAGGCTCATAAAAAACAGGGTTAAAACTAGGATGCAGCAATTTTTTGCTCCTGAAAGCATCTGGAAGGGTAAGAACATTAAGATAGTAAATGTTCTATTCCTTGGGCTTAAGAAAAGTTTAGGTTCATGGTAGAAAATTAGGGTTGATCAGGTCACTAGAAACAAAAAAAGATTCTAGACAAATTTTTAATCATGGGTACGAGTTTATTCTAGTTGTTTGCAGATGTATAGTATAGTGTCTATTACTAGTTTGGGTAATCCTGACCATTTGATTGGCTAATCGTGATGTCGGTCATTTTGATTGGTCAATCATTGGACTGACTGGCTGTTCGTCGCGTAACCTTTCATGTTTGATTGTAAATCATGCAGGCATTGCTCTGTGATGTTGACCTAGATAAGTTGTAGTGTGGCATACTATCGGAAATGCTATCTGAAGTTCAATGTTGTAAAATGTTGTAAAATAGCAGATTATGGTGTATTTGATAGTATTTAGGGTATATTCTATTTGATTGATGTAGGGTATGATATTACCATGTGCTTGTGAACTATATACAATGAATTTATTCATTTGTCAAATACTCATGATGGTCAATATATGTGTATTATTCATAACATGTAAATATGTTAATTATACTCTGTATAATGGAGAATTGAATAAAATATACAGTCAATATCCTTTATGGAAAAAGCAACTTCATACAAAAAACATAAACCAATGCTTCTTGTAATTTGTCTACCTATAACATTTCGTTATAGTTATACCCCCAGATATGAAATATATGGGGGCTATATTGGATTCACGCTTGACGGTTGGTCGGTCGGTCGGTCGGTCGGTCGGTCGGTCGGTCGGTCCGTGCGTCTGTAGACACAATTTGTCCGGAGATTTTCTCAGCAACTACTTACAGGATTTCAATGAAACTTCACAGAAGTGATCAGTAGTAAGTCTAGTTGTGCATGCTTAAAGCATTTTTCGTTAGGATTAATTTTCGCTGAGTTATACCCCTTTGTTGTTTTTATTCAGTATATACAATAGGCAAATTTTGTCCGGACAATTTCTCAGCAATTACTCACAGGATCTCAATGAAACTTCACAGAAGTGATTAGTAGTAAGCCTAGTTGTGCATGCTTAAAGCAATTTTCGTTCAGATTAATTATCACTGAGTTATACCCCTTTGTTGTTTTTATACAGTATATACAAAGGCAAATTTTGTCCGGACAATTTCTCAGCAACTACTCACAGGATCTCAATGATACTTCACAGAAGTGATCAGTAGTAAGCCTAGTTGTGCATGCTTAAAGCATTTTTTGTTCGGATCAATTTTCACTGAGTTATAGCCCTTTGTTGTTTTTATACTGTATATACAATAGGCAAATTTTGTCCGGACAATTTCTCAGCAACTACTCGCAGGATTTCAACGAAACTGCACAGAAGTAATAAGTAGTTAGCCTTGTTGTGCATGCTTAAATCATTTTTCATTTGGATTGATTTTCACTGAGTTATAGCCCTTTGTTTTTTTCTACAGTATATACAATAGGCAAATTTTGTCCTGACTATTTCCCATTGACTACTGCCAGGAATTCAGCAAAACTTCTCAGAAGTGATAAGTAGTTAGCCTAGTTGTGCATCCATTAAGCTTGTCTTGGTTGGTTAAATTTTCACTGAGTTATGGCCCTTTGTTGTTTTTTATACAGTGTATATACAATATCTCAGTAACTGCTCATAGGAATTCAATGAAACTTCACAGAAGTTATAAAAAGTAAGCCAAGTTGTGCATGCAATAACCAGGTTTTGTTTGGATTAATTTTCACTGAGTTATGGCCCTTTATTTTATACAATTAGGCAAATTTTGCCCGTACCATTTCTCAGCAACTACATGCAGGAATTCAGTGAAACTTCTTAATAGTGATAAGTAGTTTGCATGTTGTTGTGCATGTCCACAATAGGTTTTGTCCAAGTAAATTTTAATGAGTTATGGCCCTTTGTTATGTTTTATATAATGTATATTTAGAAACTGGTCAGGATATATCTAAGCAACAATTTGCAGGTATTAAAAAAATGAAAATGCATTATATTTCCCTCTGTAAAATGTAATAATAACTGTGTCAAGGCCGCAGCTGGGGGTATTCATCACCTTTAGTGATAGTTCTAGTTTTTCTTGTTATGCCTATTATAAGTGTCAATGATTGATCTTCTAGAACTTGTACTTGTGTATTTCATGAACTACATTGTAGTACAATTAATGACCAAGTTTATAGTACAGATACATAGATATATACATATTAAATTTTGTCAAGTCATTATTACGTGACTTAATCTATGCCGTATATAGAAATACTCTTATATTATCAATCTTGTTAATAATCTATTCATTTTTTATACACGTGATTCACTTAACTACATAAATGTAAATATGATTCAGATATCTGCCTTACATCATTCTGTATGTATCTGATGTTGATAAAAATAATGATATTATATAAATAATTTAATTTAGTCTATCACACCTAGTATGGGACTTTGTTTTGTACTGGTTTATTAAGCTGACTGAAGGTGTGTGGAAAATTGTTGAAACCTTTAAACTCCTTTCTGTGTTAGTAATCAAGATATTGTTGACTGGTCTTGTTAGGGTATGATGACTGGTCTTGTTAGGGTATGATGACTGGTCTTGCTAGGGTATGATGACTAGCCTTGTTAGGGTATGATGACTGGTTTTGTTAGGGTATGATGACTGATCTGTTTAGGGTATGACAACTGGCCTTGTTAGGGTATGACGACTGATCTTGTTAGGGTATGATGACTGGCCTTGTTAGGGTATGATGACTGACCTTGTTAGGGTATGATGACTACTCTTGTTAGGGTATGATGACTGGCCTTGTTAGGGTATGATGACTGGTCTTGTTAGGGTATGATGACTACTCTTGTTAGGGTATGACAACTGATCTTGTTAGGGTATGATGACTGGCCTTGTTAGGGTATGATGACTACTCTTGTTAGGGTATGATGACTAGCCTTGTTAGGGTATGATGACTGACCTTGTTAGGGTATGATGACTAGCCTTGTTAGGGTATGATGACTAGCCTTGTTAGGGTATGATGACTAGCCTTGTTTGGGTATGATGACTAGCCTTGTTAGGGTATGATGACTGGCCTTGTTAGGGTATGATGACTGGTCTTGTTAGGGTATGATGACTGGCCTTGTTAGGGTATGATGACTACTCTTGTTAGGGTATGATGACTAGCCTTGTTAGGGTATGATGACTGGCCTTGTTAGGGTATGATGACTAGCCTTGTTAGGGTATGATGACTAGCCTTGTTAGGGTATGATGACTGGCCTTGTTAGGGTATGATGACTACTCTTGTTAGAGTATGATGACTACTCTTGTTAGGGTATGATGACTACTCTTGTTAGGGTATGATGACTACTCTTGTTAGGGTATGATGACTGGCCTTGTTAGGGTATGATGACTAGCCTTATTAGGGTATGATGACTGGCCTTGTTAGGGTATGATGACTAGCCTTGTTAGGGTATGATGACTAGCCTTCTTAGGGTATGATGACTAGCCTTGTTAGGGTATGATGACTACTCTTGTTAGGGTATGATGACTACTCTTGTTAGGGTATGATGACTACTCTTGTTAGGGTATGATGACTAGCCTTGTTAGGGTATGATGACTGGCCTTGTTAGGGTATGATGACTACTCTTGTTAGGGTATGATGACTACTCTTGTTAGGGTATGATGACTGGTCTTGTTAGGGTATGATGACTACTCTTGTTAGGGTATGATGACTACTCTTGTTAGGGTATGATGACTACTCTTGTTAGGGTATGATGACTACTCTTGTTAGGGTATGATGACTAGCCTTGTTAGGGTATGATGACTACTCTTGTTAGGGTATGATGACTAGCCTTGTTAGGGTATGATGACTGACCTTGTTAGGGTATGATGACTAGCCTTGTTAGGGTATGATGACTAGCCTTGTTAGGGTATGATGACTAGCCTTGTTAGGGTATGATGACTAGCCTTGTTAGGGTATGATGACTGGCCTTGTTAGGGTATGATGACTGGTCTTGTTAGGGTATGATGACTGGCCTTGTTAGGGTATGATGACTACTCTTGTTAGGGTATGATGACTAGCCTTGTTAGGGTATGATGACTGGCCTTGTTAGGGTATGATGACTAGCCTTGTTAGGGTATGATGACTAGCCTTGTTAGGGTATGATGACTGGCCTTGTTAGGGTATGATGACTACTCTTGTTAGGGTATGATGACTACTCTTGTTAGGGTATGATGACTACTCTTGTTAGGGTATGATGACTACTCTTGTTAGGGTATGATGACTGGCCTTGTTAGGGTATGATGACTAGCCTTATTAGGGTATGATGACTGGCCTTGTTAGGGTATGATGACTAGCCTTGTTAGGGTATGACTAGCCTTCTTAGGGTATGATGACTAGCCTTGATAGGGTATGATGACTACTCTTGTTAGGGTATGATGACTACTCTTGTTAGGGTATGATGACTACTCTTGTTAGGGTATGATGACTAGCCTTGTTAGGGTATGATGACTGGCCTTGTTAGGGTATGATGACTACTCTTGTTAGGGTATGATGACTACTCTTGTTAGGGTATGATGACTGGTCTTGTTAGGGTATGATGACTACTCTTGTTAGGGTATGATGACTACTCTTGTTAGGGTATGATGACTACTCTTGTTAGGGTATGATGACTACTCTTGTTAGGGTATGATGACTAGCCTTGTTAGGGTATGATGACTACTCTTGTTAGGGTATGATGACTAGCCTTGTTAGGGTATGATGACTACTCTTGTTAGGGTATGATGACTACTCTTGTTAGGGTATGATGACTACTCTTGTTAGGGTATGATGACTACTCTTGTTAGGGTATGATGACTTACCTTGTTAGGGTATGATGACTACTCTTGTTAGGGTATGATGACTTCTCTTGTTAGGGTATGATGACTACTCTTGTTAGGGTATGATGACTTACCTTGTTAGGGTATGATGACTACTCTTGTTAGGGTATGATGACTGACCTTGTTAGGGTATGATGACTACCCTTGTTAGGGTATGATGACTGGTCTTGTTAGGGTATGATGACTTACCTTGTTAGGGTATGATGACTACTCTTGTTAGGGTATGATGACTGACCTTGTTAGGGTATGATGACTACCCTTGTTAGGGTATGATGACTGGTCTTGTTAGGGTATGATGACTACTCTTGTTAGGGTATGATGACTACTCTTGTTAGGGTATGATGACTGGCCTTGTTAGGGTATGATGACTACTCTTGTTAGGGTATGATGACTACTCTTGTTAGGGTATGATGACTACTCTTGTTAGGGTATGATGACTACTCTTGTTAGGGTATGATGACTACTCTTGTTAGGGTATGATGACTACTCTTGTTAGGGTATGATGACTACTCTTGTTAGGGTATGATGACTGGTCTTGTTAGGGTATGATGACTACTCTTGTTAGGGTATGATGACTGGCCTTTTTAGTTTTTGATGACTACTCTTCTTAGGGTATGATGACTGGCCTTGTTAGGGTATGATGACTACTCTTGTTAGGGTATGATGACTACTCTTGTTAGGGTATGATGACTGGCCTTGTTAGGGTATGATGACTACTCTTGTTAGGGTATGATGACTACTCTTGTTAGGGTATGATGACTACTCTTGTTAGGGTATGATGACTGGCCTTGTTAGGGTATGATGACTGGCCTTGTTAGGGTATGATGACTGGCCTTGTTAGGGTATGATGACTGGCCTTGTTAGGGTATGATGACTGGCCTTGTTAGGGTATGATGACTACTCTTGTTAGGGTATGATGACTACTCTTGTTAGGGTATGATGACTACTCTTGTTAGGGTATGATGACTGGCCTTGTTAGGGTATGATGACTACTCTTGTTAGGGTATGATGACTGGCCTTGTTAGGGTATGATGACTGGCCTTGTTAGGGTATGATGACTACTCTTGTTAGGGTATGCTGACTACTCTTGTTAGGGTATGATGACTACTCTTGTTAGGGTATGATGACTGGCCTTGTTAGGGTATGATGACTGGTCTTGTTAGGGTATGATGACTACTCTTGTTAGGGTATGACAACTAGCCTTGTTAGGGTATGACAACTGATCTTGTTAGGGTATGATGACTGACCTTGTTAGGATATGATGACTACTCTTGTTAGGGTATGATGACTGGCCTTGTTAGGGTATGATGACTACTCTTGTTAGGGTATGATGACTGGTCTTGTTAGGGTATGATGACTACTCTTGTTAGGGTATGACAACTGATCTTGTTAGGGTATGATGACTGGTCTTGTTAGGGTATGATGACTACTCTTGTTAGGGTATGACAACTAGCCTTGTTAGGGTATGACAACTGATCTTGTTAGGGTATGATGACTGGTCTTGTTAGGGTATGATGACTACTCTTGTTAGGGTATGATGACTGGCCTTGTTAGGGTATGATGACTGGCCTTGTTAGGGTATGATGACTACTCTTGTTAGGGTATGATGACTGGTCTTGTTAGGGTATGATGACTACTCTTGTTAGGGTATGACAACTAGCCTTGTTAGGGTATGACAACTGATCTTCTTAGGGTATGATGACTGGCCTTGTTAGGGTATGATGACTGACCTTGTTAGGGTATGATGACTACTCTTGTTAGGGTATGATGACTACTCTTGTTAGGGTATGATGACTGACCTTGTTAGGGTATGATGACTGGTCTTGTTAGGGTATGATGACTGACCTTGTTAGGGTATGATGACTACTCTTGTTAGGGTATGATGACTGGCCTTGTTAGGGTATGATGACTGGCCTTGTTAGGGTATGATGACTGGCCTTGTTAGGGTATGATGACTGGCCTTGTTAGGGTATGATGACTGGCCTTGTTAGGGTATGATGACTGGCCTTGTTAGGGTATGATGACTGGTCTTGTTAGGGTATGATGACTGGCCTTGTTAGGGTATGATGACTGACCTTGTTAGGGTATGATGACTACTCTTGTTAGGGTATGATGACTGGCCTTGTTAGGGTATGATGACTGGTCTTGTTAGGGTATGATGACTAGCCTTGTTAGGGTATGATGACTGACCTTGTTATGGTATGATGACTGACCTTGTTAGGGTATGATGACTGGTCTTGTTAGGGTATGATGACTGGTCTTGTTAGGGTATGATGACTACTCTTGTTAGGGTATGACAACTAGCCTTGTTAGGGTATGACAACTGATCTTGTTAGGGTATGATGACTGACCTTGTTAGGATATGATGACTACTCTTGTTAGGGTATGATGACTGGCCTTGTTAGGGTATGATGACTACTCTTGTTAGGGTATGATGACTGGTCTTGTTAGGGTATGATGACTACTCTTGTTAGGGTATGACAACTGATCTTGTTAGGGTATGATGACTGGTCTTGTTAGGGTATGATGACTACTCTTGTTAGGGTATGACAACTAGCCTTGTTAGGGTATGACAACTGATCTTGTTAGGGTATGATGACTGGTCTTGTTAGGGTATGATGACTACTCTTGTTAGGGTATGATGACTGGCCTTGTTAGGGTATGATGACTGGCCTTGTTAGGGTATGATGACTACTCTTGTTAGGGTATGATGACTGGTCTTGTTAGGGTATGATGACTACTCTTGTTAGGGTATGACAACTAGCCTTGTTAGGGTATGACAACTGATCTTGTTAGGGTATGATGACTGGCCTTGTTAGGGTATGATGACTGGCCTTGTTAGGGTATGATGACTGGCCTTGTTAGGGTATGATGACTGGTCTTGTTAGGGTATGATGACTGGCCTTGTTAGGGTATGATGACTGACCTTGTTAGGGTATGATGACTACTCTTGTTAGGGTATGATGACTGGCCTTGTTAGGGTATGTTGACTTCTCTTGTTAGGGTATGATGACTGGTCTTGTTAGGGTATGATGACTACTCTTGTAAGGGTATGATGACTGGTCTTGTTAGGGTATGATGACTACTCTTGTTAGGGTATGATGACTGGTCTTGTTAGGGTATGACAACTGATCTTGTTAGGGTATGATGACTGGTCTTGTTAGGGTATGATGACTGGTCTTGTTAGGGTATGATGACTAGCCTTGTTAGGGTATGACAACTGATCTTGTTAGGGTATGATGACTGGTCTTGTTAGGGTATGATGACTACTCTTGTTAGGGTATGATGACTGGCCTTGTTAGGGTATGATGACTGGCCTTGTTAGGGTATGATGACTACTCTTGTTAGGGTATGATGACTGGTCTTGTTAGGGTATGATGACTACTCTTGTTAGGGTATGACAACTAGCCTTGTTAGGGTATGACAACTGATCTTGTTAGGGTATGATGACTGGCCTTGTTAGGGTATGATGACTGACCTTGTTAGAGTATGATGACTACTCTTGTTAGGGTATGATGACTGGTCTTGTTAGGGTATGATGACTGACCTTGTTAGGGTATGATGACTACTCTTGTTAGGGTATGATGACTGGCCTTGTTAGGGTATGATGACCGGTCTTGTTAGGGTATGATGACTGACCTTGTTAGGGTATGATGACTACTCTTGTTAGGGTATGATGACTGGCCTTGGTAGGGTATGATGACTGGCCTTGTTAGGGTATGATGACTGGCCTTGTTAGGGTATGATGACTGGCCTTGTTAGGGTATGATGACTGGCCTTGTTAGGGTATGATGACTGGTCTTGTTAGGGTATGATGACTACTCTTGTTAGGGTATGATGACTACTCTTGTTAGGGTATGATGACTGGCCTTGTTAGGGTATGATGACTACTCTTGTTAGGGTATGATGACTACTCTTGTTAGGGTATGATGACTACTCTTGTTAGGGTATGATGACTACTCTTGTTAGGGTATGATGACTGGCCTTGTTAGGGTATGATGACTACTCTTGTTAGGGTATGATGACTACTCTTGTTAGGGTATGATGACTACTCTTGTTAGGGTATGATGACTGGCCTTGTTAGGGTATGATGACTGGTCTTGTTAGGGTATGATGACTACTCTTGTTAGGGTATGACAACTAGCCTTGTTAGGGTATGACAACTGATCTTGTTAGGGTATGATGACTGACCTTGTTAGGATATGATGACTACTCTTGTTAGGGTATGATGACTGGCCTTGTTAGGGTATGATGACTACTCTTGTTAGGGTATGATGACTGGTCTTGTTAGGGTATGATGACTACTCTTGTTAGGGTATGATGACTACTCTTGTTAGGGTATGATGACTACTCTTGTTAGGGTATGATGACTGGCCTTGTTAGGGTATGATGACTACTCTTGTTAGGGTATGATGACTGGCCTTGTTAGGGTATGATGACTGGCCTTGTTAGGGTATGATGACTACTCTTGTTAGGGTATGCTGACTACTCTTGTTAGGGTATGATGACTACTCTTGTTAGGGTATGATGACTGGCCTTGTTAGGGTATGATGACTGGTCTTGTTAGGGTATGATGACTACTCTTGTTAGGGTATGACAACTAGCCTTGTTAGGGTATGACAACTGATCTTGTTAGGGTATGATGACTGACCTTGTTAGGATATGATGACTACTCTTGTTAGGGTATGATGACTGGCCTTGTTAGGGTATGATGACTACTCTTGTTAGGGTATGATGACTGGTCTTGTTAGGGTATGATGACTACTCTTGTTAGGGTATGACAACTGATCTTGTTAGGGTATGATGACTGGTCTTGTTAGGGTATGATGACTACTCTTGTTAGGGTATGACAACTAGCCTTGTTAGGGTATGACAACTGATCTTGTTAGGGTATGATGACTGGTCTTGTTAGGGTATGATGACTACTCTTGTTAGGGTATGATGACTGGCCTTGTTAGGGTATGATGACTGGCCTTGTTAGGGTATGATGACTACTCTTGTTAGGGTATGATGACTGGTCTTGTTAGGGTATGATGACTACTCTTGTTAGGGTATGACAACTAGCCTTGTTAGGGTATGACAACTGATCTTCTTAGGGTATGATGACTGGCCTTGTTAGGGTATGATGACTGACCTTGTTAGGGTATGATGACTACTCTTGTTAGGGTATGATGACTACTCTTGTTAGGGTATGATGACTGACCTTGTTAGGGTATGATGACTACTCTTGTTAGGGTATGATGACTGGCCTTGTTAGGGTATGATGACTGGTCTTGTTAGGGTATGATGACTGACCTTGTTAGGGTATGATGACTACTCTTGTTAGGGTATGATGACTGGCCTTGTTAGGGTATGATGACTGGCCTTGTTAGGGTATGATGACTGGCCTTGTTAGGGTATGATGACTGGCCTTGTTAGGGTATGATGACTGGCCTTGTTAGGGTATGATGACTGGCCTTGTTAGGGTATGATGACTGGTCTTGTTAGGGTATGATGACTGGCCTTGTTAGGGTATGATGACTGACCTTGTTAGGGTATGATGACTACTCTTGTTAGGGTATGATGACTGGCCTTGTTAGGGTATGATGACTGGTCTTGTTAGGGTATGATGACTAGCCTTGTTAGGGTATGATGACTGACCTTGTTATGGTATGATGACTGACCTTGTTAGGGTATGATGACTGGTCTTGTTAGGGTATGATGACTGGTCTTGTTAGGGTATGATGACTACTCTTGTTAGGGTATGACAACTAGCCTTGTTAGGGTATGACAACTGATCTTGTTAGGGTATGATGACTGACCTTGTTAGGATATGATGACTACTCTTGTTAGGGTATGATGACTGGCCTTGTTAGGGTATGATGACTACTCTTGTTAGGGTATGATGACTGGTCTTGTTAGGGTATGATGACTACTCTTGTTAGGGTATGACAACTGATCTTGTTAGGGTATGATGACTGGTCTTGTTAGGGTATGATGACTACTCTTGTTAGGGTATGACAACTAGCCTTGTTAGGGTATGACAACTGATCTTGTTAGGGTATGATGACTGGTCTTGTTAGGGTATGATGACTACTCTTGTTAGGGTATGATGACTGGCCTTGTTAGGGTATGATGACTGGCCTTGTTAGGGTATGATGACTACTCTTGTTAGGGTATGATGACTGGTCTTGTTAGGGTATGATGACTACTCTTGTTAGGGTATGACAACTAGCCTTGTTAGGGTATGACAACTGATCTTGTTAGGGTATGATGACTGGCCTTGTTAGGGTATGATGACTGACCTTGTTAGGGTATAATGACTACTCTTGTTAGGGTATGATGACTGGTCTTGTTAGGGTATGATGACTGACCTTGTTAGGGTATGATGACTACTCTTGTTAGGGTATGATGACTGGCCTTGTTAGGGTATGATGACTGGTCTTGTTAGGGTATGATGACTGACCTTGTTAGGGTATGATGACTACTCTTGTTAGGGTATGATGACTGGCCTTGTTAGGGTATGATGACTGGCCTTGTTAGGGTATGATGACTGGCCTTGTTAGGGTATGATGACTGGCCTTGTTAGGGTATGATGACTGGCCTTGTTAGGGTATGATGACTGGTCTTGTTAGGGTATGATGACTGGCCTTGTTAGGGTATGATGACTGACCTTGTTAGGGTATGATGACTACTCTTGTTAGGGTATGATGACTGGCCTTGTTAGGGTATGATGACTTCTCTTGTTAGGGTATGATGACTGGTCTTGTTAGGGTATGATGACTACTCTTGTAAGGGTATGATGACTGGTCTTGTTAGGGTATGATGACTACTCTTGTTAGGGTATGATGACTGGTCTTGTTAGGGTATGACAACTGATCTTGTTAGGGTATGATGACTGGTCTTGTTAGGGTATGATGACTGGTCTTGTTAGGGTATGATGACTAGCCTTGTTAGGGTATGACAACTGATCTTGTTAGGGTATGATGACTGGTCTTGTTAGGGTATGATGACTACTCTTGTTAGGGTATGATGACTGGCCTTGTTAGGGTATGATGACTGGCCTTGTTAGGGTATGATGACTACTCTTGTTAGGGTATGATGACTGGTCTTGTTAGGGTATGATGACTACTCTTGTTAGGGTATGACAACTAGCCTTGTTAGGGTATGACAACTGATCTTGTTAGGGTATGATGACTGGCCTTGTTAGGGTATGATGACTGACCTTGTTAGAGTATGATGACTACTCTTGTTAGGGTATGATGACTGGTCTTGTTAGGGTATGATGACTGACCTTGTTAGGGTATGATGACTACTCTTGTTAGGGTATGATGACTGGCCTTGTTAGGGTATGATGACCGGTCTTGTTAGGGTATGATGACTGACCTTGTTAGGGTATGATGACTACTCTTGTTAGGGTATGATGACTGGCCTTGGTAGGGTATGATGACTGGCCTTGTTAGGGTATGATGACTGGCCTTGTTAGGGTATGATGACTGGCCTTGTTAGGGTATGATGACTGGCCTTGTTAGGGTATGATGACTGGTCTTGTTAGGGTATGATGACTACTCTTGTTAGGGTATGATGACTACTCTTGTTAGGGTATGATGACTGGCCTTGTTAGGGTATGATGACTACTCTTGTTAGGGTATGATGACTACTCTTGTTAGGGTATGATGACTACTCTTGTTAGGGTATGATGACTACTCTTGTTAGGGTATGATGACTGGCCTTGTTAGGGTATGATGACTACTCTTGTTAGGGTATGATGACTACTCTTGTTAGGGTATGATGACTACTCTTGTTAGGGTATGATGACTGGCCTTGTTAGGGTATGATGACTGGTCTTGTTAGGGTATGATGACTACTCTTGTTAGGGTATGACAACTAGCCTTGTTAGGGTATGACAACTGATCTTGTTAGGGTATGATGACTGACCTTGTTAGGATATGATGACTACTCTTGTTAGGGTATGATGACTGGCCTTGTTAGGGTATGATGACTACTCTTGTTAGGGTATGATGACTGGTCTTGTTAGGGTATGATGACTACTCTTGTTAGGGTATGACAACTGATCTTGTTAGGGTATGATGACTGGTCTTGTTAGGGTATGATGACTACTCTTGTTAGGGTATGACAACTAGCCTTGTTAGGGTATGACAACTGATCTTGTTAGGGTATGATGACTGGTCTTGTTAGGGTATGATGACTACTCTTGTTAGGGTATGATGACTGGCCTTGTTAGGGTATGATGACTGGCCTTGTTAGGGTATGATGACTACTCTTGTTAGGGTATGATGACTGGTCTTGTTAGGGTATGATGACTGGCCTTGTTAGGGTATGATGACTGACCTTGTTAGAGTATGATGACTACTCTTGTTAGGGTATGATGACTGGTCTTGTTAGGGTATGATGACTGACCTTGTTAGGGTATGATGACTACTCTTGTTAGGGTATGATGACTGGCCTTGTTAGGGTATGATGACCGGTCTTGTTAGGGTATGATGACTGACATTGTTAGGGTATGATGACTACTCTTGTTAGGGTATGATGACTGGCCTTGGTAGGGTATGATGACTGGCCTTGTTAGGGTATGATGACTACTCTTGTTAGGGTATGATGACTGGCCTTGTTAGGGTATGATGACTACTCTTGTTAGGGTATGATGACTACTCTTGTTAGGGTATGATGACTACTCTTGTTAGGGTATGATGACTGGCCTTGTTAGGGTATGATGACTGGTCTTGTTAGGGTATGATGACTACTCTTGTTAGGGTATGACAACTAGCCTTGTTAGGGTATGACAACTGATCTTGTTAGGGTATGATGACTGACCTTGTTAGGATATGATGACTACTCTTGTTAGGGTATGATGACTGGCCTTGTTAGGGTATGATGACTACTCTTGTTAGGGTATGATGACTGGTCTTGTTAGGGTATGATGACTACTCTTGTTAGGGTATGACAACTGATCTTGTTAGGGTATGATGACTGGTCTTGTTAGGGTATGATGACTACTCTTGTTAGGGTATGATGACTACTCTTGTTAGGGTATGATGACTGGCCTTGTTAGGGTATGATGACTACTCTTGTTAGGGTATGATGACTACTCTTGTTAGGGTATGATGACTACTCTTGTTAGGGTATGATGACTGGCCTTGTTAGGGTATGATGACTACTCTTGTTAGGGTATGATGACTACTCTTGTTAGGGTATGATGACTACTCTTGTTAGGGTATGATGACTGGCCTTGTTAGGGTATGATGTCTGGTCTTGTTAGGGTATGATGACTACTCTTGTTAGGGTATGACAACTAGCCTTGTTAGGGTATGACAACTGATCTTGTTAGGGTATGATGACTGACCTTGTTAGGATATGATGACTACTCTTGTTAGGGTATGATGACTGGCCTTGTTAGGGTATGATGACTACTCTTGTTAGGGTATGATGACTGGTCTTGTTAGGGTATGATGACTACTCTTGTTAGGGTATGACAACTGATCTTGTTAGGGTATGATGACTGGTCTTGTTAGGGTATGATGACTACTCTTGTTAGGGTATGACAACTAGCCTTGTTAGGGTATGACAACTGATCTTGTTAGGGTATGATGACTGGTCTTGTTAGGGTATGATGACTACTCTTGTTAGGGTATGATGACTGGCCTTGTTAGGGTATGATGACTGGCCTTGTTAGGGTATGATGACTACTCTTGTTAGGGTATGATGACTGGTCTTGTTAGGGTATGATGACTACTCTTGTTAGGGTATGACAACTAGCCTTGTTAGGGTATGACAACTGATCTTGTTAGGGTATGATGACTGGCCTTGTTAGGGTATGATGACTGACCTTGTTAGGGTATAATGACTACTCTTGTTAGGGTATGACAACTAGCCTTGTTAGGGTATGACAACTGATCTTGTTAGGGTATGATGACTGGTCTTGTTAGGGTATGATGACTACTCTTGTTAGGGTATGATGACTACTCTTGTTAGGGTATGATGACTACTCTTGTTAGGGTATGATGACTGGCCTTGTTAGGGTATGATGACTGGTCTTGTTAGGGTATGATGACTACTCTTGTTAGGGTATGACAACTAGCCTTGTTAGGGTATGACAACTGATCTTGTTAGGGTATGATGACTGACCTTGTTAGGATATGATGACTACTCTTGTTAGGGTATGATGACTGGCCTTGTTAGGGTATGATGACTACTCTTGTTAGGGTATGATGACTGGTCTTGTTAGGGTATGATGACTACTCTTGTTAGGGTATGATGACTACTCTTGTTAGGGTATGATGACTACTCTTGTTAGGGTATGATGACTGGCCTTGTTAGGGTATGATGACTACTCTTGTTAGGGTATGATGACTGGCCTTGTTAGGGTATGATGACTGGCCTTGTTAGGGTATGATGACTACTCTTGTTAGGGTATGCTGACTACTCTTGTTAGGGTATGATGACTACTCTTGTTAGGGTATGATGACTGGCCTTGTTAGGGTATGATGACTGGTCTTGTTAGGGTATGATGACTACTCTTGTTAGGGTATGACAACTAGCCTTGTTAGGGTATGACAACTGATCTTGTTAGGGTATGATGACTGACCTTGTTAGGATATGATGACTACTCTTGTTAGGGTATGATGACTGGCCTTGTTAGGGTATGATGACTACTCTTGTTAGGGTATGATGACTGGTCTTGTTAGGGTATGATGACTACTCTTGTTAGGGTATGACAACTGATCTTGTTAGGGTATGATGACTGGTCTTGTTAGGGTATGATGACTACTCTTGTTAGGGTATGACAACTAGCCTTGTTAGGGTATGACAACTGATCTTGTTAGGGTATGATGACTGGTCTTGTTAGGGTATGATGACTACTCTTGTTAGGGTATGATGACTGGCCTTGTTAGGGTATGATGACTGGCCTTGTTAGGGTATGATGACTACTCTTGTTAGGGTATGATGACTGGTCTTGTTAGGGTATGATGACTACTCTTGTTAGGGTATGACAACTAGCCTTGTTAGGGTATGACAACTGATCTTCTTAGGGTATGATGACTGGCCTTGTTAGGGTATGATGACTGACCTTGTTAGGGTATGATGACTACTCTTGTTAGGGTATGATGACTACTCTTGTTAGGGTATGATGACTGACCTTGTTAGGGTATGATGACTACTCTTGTTAGGGTATGATGACTGGCCTTGTTAGGGTATGATGACTGGTCTTGTTAGGGTATGATGACTGACCTTGTTAGGGTATGATGACTACTCTTGTTAGGGTATGATGACTGGCCTTGTTAGGGTATGATGACTGGCCTTGTTAGGGTATGATGACTGGCCTTGTTAGGGTATGATGACTGGCCTTGTTAGGGTATGATGACTGGCCTTGTTAGGGTATGATGACTGGCCTTGTTAGGGTATGATGACTGGTCTTGTTAGGGTATGATGACTGGCCTTGTTAGGGTATGATGACTGACCTTGTTAGGGTATGATGACTACTCTTGTTAGGGTATGATGACTGGCCTTGTTAGGGTATGATGACTGGTCTTGTTAGGGTATGATGACTAGCCTTGTTAGGGTATGATGACTGACCTTGTTATGGTATGATGACTGACCTTGTTAGGGTATGATGACTGGCCTTGTTAGGGTATGATGACTACTCTTGTTAGGGTATGATGACTACTCTTGTTAGGGTATGATGACTACTCTTGTTAGGGTATGATGACTGGCCTTGTTAGGGTATGATGACTGGCCTTGTTAGGGTATGATGACTGGCCTTGTTAGGGTATGATGACTGGCCTTGTTAGGGTATGATGACTGGCCTTGTTAGGGTATGATGACTACTCTTGTTAGGGTATGATGACTACTCTTGTTAGGGTATGATGACTACTCTTGTTAGGGTATGATGACTGGCCTTGTTAGGGTATGATGACTACTCTTGTTAGGGTATGATGACTGGCCTTGTTAGGGTATGATGACTGGCCTTGTTAGGGTATGATGACTACTCTTGTTAGGGTATGCTGACTACTCTTGTTAGGGTATGATGACTACTCTTGTTAGGGTATGATGACTGGCCTTGTTAGGGTATGATGACTGGTCTTGTTAGGGTATGATGACTACTCTTGTTAGGGTATGACAACTAGCCTTGTTAGGGTATGACAACTGATCTTGTTAGGGTATGATGACTGACCTTGTTAGGATATGATGACTACTCTTGTTAGGGTATGATGACTGGCCTTGTTAGGGTATGATGACTACTCTTGTTAGGGTATGATGACTGGTCTTGTTAGGGTATGATGACTACTCTTGTTAGGGTATGACAACTGATCTTGTTAGGGTATGATGACTGGTCTTGTTAGGGTATGATGACTACTCTTGTTAGGGTATGACAACTAGCCTTGTTAGGGTATGACAACTGATCTTGTTAGGGTATGATGACTGGTCTTGTTAGGGTATGATGACTACTCTTGTTAGGGTATGATGACTGGCCTTGTTAGGGTATGATGACTGGCCTTGTTAGGGTATGATGACTACTCTTGTTAGGGTATGATGACTGGTCTTGTTAGGGTATGATGACTACTCTTGTTAGGGTATGACAACTAGCCTTGTTAGGGTATGACAACTGATCTTCTTAGGGTATGATGACTGGCCTTGTTAGGGTATGATGACTGACCTTGTTAGGGTATGATGACTACTCTTGTTAGGGTATGATGACTACTCTTGTTAGGGTATGATGACTGACCTTGTTAGGGTATGATGACTGGTCTTGTTAGGGTATGATGACTGACCTTGTTAGGGTATGATGACTACTCTTGTTAGGGTATGATGACTGGCCTTGTTAGGGTATGATGACTGGCCTTGTTAGGGTATGATGACTGGCCTTGTTAGGGTATGATGACTGGCCTTGTTAGGGTATGATGACTGGCCTTGTTAGGGTATGATGACTGGCCTTGTTAGGGTATGATGACTGGTCTTGTTAGGGTATGATGACTGGCCTTGTTAGGGTATGATGACTGACCTTGTTAGGGTATGATGACTACTCTTGTTAGGGTATGATGACTGGCCTTGTTAGGGTATGATGACTGGTCTTGTTAGGGTATGATGACTAGCCTTGTTAGGGTATGATGACTGACCTTGTTATGGTATGATGACTGACCTTGTTAGGGTATGATGACTGGTCTTGTTAGGGTATGATGACTGGTCTTGTTAGGGTATGATGACTACTCTTGTTAGGGTATGACAACTAGCCTTGTTAGGGTATGACAACTGATCTTGTTAGGGTATGATGACTGACCTTGTTAGGATATGATGACTACTCTTGTTAGGGTATGATGACTGGCCTTGTTAGGGTATGATGACTACTCTTGTTAGGGTATGATGACTGGTCTTGTTAGGGTATGATGACTACTCTTGTTAGGGTATGACAACTGATCTTGTTAGGGTATGATGACTGGTCTTGTTAGGGTATGATGACTACTCTTGTTAGGGTATGACAACTAGCCTTGTTAGGGTATGACAACTGATCTTGTTAGGGTATGATGACTGGTCTTGTTAGGGTATGATGACTACTCTTGTTAGGGTATGATGACTGGCCTTGTTAGGGTATGATGACTGGCCTTGTTAGGGTATGATGACTACTCTTGTTAGGGTATGATGACTGGTCTTGTTAGGGTATGATGACTACTCTTGTTAGGGTATGACAACTAGCCTTGTTAGGGTATGACAACTGATCTTGTTAGGGTATGATGACTGGCCTTGTTAGGGTATGATGACTGGCCTTGTTAGGGTATGATGACTGGCCTTGTTAGGGTATGATGACTGGTCTTGTTAGGGTATGATGACTGGCCTTGTTAGGGTATGATGACTGACCTTGTTAGGGTATGATGACTACTCTTGTTAGGGTATGATGACTGGCCTTGTTAGGGTATGTTGACTTCTCTTGTTAGGGTATGATGACTGGTCTTGTTAGGGTATGATGACTACTCTTGTAAGGGTATGATGACTGGTCTTGTTAGGGTATGATGACTACTCTTGTTAGGGTATGATGACTGGTCTTGTTAGGGTATGACAACTGATCTTGTTAGGGTATGATGACTGGTCTTGTTAGGGTATGATGACTGGTCTTGTTAGGGTATGATGACTAGCCTTGTTAGGGTATGACAACTGATCTTGTTAGGGTATGATGACTGGTCTTGTTAGGGTATGATGACTACTCTTGTTAGGGTATGATGACTGG
This sequence comes from Lutraria lutraria, assembly GCA_964023205.1. Classification (NCBI taxonomy): domain Eukaryota; kingdom Metazoa; phylum Mollusca; class Bivalvia; order Venerida; family Mactridae; genus Lutraria; species Lutraria lutraria. Next base: position 8,040,255 of record OZ026840.1, read on the forward strand.
CCTTGTTAGGGTATGATGACTGGCCTTGTTAGGGTATGATGACTACTCTTGTTAGGGTATGATGACTGGTCTTGTTAGGGTATGATGACTACTCTTGTTAGGGTATGACAACTAGCCTTGTTAGGGTATGACAACTGATCTTGTTAGGGTATGATGACTGGCCTTGTTAGGGTATGATGACTGACCTTGTTAGAGTATGATGACTACTCTTGTTAGGGTATGATGACTGGTCTTGTTAGGGTATGATGACTGACCTTGTTAGGGTATGATGACTACTCTTGTTAGGGTATGATGACTGGCCTTGTTAGGGTATGATGACCGGTCTTGTTAGGGTATGATGACTGACCTTGTTAGGGTATGATGACTACTCTTGTTAGGGTATGATGACTGGCCTTGGTAGGGTATGATGACTGGCCTTGTTAGGGTATGATGACTGGCCTTGTTAGGGTATGATGACTGGCCTTGTTAGGGTATGATGACTGGCCTTGTTAGGGTATGATGACTGGTCTTGTTAGGGTATGATGACTACTCTTGTTAGGGTATGATGACTACTCTTGTTAGGGTATGATGACTGGCCTTGTTAGGGTATGATGACTACTCTTGTTAGGGTATGATGACTACTCTTGTTAGGGTATGATGACTACTCTTGTTAGGGTATGATGACTACTCTTGTTAGGGTATGATGACTGGCCTTGTTAGGGTATGATGACTACTCTTGTTAGGGTATGATGACTACTCTTGTTAGGGTATGATGACTACTCTTGTTAGGGTATGATGACTGGCCTTGTTAGGGTATGATGACTGGTCTTGTTAGGGTATGATGACTACTCTTGTTAGGGTATGACAACTAGCCTTGTTAGGGTATGACAACTGATCTTGTTAGGGTATGATGACTGACCTTGTTAGGATATGATGACTACTCTTGTTAGGGTATGATGACTGGCCTTGTTAGGGTATGATGACTACTCTTGTTAGGGTATGATGACTGGTCTTGTTAGGGTATGATGACTACTCTTGTTAGGGTATGATGACTACTCTTGTTAGGGTATGATGACTACTCTTGTTAGGGTATGATGACTGGCCTTGTTAGGGTATGATGACTACTCTTGTTAGGGTATGATGACTGGCCTTGTTAGGGTATGATGACTGGCCTTGTTAGGGTATGATGACTACTCTTGTTAGGGTATGCTGACTACTCTTGTTAGGGTATGATGACTACTCTTGTTAGGGTATGATGACTGGCCTTGTTAGGGTATGATGACTGGTCTTGTTAGGGTATGATGACTACTCTTGTTAGGGTATGACAACTAGCCTTGTTAGGGTATGACAACTGATCTTGTTAGGGTATGATGACTGACCTTGTTAGGATATGATGACTACTCTTGTTAGGGTATGATGACTGGCCTTGTTAGGGTATGATGACTACTCTTGTTAGGGTATGATGACTGGTCTTGTTAGGGTATGATGACTACTCTTGTTAGGGTATGACAACTGATCTTGTTAGGGTATGATGACTGGTCTTGTTAGGGTATGATGACTACTCTTGTTAGGGTATGACAACTAGCCTTGTTAGGGTATGACAACTGATCTTGTTAGGGTATGATGACTGGTCTTGTTAGGGTATGATGACTACTCTTGTTAGGGTATGATGACTGGCCTTGTTAGGGTATGATGACTGGCCTTGTTAGGGTATGATGACTACTCTTGTTAGGGTATGATGACTGGTCTTGTTAGGGTATGATGACTACTCTTGTTAGGGTATGACAACTAGCCTTGTTAGGGTATGACAACTGATCTTCTTAGGGTATGATGACTGGCCTTGTTAGGGTATGATGACTGACCTTGTTAGGGTATGATGACTACTCTTGTTAGGGTATGATGACTACTCTTGTTAGGGTATGATGACTGACCTTGTTAGGGTATGATGACTACTCTTGTTAGGGTATGATGACTGGCCTTGTTAGGGTATGATGACTGGTCTTGTTAGGGTATGATGACTGACCTTGTTAGGGTATGATGACTACTCTTGTTAGGGTATGATGACTGGCCTTGTTAGGGTATGATGACTGGCCTTGTTAGGGTATGATGACTGGCCTTGTTAGGGTATGATGACTGGCCTTGTTAGGGTATGATGACTGGCCTTGTTAGGGTATGATGACTGGCCTTGTTAGGGTATGATGACTGGTCTTGTTAGGGTATGATGACTGGCCTTGTTAGGGTATGATGACTGACCTTGTTAGGGTATGATGACTACTCTTGTTAGGGTATGATGACTGGCCTTGTTAGGGTATGATGACTGGTCTTGTTAGGGTATGATGACTAGCCTTGTTAGGGTATGATGACTGACCTTGTTATGGTATGATGACTGACCTTGTTAGGGTATGATGACTGGTCTTGTTAGGGTATGATGACTGGTCTTGTTAGGGTATGATGACTACTCTTGTTAGGGTATGACAACTAGCCTTGTTAGGGTATGACAACTGATCTTGTTAGGGTATGATGACTGACCTTGTTAGGATATGATGACTACTCTTGTTAGGGTATGATGACTGGCCTTGTTAGGGTATGATGACTACTCTTGTTAGGGTATGATGACTGGTCTTGTTAGGGTATGATGACTACTCTTGTTAGGGTATGACAACTGATCTTGTTAGGGTATGATGACTGGTCTTGTTAGGGTATGATGACTACTCTTGTTAGGGTATGACAACTAGCCTTGTTAGGGTATGACAACTGATCTTGTTAGGGTATGATGACTGGTCTTGTTAGGGTATGATGACTACTCTTGTTAGGGTATGATGACTGGCCTTGTTAGGGTATGATGACTGGCCTTGTTAGGGTATGATGACTACTCTTGTTAGGGTATGATGACTGGTCTTGTTAGGGTATGATGACTACTCTTGTTAGGGTATGACAACTAGCCTTGTTAGGGTATGACAACTGATCTTGTTAGGGTATGATGACTGGCCTTGTTAGGGTATGATGACTGACCTTGTTAGGGTATAATGACTACTCTTGTTAGGGTATGATGACTGGTCTTGTTAGGGTATGATGACTGACCTTGTTAGGGTATGATGACTACTCTTGTTAGGGTATGATGACTGGCCTTGTTAGGGTATGATGACTGGTCTTGTTAGGGTATGATGACTGACCTTGTTAGGGTATGATGACTACTCTTGTTAGGGTATGATGACTGGCCTTGTTAGGGTATGATGACTGGCCTTGTTAGGGTATGATGACTGGCCTTGTTAGGGTATGATGACTGGCCTTGTTAGGGTATGATGACTGGCCTTGTTAGGGTATGATGACTGGTCTTGTTAGGGTATGATGACTGGCCTTGTTAGGGTATGATGACTGACCTTGTTAGGGTATGATGACTACTCTTGTTAGGGTATGATGACTGGCCTTGTTAGGGTATGATGACTTCTCTTGTTAGGGTATGATGACTGGTCTTGTTAGGGTATGATGACTACTCTTGTAAGGGTATGATGACTGGTCTTGTTAGGGTATGATGACTACTCTTGTTAGGGTATGATGACTGGTCTTGTTAGGGTATGACAACTGATCTTGTTAGGGTATGATGACTGGTCTTGTTAGGGTATGATGACTGGTCTTGTTAGGGTATGATGACTAGCCTTGTTAGGGTATGACAACTGATCTTGTTAGGGTATGATGACTGGTCTTGTTAGGGTATGATGACTACTCTTGTTAGGGTATGATGACTGGCCTTGTTAGGGTATGATGACTGGCCTTGTTAGGGTATGATGACTACTCTTGTTAGGGTATGATGACTGGTCTTGTTAGGGTATGATGACTACTCTTGTTAGGGTATGACAACTAGCCTTGTTAGGGTATGACAACTGATCTTGTTAGGGTATGATGACTGGCCTTGTTAGGGTATGATGACTGACCTTGTTAGAGTATGATGACTACTCTTGTTAGGGTATGATGACTGGTCTTGTTAGGGTATGATGACTGACCTTGTTAGGGTATGATGACTACTCTTGTTAGGGTATGATGACTGGCCTTGTTAGGGTATGATGACCGGTCTTGTTAGGGTATGATGACTGACCTTGTTAGGGTATGATGACTACTCTTGTTAGGGTATGATGACTGGCCTTGGTAGGGTATGATGACTGGCCTTGTTAGGGTATGATGACTGGCCTTGTTAGGGTATGATGACTGGCCTTGTTAGGGTATGATGACTGGCCTTGTTAGGGTATGATGACTGGTCTTGTTAGGGTATGATGACTACTCTTGTTAGGGTATGATGACTACTCTTGTTAGGGTATGATGACTGGCCTTGTTAGGGTATGATGACTACTCTTGTTAGGGTATGATGACTACTCTTGTTAGGGTATGATGACTACTCTTGTTAGGGTATGATGACTACTCTTGTTAGGGTATGATGACTGGCCTTGTTAGGGTATGATGACTACTCTTGTTAGGGTATGATGACTACTCTTGTTAGGGTATGATGACTACTCTTGTTAGGGTATGATGACTGGCCTTGTTAGGGTATGATGACTGGTCTTGTTAGGGTATGATGACTACTCTTGTTAGGGTATGACAACTAGCCTTGTTAGGGTATGACAACTGATCTTGTTAGGGTATGATGACTGACCTTGTTAGGATATGATGACTACTCTTGTTAGGGTATGATGACTGGCCTTGTTAGGGTATGATGACTACTCTTGTTAGGGTATGATGACTGGTCTTGTTAGGGTATGATGACTACTCTTGTTAGGGTATGACAACTGATCTTGTTAGGGTATGATGACTGGTCTTGTTAGGGTATGATGACTACTCTTGTTAGGGTATGACAACTAGCCTTGTTAGGGTATGACAACTGATCTTGTTAGGGTATGATGACTGGTCTTGTTAGGGTATGATGACTACTCTTGTTAGGGTATGATGACTGGCCTTGTTAGGGTATGATGACTGGCCTTGTTAGGGTATGATGACTACTCTTGTTAGGGTATGATGACTGGTCTTGTTAGGGTATGATGACTGGCCTTGTTAGGGTATGATGACTGACCTTGTTAGAGTATGATGACTACTCTTGTTAGGGTATGATGACTGGTCTTGTTAGGGTATGATGACTGACCTTGTTAGGGTATGATGACTACTCTTGTTAGGGTATGATGACTGGCCTTGTTAGGGTATGATGACCGGTCTTGTTAGGGTATGATGACTGACATTGTTAGGGTATGATGACTACTCTTGTTAGGGTATGATGACTGGCCTTGGTAGGGTATGATGACTGGCCTTGTTAGGGTATGATGACTACTCTTGTTAGGGTATGATGACTGGCCTTGTTAGGGTATGATGACTACTCTTGTTAGGGTATGATGACTACTCTTGTTAGGGTATGATGACTACTCTTGTTAGGGTATGATGACTGGCCTTGTTAGGGTATGATGACTGGTCTTGTTAGGGTATGATGACTACTCTTGTTAGGGTATGACAACTAGCCTTGTTAGGGTATGACAACTGATCTTGTTAGGGTATGATGACTGACCTTGTTAGGATATGATGACTACTCTTGTTAGGGTATGATGACTGGCCTTGTTAGGGTATGATGACTACTCTTGTTAGGGTATGATGACTGGTCTTGTTAGGGTATGATGACTACTCTTGTTAGGGTATGACAACTGATCTTGTTAGGGTATGATGACTGGTCTTGTTAGGGTATGATGACTACTCTTGTTAGGGTATGATGACTACTCTTGTTAGGGTATGATGACTGGCCTTGTTAGGGTATGATGACTACTCTTGTTAGGGTATGATGACTACTCTTGTTAGGGTATGATGACTACTCTTGTTAGGGTATGATGACTGGCCTTGTTAGGGTATGATGACTACTCTTGTTAGGGTATGATGACTACTCTTGTTAGGGTATGATGACTACTCTTGTTAGGGTATGATGACTGGCCTTGTTAGGGTATGATGTCTGGTCTTGTTAGGGTATGATGACTACTCTTGTTAGGGTATGACAACTAGCCTTGTTAGGGTATGACAACTGATCTTGTTAGGGTATGATGACTGACCTTGTTAGGATATGATGACTACTCTTGTTAGGGTATGATGACTGGCCTTGTTAGGGTATGATGACTACTCTTGTTAGGGTATGATGACTGGTCTTGTTAGGGTATGATGACTACTCTTGTTAGGGTATGACAACTGATCTTGTTAGGGTATGATGACTGGTCTTGTTAGGGTATGATGACTACTCTTGTTAGGGTATGACAACTAGCCTTGTTAGGGTATGACAACTGATCTTGTTAGGGTATGATGACTGGTCTTGTTAGGGTATGATGACTACTCTTGTTAGGGTATGATGACTGGCCTTGTTAGGGTATGATGACTGGCCTTGTTAGGGTATGATGACTACTCTTGTTAGGGTATGATGACTGGTCTTGTTAGGGTATGATGACTACTCTTGTTAGGGTATGACAACTAGCCTTGTTAGGGTATGACAACTGATCTTGTTAGGGTATGATGACTGGCCTTGTTAGGGTATGATGACTGACCTTGTTAGGGTATAATGACTACTCTTGTTAGGGTATGACAACTAGCCTTGTTAGGGTATGACAACTGATCTTGTTAGGGTATGATGACTGGTCTTGTTAGGGTATGATGACTACTCTTGTTAGGGTATGATGACTACTCTTGTTAGGGTATGATGACTACTCTTGTTAGGGTATGATGACTGGCCTTGTTAGGGTATGATGACTGGTCTTGTTAGGGTATGATGACTACTCTTGTTAGGGTATGACAACTAGCCTTGTTAGGGTATGACAACTGATCTTGTTAGGGTATGATGACTGACCTTGTTAGGATATGATGACTACTCTTGTTAGGGTATGATGACTGGCCTTGTTAGGGTATGATGACTACTCTTGTTAGGGTATGATGACTGGTCTTGTTAGGGTATGATGACTACTCTTGTTAGGGTATGATGACTACTCTTGTTAGGGTATGATGACTACTCTTGTTAGGGTATGATGACTGGCCTTGTTAGGGTATGATGACTACTCTTGTTAGGGTATGATGACTGGCCTTGTTAGGGTATGATGACTGGCCTTGTTAGGGTATGATGACTACTCTTGTTAGGGTATGCTGACTACTCTTGTTAGGGTATGATGACTACTCTTGTTAGGGTATGATGACTGGCCTTGTTAGGGTATGATGACTGGTCTTGTTAGGGTATGATGACTACTCTTGTTAGGGTATGACAACTAGCCTTGTTAGGGTATGACAACTGATCTTGTTAGGGTATGATGACTGACCTTGTTAGGATATGATGACTACTCTTGTTAGGGTATGATGACTGGCCTTGTTAGGGTATGATGACTACTCTTGTTAGGGTATGATGACTGGTCTTGTTAGGGTATGATGACTACTCTTGTTAGGGTATGACAACTGATCTTGTTAGGGTATGATGACTGGTCTTGTTAGGGTATGATGACTACTCTTGTTAGGGTATGACAACTAGCCTTGTTAGGGTATGACAACTGATCTTGTTAGGGTATGATGACTGGTCTTGTTAGGGTATGATGACTACTCTTGTTAGGGTATGATGACTGGCCTTGTTAGGGTATGATGACTGGCCTTGTTAGGGTATGATGACTACTCTTGTTAGGGTATGATGACTGGTCTTGTTAGGGTATGATGACTACTCTTGTTAGGGTATGACAACTAGCCTTGTTAGGGTATGACAACTGATCTTCTTAGGGTATGATGACTGGCCTTGTTAGGGTATGATGACTGACCTTGTTAGGGTATGATGACTACTCTTGTTAGGGTATGATGACTACTCTTGTTAGGGTATGATGACTGACCTTGTTAGGGTATGATGACTACTCTTGTTAGGGTATGATGACTGGCCTTGTTAGGGTATGATGACTGGTCTTGTTAGGGTATGATGACTGACCTTGTTAGGGTATGATGACTACTCTTGTTAGGGTATGATGACTGGCCTTGTTAGGGTATGATGACTGGCCTTGTTAGGGTATGATGACTGGCCTTGTTAGGGTATGATGACTGGCCTTGTTAGGGTATGATGACTGGCCTTGTTAGGGTATGATGACTGGCCTTGTTAGGGTATGATGACTGGTCTTGTTAGGGTATGATGACTGGCCTTGTTAGGGTATGATGACTGACCTTGTTAGGGTATGATGACTACTCTTGTTAGGGTATGATGACTGGCCTTGTTAGGGTATGATGACTGGTCTTGTTAGGGTATGATGACTAGCCTTGTTAGGGTATGATGACTGACCTTGTTATGGTATGATGACTGACCTTGTTAGGGTATGATGACTGGTCTTGTTAGGGTATGATGACTGGTCTTGTTAGGGTATGATGACTACTCTTGTTAGGGTATGACAACTAGCCTTGTTAGGGTATGACAACTGATCTTGTTAGGGTATGATGACTGACCTTGTTAGGATATGATGACTACTCTTGTTAGGGTATGATGACTGGCCTTGTTAGGGTATGATGACTACTCTTGTTAGGGTATGATGACTGGTCTTGTTAGGGTATGATGACTACTCTTGTTAGGGTATGACAACTGATCTTGTTAGGGTATGATGACTGGTCTTGTTAGGGTATGATGACTACTCTTGTTAGGGTATGACAACTAGCCTTGTTAGGGTATGACAACTGATCTTGTTAGGGTATGATGACTGGTCTTGTTAGGGTATGATGACTACTCTTGTTAGGGTATGATGACTGGCCTTGTTAGGGTATGATGACTGGCCTTGTTAGGGTATGATGACTACTCTTGTTAGGGTATGATGACTGGTCTTGTTAGGGTATGATGACTACTCTTGTTAGGGTATGACAACTAGCCTTGTTAGGGTATGACAACTGATCTTGTTAGGGTATGATGACTGGCCTTGTTAGGGTATGATGACTGACCTTGTTAGGGTATAATGACTACTCTTGTTAGGGTATGATGACTGGTCTTGTTAGGGTATGATGACTGACCTTGTTAGGGTATGATGACTACTCTTGTTAGGGTATGATGACTGGCCTTGTTAGGGTATGATGACTGGTCTTGTTAGGGTATGATGACTGACCTTGTTAGGGTATGATGACTACTCTTGTTAGGGTATGATGACTGGCCTTGTTAGGGTATGATGACTGGCCTTGTTAGGGTATGATGACTGGCCTTGTTAGGGTATGATGACTGGCCTTGTTAGGGTATGATGACTGGCCTTGTTAGGGTATGATGACTGGTCTTGTTAGGGTATGATGACTGGCCTTGTTAGGGTATGATGACTGACCTTGTTAGGGTATGATGACTACTCTTGTTAGGGTATGATGACTGGCCTTGTTAGGGTATGATGACTTCTCTTGTTAGGGTATGATGACTGGTCTTGTTAGGGTATGATGACTACTCTTGTAAGGGTATGATGACTGGTCTTGTTAGGGTATGATGACTACTCTTGTTAGGGTATGATGACTGGTCTTGTTAGGGTATGACAACTGATCTTGTTAGGGTATGATGACTGGTCTTGTTAGGGTATGATGACTGGTCTTGTTAGGGTATGATGACTAGCCTTGTTAGGGTATGACAACTGATCTTGTTAGGGTATGATGACTGGTCTTGTTAGGGTATGATGACTACTCTTGTTAGGGTATGATGACTGGCCTTGTTAGGGTATGATGACTGGCCTTGTTAGGGTATGATGACTACTCTTGTTAGGGTATGATGACTGGTCTTGTTAGGGTATGATGACTACTCTTGTTAGGGTATGACAACTAGCCTTGTTAGGGTATGACAACTGATCTTGTTAGGGTATGATGACTGGCCTTGTTAGGGTATGATGACTGACCTTGTTAGAGTATGATGACTACTCTTGTTAGGGTATGATGACTGGTCTTGTTAGGGTATGATGACTGACCTTGTTAGGGTATGATGACTACTCTTGTTAGGGTATGATGACTGGCCTTGTTAGGGTATGATGACCGGTCTTGTTAGGGTATGATGACTGACCTTGTTAGGGTATGATGACTACTCTTGTTAGGGTATGATGACTGGCCTTGGTAGGGTATGATGACTGGCCTTGTTAGGGTATGATGACTGGCCTTGTTAGGGTATGATGACTGGCCTTGTTAGGGTATGATGACTGGCCTTGTTAGGGTATGATGACTGGTCTTGTTAGGGTATGATGACTACTCTTGTTAGGGTATGATGACTACTCTTGTTAGGGTATGATGACTGGCCTTGTTAGGGTATGATGACTACTCTTGTTAGGGTATGATGACTACTCTTGTTAGGGTATGATGACTACTCTTGTTAGGGTATGATGACTACTCTTGTTAGGGTATGATGACTGGCCTTGTTAGGGTATGATGACTACTCTTGTTAGGGTATGATGACTACTCTTGTTAGGGTATGATGACTACTCTTGTTAGGGTATGATGACTGGCCTTGTTAGGGTATGATGACTGGTCTTGTTAGGGTATGATGACTACTCTTGTTAGGGTATGACAACTAGCCTTGTTAGGGTATGACAACTGATCTTGTTAGGGTATGATGACTGACCTTGTTAGGATATGATGACTACTCTTGTTAGGGTATGATGACTGGCCTTGTTAGGGTATGATGACTACTCTTGTTAGGGTATGATGACTGGTCTTGTTAGGGTATGATGACTACTCTTGTTAGGGTATGACAACTGATCTTGTTAGGGTATGATGACTGGTCTTGTTAGGGTATGATGACTACTCTTGTTAGGGTACGACAACTAGCCTTGTTAGGGTATGACAACTGATCTTGTTAGGGTATGATGACTGGTCTTGTTAGGGTATGATGACTACTCTTGTTAGGGTATGATGACTGGCCTTGTTAGGGTATGATGACTGGCCTTGTTAGGGTATGATGACTACTCTTGTTAGGGTATGATGACTGGTCTTGTTAGGGTATGATGACTGGCCTTGTTAGGGTATGATGACTGACCTTGTTAGAGTATGATGACTACTCTTGTTAGGGTATGATGACTGGTCTTGTTAGGGTATGATGACTGACCTTGTTAGGGTATGATGACTACTCTTGTTAGGGTATGATGACTGGCCTTGTTAGGGTATGATGACCGGTCTTGTTAGGGTATGATGACTGACATTGTTAGGGTATGATGACTACTCTTGTTAGGGTATGATGACTGGCCTTGGTAGGGTATGATGACTGGCCTTGTTAGGGTATGATGACTACTCTTGTTAGGGTATGATGACTGGCCTTGTTAGGGTATGATGACTACTCTTGTTAGGGTATGATGACTACTCTTGTTAGGGTATGATGACTACTCTTGTTAGGGTATGATGACTGGCCTTGTTAGGGTATGATGACTGGTCTTGTTAGGGTATGATGACTACTCTTGTTAGGGTATGACAACTAGCCTTGTTAGGGTATGACAACTGATCTTGTTAGGGTATGATGACTGACCTTGTTAGGATATGATGACTACTCTTGTTAGGGTATGATGACTGGCCTTGTTAGGGTATGATGACTACTCTTGTTAGGGTATGATGACTGGTCTTGTTAGGGTATGATGACTACTCTTGTTAGGGTATGACAACTGATCTTGTTAGGGTATGATGACTGGTCTTGTTAGGGTATGATGACTACTCTTGTTAGGGTATGATGACTACTCTTGTTAGGGTATGATGACTGGCCTTGTTAGGGTATGATGACTACTCTTGTTAGGGTATGATGACTACTCTTGTTAGGGTATGATGACTACTCTTGTTAGGGTATGATGACTGGCCTTGTTAGGGTATGATGACTACTCTTGTTAGGGTATGATGACTACTCTTGTTAGGGTATGATGACTACTCTTGTTAGGGTATGATGACTGGCCTTGTTAGGGTATGATGTCTGGTCTTGTTAGGGTATGATGACTACTCTTGTTAGGGTATGACAACTAGCCTTGTTAGGGTATGACAACTGATCTTGTTAGGGTATGATGACTGACCTTGTTAGGATATGATGACTACTCTTGTTAGGGTATGATGACTGGCCTTGTTAGGGTATGATGACTACTCTTGTTAGGGTATGATGACTGGTCTTGTTAGGGTATGATGACTACTCTTGTTAGGGTATGACAACTGATCTTGTTAGGGTATGATGACTGGTCTTGTTAGGGTATGATGACTACTCTTGTTAGGGTATGACAACTAGCCTTGTTAGGGTATGACAACTGATCTTGTTAGGGTATGATGACTGGTCTTGTTAGGGTATGATGACTACTCTTGTTAGGGTATGATGACTGGCCTTGTTAGGGTATGATGACTGGCCTTGTTAGGGTATGATGACTACTCTTGTTAGGGTATGATGACTGGTCTTGTTAGGGTATGATGACTACTCTTGTTAGGGTATGACAACTAGCCTTGTTAGGGTATGACAACTGATCTTGTTAGGGTATGATGACTGGCCTTGTTAGGGTATGATGACTGACCTTGTTAGGGTATAATGACTACTCTTGTTAGGGTATGACAACTAGCCTTGTTAGGGTATGACAACTGATCTTGTTAGGGTATGATGACTGGTCTTGTTAGGGTATGATGACTGACCTTGTTAGGGTATAATGACTACTCTTGTTAGGGTATGATGACTGGTCTTGTTAGGGTATGATGACTGACCTTGTTAGGGTATGATGACTACTCTTGTTAGGGTATGATGACTGGCCTTGTTAGGGTATGATGACTGGTCTTGTTAGGGTATGATGACTGACCTTGTTAGGGTATGATGACTACTCTTGTTAGGGTATGATGACTGGCCTTGTTAGGGTATGATGACTGGCCTTGTTAGGGTATGATGACTGGCCTTGTTAGGGTATGATGACTGGCCTTGTTAGGGTATGATGACTGGCCTTGTTAGGGTATGATGACTGGTCTTGTTAGGGTATGATGACTGGCCTTGTTAGGGTATGATGACTGACCTTGTTAGGGTATGATGACTACTCTTGTTAGGGTATGATGACTGGCCTTGTTAGGGTATGATGACTTCTCTTGTTAGGGTATGATGACTGGTCTTGTTAGGGTATGATGACTACTCTTGTAAGGGTATGATGACTGGTCTTGTTAGGGTATGATGACTACTCTTGTTAGGGTATGATGACTGGTCTTGTTAGGGTATGACAACTGATCTTGTTAGGGTATGATGACTGGTCTTGTTAGGGTATGATGACTGGTCTTGTTAGGGTATGATGACTAGCCTTGTTAGGGTATGACAACTGATCTTGTTAGGGTATGATGACTGGTCTTGTTAGGGTATGATGACTACTCTTGTTAGGGTATGATGACTGGCCTTGTTAGGGTATGATGACTGGCCTTGTTAGGGTATGATGACTACTCTTGTTAGGGTATGATGACTGGTCTTGTTAGGGTATGATGACTACTCTTGTTAGGGTATGACAACTAGCCTTGTTAGGGTATGACAACTGATCTTGTTAGGGTATGATGACTGGCCTTGTTAGGGTATGATGACTGACCTTGTTAGAGTATGATGACTACTCTTGTTAGGGTATGATGACTGGTCTTGTTAGGGTATGATGACTGACCTTGTTAGGGTATGATGACTACTCTTGTTAGGGTATGATGACTGGCCTTGTTAGGGTATGATGACCGGTCTTGTTAGGGTATGATGACTGACCTTGTTAGGGTATGATGACTACTCTTGTTAGGGTATGATGACTGGCCTTGGTAGGGTATGATGACTGGCCTTGTTAGGGTATGATGACTGGCCTTGTTAGGGTATGATGACTGGCCTTGTTAGGGTATGATGACTGGCCTTGTTAGGGTATGATGACTGGTCTTGTTAGGGTATGATGACTACTCTTGTTAGGGTATGATGACTACTCTTGTTAGGGTATGATGACTGGCCTTGTTAGGGTATGATGACTACTCTTGTTAGGGTATGATGACTACTCTTGTTAGGGTATGATGACTACTCTTGTTAGGGTATGATGACTACTCTTGTTAGGGTATGATGACTACTCTTGTTAGGGTATGATGACTGGCCTTGTTAGGGTATGATGACTACTCTTGTTAGGGTATGATGACTACTCTTGTTAGGGTATGATGACTACTCTTGTTAGGGTATGATGACTGGCCTTGTTAGGGTATGATGACTGGTCTTGTTAGGGTATGACAACTAGCCTTGTTAGGGTATGACAACTGATCTTGTTAGGGTATGATGACTGACCTTGTTAGGATATGATGACTACTCTTGTTAGGGTATGATGACTGGCCTTGTTAGGGTATGATGACTACTCTTGTTAGGGTATGATGACTGGTCTTGTTAGGGTATGATGACTACTCTTGTTAGGGTATGACAACTGATCTTGTTAGGGTATGATGACTGGTCTTGTTAGGGTATGATGACTACTCTTGTTAGGGTATGACAACTAGCCTTGTTAGGGTATGACAACTGATCTTGTTAGGGTATGATGACTGGTCTTGTTAGGGTATGATGACTACTCTTGTTAGGGTATGATGACTGGCCTTGTTAGGGTATGATGACTGGCCTTGTTAGGGTATGATGACTACTCTTGTTAGGGTATGATGACTGGTCTTGTTAGGGTATGATGACTGGCCTTGTTAGGGTATGATGACTGACCTTGTTAGAGTATGATGACTACTCTTGTTAGGGTATGATGACTGGTCTTGTTAGGGTATGATGACTGACCTTGTTAGGGTATGATGACTACTCTTGTTAGGGTATGATGACTGGCCTTGTTAGGGTATGATGACCGGTCTTGTTAGGGTATGATGACTGACCTTGTTAGGGTATGATGACTACTCTTGTTAGGGTATGATGACTGGCCTTGGTAGGGTATGATGACTGGCCTTGTTAGGGTATGATGACTACTCTTGTTAGGGTATGATGACTGGCCTTGTTAGGGTATGATGACTACTCTTGTTAGGGTATGATGACTACTCTTGTTAGGGTATGATGACTACTCTTGTTAGGGTATGATGACTGGCCTTGTTAGGGTATGATGACTGGTCTTGTTAGGGTATGATGACTACTCTTGTTAGGGTATGACAACTAGCCTTGTTAGGGTATGACAACTGATCTTGTTAGGGTATGATGACTGACCTTGTTAGGATATGATGACTACTCTTGTTAGGGTATGATGACTGGCCTTGTTAGGGTATGATGACTACTCTTGTTAGGGTATGATGACTGGTCTTGTTAGGGTATGATGACTACTCTTGTTAGGGTATGACAACTGATCTTGTTAGGGTATGATGACTGGTCTTGTTAGGGTATGATGACTACTCTTGTTAGGGTATGACAACTAGCCTTGTTAGGGTATGACAACTGATCTTGTTAGGGTATGATGACTGGTCTTGTTAGGGTATGATGACTACTCTTGTTAGGGTATGATGACTGGCCTTGTTAGGGTATGATGACTGGCCTTGTTAGGGTATGATGACTACTCTTGTTAGGGTATGATGACTGGTCTTGTTAGGGTATGATGACTACTCTTGTTAGGGTATGACAACTAGCCTTGTTAGGGTATGACAACTGATCTTGTTAGGGTATGATGACTGGCCTTGTTAGGGTATGATGACTGACCTTGTTAGGGTATAATGACTACTCTTGTTAGGGTATGATGACTGGTCTTGTTAGGGTATGATGACTGACCTTGTTAGGGTATGATGACTACTCTTGTTAGGGTATGATGACTGGCCTTGTTAGGGTATGATGACTGGTCTTGTTAGGGTATGATGACTGACCTTGTTAGGGTATGATGACTACTCTTGTTAGGGTATGATGACTGGCCTTGTTAGGGTATGATGACTGGCCTTGTTAGGGTATGATGACTGGCCTTGTTAGGGTATGATGACTGGCCTTGTTAGGGTATGATGACTGGCCTTGTTAGGGTATGATGACTGGTCTTGTTAGGGTATGATGACTGGCCTTGTTAGGGTATGATGACTACTCTTGTTAGGGTATGATGACTGGTCTTGTTAGGGTATGACAACTGATCTTGTTAGGGTATGATGACTGGTCTTGTTAGGGTATGATGACTGGTCTTGTTAGGGTATGATGACTAGCCTTGTTAGGGTATGACAACTGATCTTGTTAGGGTATGATGACTGGTCTTGTTAGGGTATGATGACTACTCTTGTTAGGGTATGATGACTGGCCTTGTTAGGGTATGATGACTGGCCTTGTTAGGGTATGATGACTACTCTTGTTAGGGTATGATGACTGGTCTTGTTAGGGTATGATGACTACTCTTGTTAGGGTATGACAACTAGCCTTGTTAGGGTATGACAACTGATCTTGTTAGGGTATGATGACTGGCCTTGTTAGGGTATGATGACTGACCTTGTTAGAGTATGATGACTACTCTTGTTAGGGTATGATGACTGGTCTTGTTAGGGTATGATGACTGACCTTGTTAGGGTATGATGACTACTCTTGTTAGGGTATGATGACTGGCCTTGTTAGGGTATGATGACTGGTCTTGTTAGGGTATGATGACTACTCTTGTTAGGGTATGATGACTGGTCTTGTTAGGGTATGATGACTGACCTTGTTAGGGTATGATGACTGACCTTGTTAGGGTATGATGACTGACCTTGTTAGGGTATGACGACTGGTCTTGTTAGGGTATGATGACTGGTCTTGTTAGGGTATGATGACTGGCCTTGTTAGGGTATGATGACTGACCTTGTTAGGGTATGATGACTACTCTTGTTAGGGTATGATGACTGGCCTTGTTAGGGTATGATGACTGGTCTTGTTAGGGTATGATGACTAGCCTTGTTAGGGTATGATGACTGACCTTGTTAGGGTATGATGACTGACCTTGTTAGGGTATGATGACTGACCTTGTTAGGGTATGATGACTACTCTTGTTAGGGTATGATGACTGGTCTTGTTAGGGTATGATGACTAGCCTTGTTAGGGTATGATGACTGACCTTGTTATGGTATGATGACTGACCTTGTTAGGGTATGATGACTGGTCTTGTTAGGGTATGATGACTGACCTTGTTAGGGTATGATGACTGACCTTGTTAGGGTATGATGACTGGTCTTGTTAGGGTATGATGACTACTCTTGTTAGGGTATGACAACTAGCCTTGTTAGGGTATGACAACTGATCTTGTTAGGGTATGATGACTGACCTTGTTAGGGTATGATGACTACTCTTGTTAGGGTATGATGACTGGCCTTGTTAGGGTATGATGACTTCTCTTGTTAGGGTATGATGACTGGTCTTGTTAGGGTATGATGACTACTCTTGTAAGGGTATGATGACTGGTCTTGTTAGGGTATGATGACTACTCTTGTTAGGGTATGATGACTGGTCTTGTTAGGGTATGACAACTGATCTTGTTAGGGTATGATGACTGGTCTTGTTAGGGTATGATGACTGGTCTTGTTAGGGTATGATGACTAGCCTTGTTAGGGTATGACAACTGATCTTGTTAGGGTATGATGACTGGTCTTGTTAGGGTATGATGACTGGCCTTGTTAGGGTATGATGACTGGCCTTGTTAGGGTATGATGACTGGTCTTGTTAGGGTATGATGACTGGCCTTGTTAGGGTATGATGACTGACCTTGTTAGGGTATGATGACTACTCTTGTTAGGGTATGATGACTGGCCTTGTTAGGGTATGATGACTTCTCTTGTTAGGGTATGATGACTGGTCTTGTTAGGGTATGATGACTACTCTTGTAAGGGTATGATGACTGGTCTTGTTAGGGTATGATGACTACTCTTGTTAGGGTATGATGACTGGTCTTGTTAGGGTATGACAACTGATCTTGTTAGGGTATGATGACTGGTCTTGTTAGGGTATGATGACTGGTCTTGTTAGGGTATGATGACTAGCCTTGTTAGGGTATGACAACTGATCTTGTTAGGGTATGATGACTGGTCTTGTTAGGGTATGATGACTACTCTTGTTAGGGTATGATGACTGGCCTTGTTAGGGTATGATGACTGGCCTTGTTAGGGTATGATGACTACTCTTGTTAGGGTATGATGACTGGTCTTGTTAGGGTATGATGACTACTCTTGTTAGGGTATGACAACTAGCCTTGTTAGGGTATGACAACTGATCTTGTTAGGGTATGATGACTGGCCTTGTTAGGGTATGATGACTGACCTTGTTAGAGTATGATGACTACTCTTGTTAGGGTATGATGACTGGTCTTGTTAGGGTATGATGACTGACCTTGTTAGGGTATGATGACTACTCTTGTTAGGGTATGATGACTGGCCTTGTTAGGGTATGATGACTGGTCTTGTTAGGGTATGATGACTACTCTTGTTAGGGTATGATGACTGGTCTTGTTAGGGTATGATGACTGACCTTGTTAGGGTATGATGACTGACCTTGTTAGGGTATGATGACTGACCTTGTTAGGGTATGACGACTGGTCTTGTTAGGGTATGATGACTGGTCTTGTTAGGGTATGATGACTGGCCTTGTTAGGGTATGATGACTGACCTTGTTAGGGTATGATGACTACTCTTGTTAGGGTATGATGACTGGCCTTGTTAGGGTATGATGACTGGTCTTGTTAGGGTATGATGACTAGCCTTGTTAGGGTATGATGACTGACCTTGTTAGGGTATGATGACTGACCTTGTTAGGGTATGATGACTGACCTTGTTAGGGTATGATGACTACTCTTGTTAGGGTATGATGACTGGTCTTGTTAGGGTATGATGACTAGCCTTGTTAGGGTATGATGACTGACCTTGTTATGGTATGATGACTGACCTTGTTAGGGTATGATGACTGGTCTTGTTAGGGTATGATGACTGACCTTGTTAGGGTATGATGACTGACCTTGTTAGGGTATGATGACTGGTCTTGTTAGGGTATGATGACTACTCTTGTTAGGGTATGACAACTAGCCTTGTTAGGGTATGACAACTGATCTTGTTAGGGTATGATGACTTCTCTTGTTAGGGTATGATGACTGGTCTTGTTAGGGTATGATGACTACTCTTGTAAGGGTATGATGACTGGTCTTGTTAGGGTATGATGACTACTCTTGTTAGGGTATGATGACTGGTCTTGTTAGGGTATGACAACTGATCTTGTTAGGGTATGATGACTGGTCTTGTTAGGGTATGATGACTGGTCTTGTTAGGGTATGATGACTAGCCTTGTTAGGGTATGACAACTGATCTTGTTAGGGTATGATGACTGGTCTTGTTAGGGTATGATGACTACTCTTGTTAGGGTATGATGACTGGCCTTGTTAGGGTATGATGACTGGCCTTGTTAGGGTATGATGACTACTCTTGTTAGGGTATGATGACTGGTCTTGTTAGGGTATGATGACTACTCTTGTTAGGGTATGACAACTAGCCTTGTTAGGGTATGACAACTGATCTTGTTAGGGTATGATGACTGGCCTTGTTAGGGTATGATGACTGACCTTGTTAGAGTATGATGACTACTCTTGTTAGGGTATGATGACTGGTCTTGTTAGGGTATGATGACTGACCTTGTTAGGGTATGATGACTACTCTTGTTAGGGTATGATGACTGGCCTTGTTAGGGTATGATGACTGGTCTTGTTAGGGTATGATGACTGACCTTGTTAGGGTATGATGACTACTCTTGTTAGGGTATGATGACTGGCCTTGGTAGGGTATGATGACTGGCCTTGTTAGGGTATGATGACTGGCCTTGTTAGGGTATGATGACTGACCTTGTTAGGGTATGATGACTACTCTTGTTAGGGTATGATGACTGGCCTTGTTAGGGTATGATGACTTCTCTTGTTAGGGTATGATGACTCGTCTTGTTAGGGTATGATGACTACTCTTGTAAGGGTATGATGACTGGTCTTGTTAGGGTATGATGACTACTCTTGTTAGGGTATGATGACTGGTCTTGTTAGGGTATGACAACTGATCTTGTTAGGGTATGATGACTGGTCTTGTTAGGGTATGATGACTGGTCTTGTTAGGGTATGATGACTAGCCTTGTTAGGGTATGACAACTGATCTTGTTAGGGTATGATGACTGGTCTTGTTAGGGTATGATGACTACTCTTGTTAGGGTATGATGACTGGCCTTGTTAGGGTATGATGACTGGCCTTGTTAGGGTATGATGACTACTCTTGTTAGGGTATGATGACTGGTCTTGTTAGGGTATGATGACTACTCTTGTTAGGGTATGACAACTAGCCTTGTTAGGGTATGACAACTGATCTTGTTAGGGTATGATGACTGGCCTTGTTAGGGTATGATGACTGACCTTGTTAGAGTATGATGACTACTCTTGTTAGGGTATGATGACTGGTCTTGTTAGGGTATGATGACTGACCTTGTTAGGGTATGATGACTACTCTTGTTAGGGTATGATGACTGGCCTTGTTAGGGTATGATGACTGGTCTTGTTAGGGTATGATGACTACTCTTGTTAGGGTATGATGACTGGTCTTGTTAGGGTATGATGACTGACCTTGTTAGGGTATGATGACTGACCTTGTTAGGGTATGATGACTGACCTTGTTAGGGTATGACGACTGGTCTTGTTAGGGTATGATGACTGGTCTTGTTAGGGTATGATGACTGGCCTTGTTAGGGTATGATGACTGACCTTGTTAGGGTATGATGACTACTCTTGTTAGGGTATGATGACTGGCCTTGTTAGGGTATGATGACTGGTCTTGTTAGGGTATGATGACTAGCCTTGTTAGGGTATGATGACTGACCTTGTTAGGGTATGATGACTGACCTTGTTAGGGTATGATGACTGACCTTGTTAGGGTATGATGACTACTCTTGTTAGGGTATGATGACTGGTCTTGTTAGGGTATGATGACTAGCCTTGTTAGGGTATGATGACTGACCTTGTTATGGTATGATGACTGACCTTGTTAGGGTATGATGACTGGTCTTGTTAGGGTATGATGACTGACCTTGTTAGGGTATGATGACTGACCTTGTTAGGGTATGATGACTGGTCTTGTTAGGGTATGATGACTACTCTTGTTAGGGTATGACAACTAGCCTTGTTAGGGTATGACAACTGATCTTGTTAGGGTATGATGACTGACCTTGTTAGGGTATGATGACTACTCTTGTTAGGGTATGATGACTGGCCTTGTTAGGGTATGATGACTTCTCTTGTTAGGGTATGATGACTGGTCTTGTTAGGGTATGATGACTACTCTTGTAAGGGTATGATGACTGGTCTTGTTAGGGTATGATGACTACTCTTGTTAGGGTATGATGACTGGTCTTGTTAGGGTATGACAACTGATCTTGTTAGGGTATGATGACTGGTCTTGTTAGGGTATGATGACTGGTCTTGTTAGGGTATGATGACTAGCCTTGTTAGGGTATGACAACTGATCTTGTTAGGGTATGATGACTGGTCTTGTTAGGGTATGATGACTACTCTTGTTAGGGTATGATGACTGGCCTTGTTAGGGTATGATGACTGGCCTTGTTAGGGTATGATGACTACTCTTGTTAGGGTATGATGACTGGTCTTGTTAGGGTATGATGACTACTCTTGTTAGGGTATGACAACTAGCCTTGTTAGGGTATGACAACTGATCTTGTTAGGGTATGATGACTGGCCTTGTTAGGGTATGATGACTGACCTTGTTAGAGTATGATGACTACTCTTGTTAGGGTATGATGACTGGTCTTGTTAGGGTATGATGACTGACCTTGTTAGGGTATGATGACTACTCTTGTTAGGGTATGATGACTGGCCTTGTTAGGGTATGATGACTGGTCTTGTTAGGGTATGATGACTGACCTTGTTAGGGTATGATGACTACTCTTGTTAGGGTATGATGACTGGCCTTGGTAGGGTATGATGACTGGCC
This sequence comes from Lutraria lutraria, assembly GCA_964023205.1. Lineage (NCBI taxonomy): Eukaryota > Metazoa > Mollusca > Bivalvia > Venerida > Mactridae > Lutraria > Lutraria lutraria. Next base: position 8,062,107 of record OZ026840.1, read on the forward strand.
TTGTTAGGGTATGATGACTGGCCTTGTTAGGGTATGATGACTGGCCTTGTTAGGGTATGATGACTGGCCTTGTTAGGGTATGATGACTGGTCTTGTTAGGGTATGATGACTACTCTTGTTAGGGTATGATGACCGGTCTTGTTAGGGTATGATGACTGGCCTTGTTAGGGTATGATGACTACTCTTGTTAGGGTATGATGACTACTCTTGTTAGGGTATGATGACTACTCTTGTTAGGGTATGATGACTGGCCTTGTTAGGGTATGATGACTACTCTTGTTAGGGTATGATGACTACTCTTGTTAGGGTATGATGACTACTCTTGTTAGGGTATGATGACTGGCCTTGTTAGGGTATGATGTCTGGTCTTGTTAGGGTATGATGACTACTCTTGTTAGGGTATGACAACTAGCCTTGTTAGGGTATGACAACTGATCTTGTTAGGGTATGATGACTGACCTTGTTAGGATATGATGACTACTCTTGTTAGGGTATGATGACTGGCCTTGTTAGGGTATGATGACTACTCTTGTTAGGGTATGATGACTGGTCTTGTTAGGGTATGATGACTACTCTTGTTAGGGTATGACAACTGATCTTGTTAGGGTATGATGACTGGTCTTGTTAGGGTATGATGACTACTCTTGTTAGGGTATGACAACTAGCCTTGTTAGGGTATGACAACTGATCTTGTTAGGGTATGATGACTGGTCTTGTTAGGGTATGATGACTACTCTTGTTAGGGTATGATGACTGGCCTTGTTAGGGTATGATGACTGGCCTTGTTAGGGTATGATGACTACTCTTGTTAGGGTATGATGACTGGTCTTGTTAGGGTATGATGACTACTCTTGTTAGGGTATGACAACTAGCCTTGTTAGGGTATGACAACTGATCTTGTTAGGGTATGATGACTGGCCTTGTTAGGGTATGATGACTGACCTTGTTAGGGTATAATGACTACTCTTGTTAGGGTATGATGACTGGTCTTGTTAGGGTATGATGACTGACCTTGTTAGGGTATGATGACTACTCTTGTTAGGGTATGATGACTGGCCTTGTTAGGGTATGATGACTGGTCTTGTTAGGGTATGATGACTGACCTTGTTAGTGTATGATGACTACTCTTGTTAGGGTATGATGACTGGCCTTGTTAGGGTATGATGACTGGCCTTGTTAGGGTATGATGACTGGCCTTGTTAGGGTATGATGACTGGCCTTGTTAGGGTATGATGACTGGCCTTGTTAGGGTATGATGACTGGTCTTGTTAGGGTATGATGACTGGCCTTGTTAGGGTATGATGACTGACCTTGTTAGGGTATGATGACTACTCTTGTTAGGGTATGATGACTGGCCTTGTTAGGGTATGATGACTTCTCTTGTTAGGGTATGATGACTGGTCTTGTTAGGGTATGATGACTACTCTTGTAAGGGTATGATGACTGGTCTTGTTAGGGTATGATGACTACTCTTGTTAGGGTATGATGACTGGTCTTGTTAGGGTATGACAACTGATCTTGTTAGGGTATGATGACTGGTCTTGTTAGGGTATGACAACTGATCTTGTTAGGGTATGATGACTGGTCTTGTTAGGGTATGATGACTGGTCTTGTTAGGGTATGATGACTAGCCTTGTTAGGGTATGACAACTGATCTTGTTAGGGTATGATGACTGGTCTTGTTAGGGTATGATGACTACTCTTGTTAGGGTATGATGACTGGCCTTGTTAGGGTATGATGACTGGCCTTGTTAGGGTATGATGACTACTCTTGTTAGGGTATGATGACTGGTCTTGTTAGGGTATGATGACTACTCTTGTTAGGGTATGACAACTAGCCTTGTTAGGGTATGACAACTGATCTTGTTAGGGTATGATGACTGGCCTTGTTAGGGTATGATGACTGACCTTGTTAGAGTATGATGACTACTCTTGTTAGGGTATGATGACTGGTCTTGTTAGGGTATGATGACTGACCTTGTTAGGGTATGATGACTACTCTTGTTAGGGTATGATGACTGGCCTTGTTAGGGTATGATGACTGGTCTTGTTAGGGTATGATGACTACTCTTGTTAGGGTATGATGACTGGTCTTGTTAGGGTATGATGACTGACCTTGTTAGGGTATGATGACTGACCTTGTTAGGGTATGATGACTGACCTTGTTAGGGTATGACGACTGGTCTTGTTAGGGTATGATGACTGGTCTTGTTAGGGTATGATGACTGGCCTTGTTAGGGTATGATGACTGACCTTGTTAGGGTATGATGACTACTCTTGTTAGGGTATGATGACTGGCCTTGTTAGGGTATGATGACTGGTCTTGTTAGGGTATGATGACTAGCCTTGTTAGGGTATGATGACTGACCTTGTTAGGGTATGATGACTGACCTTGTTAGGGTATGATGACTGACCTTGTTAGGGTATGATGACTACTCTTGTTAGGGTATGATGACTGGTCTTGTTAGGGTATGATGACTAGCCTTGTTAGGGTATGATGACTGACCTTGTTATGGTATGATGACTGACCTTGTTAGGGTATGATGACTGGTCTTGTTAGGGTATGATGACTGACCTTGTTAGGGTATGATGACTGACCTTGTTAGGGTATGATGACTGGTCTTGTTAGGGTATGATGACTACTCTTGTTAGGGTATGACAACTAGCCTTGTTAGGGTATGACAACTGATCTTGTTAGGGTATGATGACTGACCTTGTTAGGGTATGATGACTACTCTTGTTAGGGTATGATGACTGGCCTTGTTAGGGTATGATGACTTCTCTTGTTAGGGTATGATGACTGGTCTTGTTAGGGTATGATGACTACTCTTGTAAGGGTATGACAACTGATCTTGTTAGGGTATGATGACTGGTCTTGTTAGGGTATGATGACTACTCTTGTTAGGGTATGACAACTAGCCTTGTTAGGGTATGACAACTGATCTTGTTAGGGTATGATGACTGGCCTTGTTAGGGTATGATGACTGGCCTTGTTAGGGTATGATGACTACTCTTGTTAGGGTATGATGACTGGTCTTGTTAGGGTATGATGACTACTCTTGTTAGGGTATGACAACTAGCCTTGTTAGGGTATGACAACTGATCTTGTTAGGGTATGATGACTGGCCTTGTTAGGGTATGATGACTGACCTTGTTAGGGTATAATGACTACTCTTGTTAGGGTATGATGACTGGTCTTGTTAGGGTATGATGACTGACCTTGTTAGGGTATGATGACTACTCTTGTTAGGGTATGATGACTGGCCTTGTTAGGGTATGATGACTGGTCTTGTTAGGGTATGATGACTGACCTTGTTAGTGTATGATGACTACTCTTGTTAGGGTATGATGACTGGCCTTGTTAGGGTATGATGACTGGCCTTGTTAGGGTATGATGACTGGCCTTGTTAGGGTATGATGACTGGCCTTGTTAGGGTATGATGACTGGCCTTGTTAGGGTATGATGACTGGTCTTGTTAGGGTATGATGACTGGCCTTGTTAGGGTATGATGACTGACCTTGTTAGGGTATGATGACTACTCTTGTTAGGGTATGATGACTGGCCTTGTTAGGGTATGATGACTTCTCTTGTTAGGGTATGATGACTGGTCTTGTTAGGGTATGATGACTACTCTTGTAAGGGTATGATGACTGGTCTTGTTAGGGTATGATGACTACTCTTGTTAGGGTATGATGACTGGTCTTGTTAGGGTATGACAACTGATCTTGTTAGGGTATGATGACTGGTCTTGTTAGGGTATGACAACTGATCTTGTTAGGGTATGATGACTGGTCTTGTTAGGGTATGATGACTGGTCTTGTTAGGGTATGATGACTAGCCTTGTTAGGGTATGACAACTGATCTTGTTAGGGTATGATGACTGGTCTTGTTAGGGTATGATGACTACTCTTGTTAGGGTATGATGACTGGCCTTGTTAGGGTATGATGACTGGCCTTGTTAGGGTATGATGACTACTCTTGTTAGGGTATGATGACTGGTCTTGTTAGGGTATGATGACTACTCTTGTTAGGGTATGACAACTAGCCTTGTTAGGGTATGACAACTGATCTTGTTAGGGTATGATGACTGGCCTTGTTAGGGTATGATGACTGACCTTGTTAGAGTATGATGACTACTCTTGTTAGGGTATGATGACTGGTCTTGTTAGGGTATGATGACTGACCTTGTTAGGGTATGATGACTACTCTTGTTAGGGTATGATGACTGGCCTTGTTAGGGTATGATGACTGGTCTTGTTAGGGTATGATGACTACTCTTGTTAGGGTATGATGACTGGTCTTGTTAGGGTATGATGACTGACCTTGTTAGGGTATGATGACTGACCTTGTTAGGGTATGATGACTGACCTTGTTAGGGTATGACGACTGGTCTTGTTAGGGTATGATGACTGGTCTTGTTAGGGTATGATGACTGGCCTTGTTAGGGTATGATGACTGACCTTGTTAGGGTATGATGACTACTCTTGTTAGGGTATGATGACTGGCCTTGTTAGGGTATGATGACTGGTCTTGTTAGGGTATGATGACTAGCCTTGTTAGGGTATGATGACTGACCTTGTTAGGGTATGATGACTGACCTTGTTAGGGTATGATGACTGACCTTGTTAGGGTATGATGACTACTCTTGTTAGGGTATGATGACTGGTCTTGTTAGGGTATGATGACTAGCCTTGTTAGGGTATGATGACTGACCTTGTTATGGTATGATGACTGACCTTGTTAGGGTATGATGACTGGTCTTGTTAGGGTATGATGACTGACCTTGTTAGGGTATGATGACTGACCTTGTTAGGGTATGATGACTGGTCTTGTTAGGGTATGATGACTACTCTTGTTAGGGTATGACAACTAGCCTTGTTAGGGTATGACAACTGATCTTGTTAGGGTATGATGACTGACCTTGTTAGGGTATGATGACTACTCTTGTTAGGGTATGATGACTGGCCTTGTTAGGGTATGATGACTTCTCTTGTTAGGGTATGATGACTGGTCTTGTTAGGGTATGATGACTACTCTTGTAAGGGTATGATGACTGGTCTTGTTAGGGTATGATGACTACTCTTGTTAGGGTATGATGACTGGTCTTGTTAGGGTATGACAACTGATCTTGTTAGGGTATGATGACTGGTCTTGTTAGGGTATGATGACTGGTCTTGTTAGGGTATGATGACTAGCCTTGTTAGGGTATGACAACTGATCTTGTTAGGGTATGATGACTGGTCTTGTTAGGGTATGATGACTACTCTTGTTAGGGTATGATGACTGGCCTTGTTAGGGTATGATGACTGGCCTTGTTAGGGTATGATGACTACTCTTGTTAGGGTATGATGACTGGTCTTGTTAGGGTATGATGACTACTCTTGTTAGGGTATGACAACTAGCCTTGTTAGGGTATGACAACTGATCTTGTTAGGGTATGATGACTGGCCTTGTTAGGGTATGATGACTGACCTTGTTAGAGTATGATGACTACTCTTGTTAGGGTATGATGACTGGTCTTGTTAGGGTATGATGACTGACCTTGTTAGGGTATGATGACTACTCTTGTTAGGGTATGATGACTGGCCTTGTTAGGGTATGATGACTGGTCTTGTTAGGGTATGATGACTGACCTTGTTAGGGTATGATGACTACTCTTGTTAGGGTATGATGACTGGCCTTGGTAGGGTATGATGACTGGCCTTGTTAGGGTATGATGACTGGCCTTGTTAGGGTATGATGACTGACCTTGTTAGGGTATGATGACTACTCTTGTTAGGGTATGATGACTGGCCTTGTTAGGGTATGATGACTTCTCTTGTTAGGGTATGATGACTCGTCTTGTTAGGGTATGATGACTACTCTTGTAAGGGTATGATGACTGGTCTTGTTAGGGTATGATGACTACTCTTGTTAGGGTATGATGACTGGTCTTGTTAGGGTATGACAACTGATCTTGTTAGGGTATGATGACTGGTCTTGTTAGGGTATGATGACTGGTCTTGTTAGGGTATGATGACTAGCCTTGTTAGGGTATGACAACTGATCTTGTTAGGGTATGATGACTGGTCTTGTTAGGGTATGATGACTACTCTTGTTAGGGTATGATGACTGGCCTTGTTAGGGTATGATGACTGGCCTTGTTAGGGTATGATGACTACTCTTGTTAGGGTATGATGACTGGTCTTGTTAGGGTATGATGACTACTCTTGTTAGGGTATGACAACTAGCCTTGTTAGGGTATGACAACTGATCTTGTTAGGGTATGATGACTGGCCTTGTTAGGGTATGATGACTGACCTTGTTAGAGTATGATGACTACTCTTGTTAGGGTATGATGACTGGTCTTGTTAGGGTATGATGACTGACCTTGTTAGGGTATGATGACTACTCTTGTTAGGGTATGATGACTGGCCTTGTTAGGGTATGATGACTGGTCTTGTTAGGGTATGATGACTACTCTTGTTAGGGTATGATGACTGGTCTTGTTAGGGTATGATGACTGACCTTGTTAGGGTATGATGACTGACCTTGTTAGGGTATGATGACTGACCTTGTTAGGGTATGACGACTGGTCTTGTTAGGGTATGATGACTGGTCTTGTTAGGGTATGATGACTGGCCTTGTTAGGGTATGATGACTGACCTTGTTAGGGTATGATGACTACTCTTGTTAGGGTATGATGACTGGCCTTGTTAGGGTATGATGACTGGTCTTGTTAGGGTATGATGACTAGCCTTGTTAGGGTATGATGACTGACCTTGTTAGGGTATGATGACTGACCTTGTTAGGGTATGATGACTGACCTTGTTAGGGTATGATGACTACTCTTGTTAGGGTATGATGACTGGTCTTGTTAGGGTATGATGACTAGCCTTGTTAGGGTATGATGACTGACCTTGTTATGGTATGATGACTGACCTTGTTAGGGTATGATGACTGGTCTTGTTAGGGTATGATGACTGACCTTGTTAGGGTATGATGACTGACCTTGTTAGGGTATGATGACTGGTCTTGTTAGGGTATGATGACTACTCTTGTTAGGGTATGACAACTAGCCTTGTTAGGGTATGACAACTGATCTTGTTAGGGTATGATGACTGACCTTGTTAGGGTATGATGACTACTCTTGTTAGGGTATGATGACTGGCCTTGTTAGGGTATGATGACTTCTCTTGTTAGGGTATGATGACTGGTCTTGTTAGGGTATGATGACTACTCTTGTAAGGGTATGATGACTGGTCTTGTTAGGGTATGATGACTACTCTTGTTAGGGTATGATGACTGGTCTTGTTAGGGTATGACAACTGATCTTGTTAGGGTATGATGACTGGTCTTGTTAGGGTATGATGACTGGTCTTGTTAGGGTATGATGACTAGCCTTGTTAGGGTATGACAACTGATCTTGTTAGGGTATGATGACTGGTCTTGTTAGGGTATGATGACTACTCTTGTTAGGGTATGATGACTGGCCTTGTTAGGGTATGATGACTGGCCTTGTTAGGGTATGATGACTACTCTTGTTAGGGTATGATGACTGGTCTTGTTAGGGTATGATGACTACTCTTGTTAGGGTATGACAACTAGCCTTGTTAGGGTATGACAACTGATCTTGTTAGGGTATGATGACTGGCCTTGTTAGGGTATGATGACTGACCTTGTTAGAGTATGATGACTACTCTTGTTAGGGTATGATGACTGGTCTTGTTAGGGTATGATGACTGACCTTGTTAGGGTATGATGACTACTCTTGTTAGGGTATGATGACTGGCCTTGTTAGGGTATGATGACTGGTCTTGTTAGGGTATGATGACTGACCTTGTTAGGGTATGATGACTACTCTTGTTAGGGTATGATGACTGGCCTTGGTAGGGTATGATGACTGGCCTTGTTAGGGTATGATGACTGGCCTTGTTAGGGTATGATGACTGGCCTTGTTAGGGTATGATGACTGGCCTTGTTAGGGTATGATGACTGGTCTTGTTAGGGTATGATGACTACTCTTGTTAGGGTATGATGACCGGTCTTGTTAGGGTATGATGACTGGCCTTGTTAGGGTATGATGACTACTCTTGTTAGGGTATGATGACTACTCTTGTTAGGGTATGATGACTACTCTTGTTAGGGTATGATGACTGGCCTTGTTAGGGTATGATGACTACTCTTGTTAGGGTATGATGACTACTCTTGTTAGGGTATGATGACTACTCTTGTTAGGGTATGATGACTGGCCTTGTTAGGGTATGATGTCTGGTCTTGTTAGGGTATGATGACTACTCTTGTTAGGGTATGACAACTAGCCTTGTTAGGGTATGACAACTGATCTTGTTAGGGTATGATGACTGACCTTGTTAGGATATGATGACTACTCTTGTTAGGGTATGATGACTGGCCTTGTTAGGGTATGATGACTACTCTTGTTAGGGTATGATGACTGGTCTTGTTAGGGTATGATGACTACTCTTGTTAGGGTATGACAACTGATCTTGTTAGGGTATGATGACTGGTCTTGTTAGGGTATGATGACTACTCTTGTTAGGGTATGACAACTAGCCTTGTTAGGGTATGACAACTGATCTTGTTAGGGTATGATGACTGGTCTTGTTAGGGTATGATGACTACTCTTGTTAGGGTATGATGACTGGCCTTGTTAGGGTATGATGACTGGCCTTGTTAGGGTATGATGACTACTCTTGTTAGGGTATGATGACTGGTCTTGTTAGGGTATGATGACTACTCTTGTTAGGGTATGACAACTAGCCTTGTTAGGGTATGACAACTGATCTTGTTAGGGTATGATGACTGGCCTTGTTAGGGTATGATGACTGACCTTGTTAGGGTATAATGACTACTCTTGTTAGGGTATGATGACTGGTCTTGTTAGGGTATGATGACTGACCTTGTTAGGGTATGATGACTACTCTTGTTAGGGTATGATGACTGGCCTTGTTAGGGTATGATGACTGGTCTTGTTAGGGTATGATGACTGACCTTGTTAGTGTATGATGACTACTCTTGTTAGGGTATGATGACTGGCCTTGTTAGGGTATGATGACTGGCCTTGTTAGGGTATGATGACTGGCCTTGTTAGGGTATGATGACTGGCCTTGTTAGGGTATGATGACTGGCCTTGTTAGGGTATGATGACTGGTCTTGTTAGGGTATGATGACTGGCCTTGTTAGGGTATGATGACTGACCTTGTTAGGGTATGATGACTACTCTTGTTAGGGTATGATGACTGGCCTTGTTAGGGTATGATGACTTCTCTTGTTAGGGTATGATGACTGGTCTTGTTAGGGTATGATGACTACTCTTGTAAGGGTATGATGACTGGTCTTGTTAGGGTATGATGACTACTCTTGTTAGGGTATGATGACTGGTCTTGTTAGGGTATGACAACTGATCTTGTTAGGGTATGATGACTGGTCTTGTTAGGGTATGATGACTGGTCTTGTTAGGGTATGATGACTAGCCTTGTTAGGGTATGACAACTGATCTTGTTAGGGTATGATGACTGGCCTTGTTAGGGTATGATGACTACTCTTGTTAGGGTATGATGACTGGTCTTGTTAGGGTATGATGACTACTCTTGTTAGGGTATGACAACTAGCCTTGTTAGGGTATGACAACTGATCTTGTTAGGGTATGATGACTGGCCTTGTTAGGGTATGATGACTGACCTTGTTAGAGTATGATGACTACTCTTGTTAGGGTATGATGACTGGTCTTGTTAGGGTATGATGACTGACCTTGTTAGGGTATGATGACTACTCTTGTTAGGGTATGATGACTGGCCTTGTTAGGGTATGATGACTGGTCTTGTTAGGGTATGATGACTACTCTTGTTAGGGTATGATGACTGGTCTTGTTAGGGTATGATGACTGACCTTGTTAGGGTATGATGACTGACCTTGTTAGGGTATGATGACTGACCTTGTTAGGGTATGACGACTGGTCTTGTTAGGGTATGATGACTGGTCTTGTTAGGGTATGATGACTGGCCTTGTTAGGGTATGATGACTGACCTTGTTAGGGTATGATGACTACTCTTGTTAGGGTATGATGACTGGCCTTGTTAGGGTATGATGACTGGTCTTGTTAGGGTATGATGACTAGCCTTGTTAGGGTATGATGACTGACCTTGTTAGGGTATGATGACTGACCTTGTTAGGGTATGATGACTGACCTTGTTAGGGTATGATGACTACTCTTGTTAGGGTATGATGACTGGTCTTGTTAGGGTATGATGACTACTCTTGTTAGGGTATGACAACTAGCCTTGTTAGGGTATGACATCTGATCTTGTTAGGGTATGATGACTGGCCTTGTTAGGGTATGATGACTGACCTTGTTAGGGTATGATGACTACTCTTGTTAGGGTATGATGACTGGCCTTGTTAGGGTATGATGACTGGTCTTGTTAGGGTATGATGACTGACCTTGTTAGGGTATGACAACTGATCTTGTTAGGGTATGATGACTGGCCTTGTTATGGTATGATGACTACTCTTGTTAGGGTATGATGACTAGCCTTGTTAGGGTATGATGACTGGTCTTGTTAGGGTATGATGACTACTCTTGTTAGGGTATGATGACTAGCCTTGTTAGGGTATGATGACTAGTCTTGTTAGGGTATGATGACTGACCTTGTTAGGGTATGATGACTGACCTTGTTAGGGTATGATGACTACTCTTGTTAGGGTATGATGACTGGCCTTGTTAGGGTATGATGACTTCTCTTGTTAGGGTATGATGACTGGTCTTGTTAGGGTATGATGACTACTCTTGTAAGGGTATGATGACTGGTCTTGTTAGGGTATGATGACTACTCTTGTTAGGGTATGATGACTGGTCTTGTTAGGGTATGACAACTGATCTTGTTAGGGTATGATGACTGGTCTTGTTAGGGTATGATGACTGGTCTTGTTAGGGTATGATGACTAGCCTTGTTAGGGTATGACAACTGATCTTGTTAGGGTATGATGACTGGTCTTGTTAGGGTATGATGACTACTCTTGTTAGGGTATGATGACTGGCCTTGTTAGGGTATGATGACTGGCCTTGTTAGGGTATGATGACTACTCTTGTTAGGGTATGATGACTGGTCTTGTTAGGGTATGATGACTACTCTTGTTAGGGTATGACAACTAGCCTTGTTAGGGTATGACAACTGATCTTGTTAGGGTATGATGACTGGCCTTGTTAGGGTATGATGACTGACCTTGTTAGAGTATGATGACTACTCTTGTTAGGGTATGATGACTGGTCTTGTTAGGGTATGATGACTGACCTTGTTAGGGTATGATGACTACTCTTGTTAGGGTATGATGACTGGCCTTGTTAGGGTATGATGACTGGTCTTGTTAGGGTATGATGACTACTCTTGTTAGGGTATGATGACTGGTCTTGTTAGGGTATGATGACTGACCTTGTTAGGGTATGATGACTGACCTTGTTAGGGTATGATGACTGACCTTGTTAGGGTATGACGACTGGTCTTGTTAGGGTATGATGACTGGTCTTGTTAGGGTATGATGACTGGCCTTGTTAGGGTATGATGACTGACCTTGTTAGGGTATGATGACTACTCTTGTTAGGGTATGATGACTGGCCTTGTTAGGGTATGATGACTGGTCTTGTTAGGGTATGATGACTAGCCTTGTTAGGGTATGATGACTGACCTTGTTAGGGTATGATGACTGACCTTGTTAGGGTATGATGACTGACCTTGTTAGGGTATGATGACTACTCTTGTTAGGGTATGATGACTGGTCTTGTTAGGGTATGATGACTACTCTTGTTAGGGTATGACAACTAGCCTTGTTAGGGTATGACATCTGATCTTGTTAGGGTATGATGACTGGCCTTGTTAGGGTATGATGACTGACCTTGTTAGGGTATGATGACTACTCTTGTTAGGGTATGATGACTGGCCTTGTTAGGGTATGATGACTGGTCTTGTTAGGGTATGATGACTGACCTTGTTAGGGTATGACAACTGATCTTGTTAGGGTATGATGACTGGCCTTGTTATGGTATGATGACTACTCTTGTTAGGGTATGATGACTAGCCTTGTTAGGGTATGATGACTGGTCTTGTTAGGGTATGATGACTACTCTTGTTAGGGTATGATGACTAGCCTTGTTAGGGTATGATGACTAGTCTTGTTAGGGTATGATGACTGACCTTGTTAGGGTATGATGACTGACCTTGTTAGGGTATGATGACTGACCTTGTTAGGGTATGATGACTACTCTTGTTTGGGTATGACAACTAGCCTTGTTAGGGTATGACAACTGATCTTGTTAGGGTATGATGACTGGCCTTGTTAGGGTATGATGACTGGTCTTGTTAGGGTATGATGACTGACCTTGTTAGGGTATGATGACTACTCTTGTTAGGGTATGATGACTGGCCTTGTTAGGGTATGATGACTGGCCTTGTTAGGGTATGATGACTGGCCTTGTTAGGGTATGATGACTGGCCTTGTTAGGGTATGATGACTGGCCTTGTTAGGGTATGATGACTGGCCTTGTTAGGGTATGATGACTGGTCTTGTTAGGGTATGATGACTGGCCTTGTTAGGGTATGATGACTGACCTTGTTAGGGTATGATGACTACTCTTGTTAGGGTATGATGACTGGCCTTGTTAGGGTATGATGACTGGTCTTGTTAGGGTATGATGACTAGCCTTGTTAGGGTATGATGACTGACCTTGTTAGGGTATGATGACTAGCCTTGTTAGGGTATTATGACTAGCCTTGTTAGGGTATGATGACTGGCCTTGTTAGGGCATGATGACTGGTCTTGTTAGGGTATGATGACTGGCCTTGTAAGGACACATGGTTAATCTGTGATACTGACCTTATGGGTATAAACAAATTGTGTCATTTTTAGGACATGATGAATTTCTTTCTTGAGCTGATAACGTATTTAGTATTCATTTAAAAATCTAGGTTAGTATATCAGTATGTGCGCACTTCACACATTTTATAAGTCAATTATGAGTACATAACTGTCATCAGTGTCAGTATGTAAGACAGAACCTGATAAAGATATCTGGTACAACTATGTGTGTTCTGTCCTCCTATTGTTTTATAATCATGGAAAGTTTTGTTCATAATCATGAAGCCCTTAATTTCTGGATGTTAAAATTAAAGTATGTCTTCTTTTACGTGTATAGATGTCTTGTCCAGAGTTCAAATTGATCAGAAATATGTACTGTATTTTTTTGTTACTCGCTGAATTAAATGAGGACATATATTAGAAGGCATGCACTTACTTCTTTCAGGGTTAACTTGCATTTTTTTAAACCATTCATATTTCAACAGTCATGCCAAGGTCAACATTTAGGTCCTTCATCAATTTACTGACGGTCTTTAAATTTCTTCTGCCTGACAGACTTTTTCATTCTGGTTCACGAGCATGTAGACGTTTGGTTGCATTTGAGCCGACAATGATTAGTCAGCAGTTGAATTGGCTTCCAGAGCGGGTCTTTTTACTTAGAATTTTTCCCATGTTCATGAATTTGTTTGTTTACATTTGCTGACGACATAAAAGGGGGTTACATTTCATCAAAAAAAATGAATTGATGCAGTCATGTGATCGTGTATGAAAATTTCATGATAGATTTTATTCTAGCACAATGTATGTTATTTAGCAGAGTTTTCAGTATTTTGGGAACATGACCCATAACCTTGGGATTGGGAATTTCCTCGAAGTTTTGTTCAGAATTGGGAAAATAATAATTTTGTGTGACCCCAATTTTACCACATGTACACACACAAGCACTGTCCAGAATGGGAACTTCGAAGATTTCATAACATGTCTATATATGCCAGTGAAAGATCTCTTGTTTTCAGAGACTTATGTAATTTTTATAACCTGCAAACAAAGTTTGAGAGGGGGTATATTGGAGTCACTCAGACAGTTGGTTGTTGGTTGATCGGTCGGTCCGTCTGCATGTGATATCACAAGTTTGTGGAGTGAACTACTTCCACATTCTTTAGGTGATTGCAATTAAACTTGAAATATGGTATTACTATGAAGTGTAGATATGCAAGACAATTTTCATGCCCAGTGATTCACTCATTGCAGAGTTATGTCCCTGTGAACTTAGCCATTTAGTGTACTATTGTATTCTTAGTGTCAAAGTGGCGACAGGGGTATTAGTCACCTCTGTGACTGCTTTAGGTTATCATCATTTGGGAGAACATTTAGTTATTCTATATTTCTGTTACTTTATTTATATTTTACTTTAGAATATCATTCAATATTTATGCTAAATATGTACAGTCAAACCTGTGTTAGTGACCACCCTGTGAATAAAGGTAATTAAAAATTACCTCTGAATAAAGACCACCCTGTTGATAAAGACCACTTTTTGTTTTTCTCAGAGTGGCCTTTGTTCACAGGTTTGATTGTACTTTTTATACGGTGAAGTTAAACTTGATAACATGTTAGTTGTAGTGATAAGTATTATCTTGAATATTATCTTGAATCCATTTTTTGTCAATTTTAATGTTCTGTATTATGTACCTTAAATTTGTTTTTGTTGACCATTTTAATGTTCTGTATTATGTACATTAAATTTGTGTTTGTTGTCCATTTTAATGTTCTGTATTATGCTCCAGTTTTGTTTTCTGATGATTTCATCATGTTATGGTTGTAAATTTAAATTTAATTTGCCGAAATATCAATAGATAAAATGTAAAATTATATTTCAGTTAACCTGGAACATGATAAAGTTATGTCTATATATTTTGTATGTTTATGTTTCAGTAAAGCTACAGGTCTAGAGGCACAGTATGATAAAATCATGTCATTATTTTATATTTCAGTAAAGTTACTGGTCCAGAACCTCAATATGATAAAATATTATCTGGGTACAAGACATTCACTACAGATGGACCGTTCAAGTTGAAATACAATAAAGCGATATTACCTGAGTTAAATGTAGCCTATGAGACCTGGGGAACATTGAATGAAGATAAAACTAATGCTGTTATTATACATGCTGGCTTATCAGCCAGTAGTCATGCTAAAAGTCATGATGTAAGTTTTCTTGTAAAGAATATTATAACACTAGTTTCTTTGCAGTGATACATGGAAGAAAAGGGGTATATTGCTTTGCACATGTCGGTCGGTTGGTCCAAAGGTCGGTTGGTCCAAAGGTCGGTTGGTCAATCCATCCGTTACCAAAACTTGTCCTTGGGATAACTAGAGAACTATTTGTCCTAATCTTCTCAGATTTGGTTGGGAGGTTGGTAATCAGATGTAGATTATCCCTATTTTGAGGTCAGTAGGTCAAAGGTCAAGGTCATACTGTGAAGTTGACTTTTAGGGGAATCCGTGTTTCACAAACACTTCTTGATGATTATTATATTGTTTTGTGATATATACATAGATGATATATTCATTATATATTACATCGGTGATATATGTTTCTATTGATTATATACATGTATACATTGATGGTGTGTATATTGATCATATATACATTGGTGTTATATACATTGATGGTGTGTATATTGATCATATATACATTGGTGTTATATACATTGATGGTGTGTATATTGATCATATATACATTGGTGTTATATACATTGATGGTGTGTATATTGATCATATATACATTGGTGTTATATACATTGATGGTGTGTATATTGATCATATATACATTGGTGTTATATACATTGATGGTGTGTATATTGATCATATATACATTGGTGTTATATACATTGATGGTGTGTATATTGATCATATATACATTGGTGTTATATACATTGATGGTGTGTATATTGATCATATATACATTGGTGTTATATACATTGATGGTGTGTATATTGATCATATATACATTGGTGTTATATACATTGATGGTGTGTATATTGATCATATATACATTGGTGTTATATACATTGATGGTGTGTATATTGATCATATATACATTGGTGTTATATACATTGATGGTGTGTATATTGATCATATATACATTGGTGTTATATACATTGATGGTGTGTATATTGATCATATATACATTGGTGTTATATACATTGATGGTGTGTATATTGATCATATATACATTGGTGTTATATACATTGATGGTGTGTATATTGATCATATATACATTGGTGTTATATACATTGATGGTGTGTATATTGATCATATATACATTGGTGTTATATACATTGATGGTGTGTATATTGATCATATATACATTGGTGTTATATACATTGATGGTGTGTATATTGATAATATATACATTGGTGTTATATACATTGATGGTGTGTATATTGATCATATATACATTGGTGTTATATACATTGATGGTGTGTATATTGATCATATATACATTGGTGTTATATACATTGATGGTGTGTATATTGATCATATATACATTGGTGTTATATACATTGATGGTGTGTATATTGATCATATATACATTGGTGTTATATACATTGATGGTGTGTATATTGATCATATATACATTGGTGTTATATACATTGATGGTGTGTATATTGATCATATATACATTGGTGTTATATACATTGATGGTGTGTATATTGATCATATATACATTGGTGTTATATACATTGATGGTGTGTATATTGATCATATATACATTGGTGTTATATGTTTATCTGTTTTAGGAGAACAAGAATCCTGGATGGTGGGAAAAATTTGTAGGTCCTGGTAGAGCAGTTGATACAGATGAGTTCTTTGTGATTTGTACAAATACATTAGGTGGATGTTATGGTTCATCGTAAGTTATTCATCTTTCTATCAGTATGCAACATATACTGTTTGTATCAGATAAACTATCAAAAGGATACTTAAGTGGCTTTCCCATATTAAAATTTAGCCACATAAACCCAATCTTGGCTACATAAACCCACTTTTGGACACTTTTTTAAGTGACTCCCGTAGAGACAAAGAGTCCTAACCCTAACCCACTAGTCACTTATACCCAACTTGTTTGTACATACTAACTATTAGATGTATGTTTGCATCACGAGCGAATTTAACGAGGAGAGGGTTCACCCCCTAAAAGTCTCCGACCATAGATAGAAATGAAACAGCATTCAGTCATCCTATTCTGAAGCACTCTTTTTTTCTAACCATAACCAGCTTGAATACTGCAATTAGTATGTGTGCACGGTCCCCTGCACCCCACAACTGCCTACTGTCCAAAAAATATGACCTTCAAATAAAGGCCACCTGTCAATAATAGGATAGCCTTTGTTCAGAGATTGACTGTACATGTTTCTTCATTCTGTCTTATAATAAGGACACCATTTTGTCTCTGATTTGAAGTATGTTACCTTTTAATACCATAATTTAGGTTTGAGTGTGACAGTATAGTTTGTTCCTTTTATTTCAGTGGACCATCATCAATCAACCCTATCACTGGAAAGGTAAAGTATAATACATAATATATGAAGTATATATGGGCCCTTGACTTTGAAAATTTGCTATATTTGAGTTTGTTTACACTCTAGCGCATTCATTAATTCACCAATCCTGATAATATTTTCAGTAGATATGTATAACCAAAAGATATTGAACAAGTTTGATTATGGGTGGAATCAGACCAGAACTTCAAGAGTTATGGGCCCTTGACTTAGAAAATTTGCTATAATTTAGCTTGTGTACACTCTAGCACCTTCATTTATTCACCGATCCTAATCATGGAGACTATATTATCTGGTCATTAAACATAGTGTCTTTGTTCTTAGGTGAGTGATAAAGGGCCATCATGGCCCTCTTGTTTTTGAGGACATATTTTTTCCATTACTAAAGATATTGTTAATTTGTTGTACATGAACATGCATTTTGAAAGAATGATTGTGAAAAGCACATAGTGAAGCAACCTACTTTGTTAAAAAAATGTAATAAAATTCTGAAGAAGCTTTGCATGTTGTCTATGTTGTCTATGTAAGATAAAACATTGATATATTACAGAGATATGCTACAACATTTCCTGTAGTAAGTGTGGATGACATGGTTAATGCACAGTTTGAATTATTAGATCATCTTGGTATTAAGAATGTAAGTATTCATTATCCATACAATGATCATAAAAACCTGTTAGAGTACAGTACAATCTCTCCAGAGCAGCCCTCTGTAGAGCAACAACTTCTCTGTAACAACACCTTCAAAATAACCCTGAGCTGATATTTACTATAAATTTAACCTCTGTAAGAGCAATAACCTCTAAACAACAGCCAATATTTGCAGCTCCCACAAGGTGTTGCTCTACAGAGGTTGTACTGTACTAGTTACTGTATAATGTACAAGTTTAGATATAATTATATGACTATTTTATGTATGGATGGCCAGAGTATATATATTCACTAGAAGGTTCAGGCCATCCCTGACAAATAATTATGCATATTTAATGAACTATTCTTGAACTATTCATGAATTGTTCAAGAAAAAATTCTGTTTTTATGAATTCCACTCAAAGGGTTGGTGTACTCATTGGAAAGCTGTGATGTATGTTGTCTTGTTGTCGCCTGAATCTTGTAGTGAGCTATCTACCATATTAAAGATTTTGAGAATTTTACAACGTTGGATTCATCTCAGAGAGAGAGAGAGATATCTCCTAGGGCCCTAGTTTTAGCATTTGGAGTCCCTGTTAGAAAGTTTTTCAATCACATATTGACTTTGAATGTTTATTCTCAGGCAATCTTGTGTCAACAATACATATCTCTTTTAAAACTTCTGAATTGTCAGATGTTATCTAACTTGGTCCGTTGCATTATTGCGTAGAAGCTTTGAATTGTTGAATGTTTGCACTTGACCTCTTTAATGGGGTCACCAGAAGAAATACACATTTACTATTTTTGAGAGAATGTAGATTTGATGTACATCCTAAGTTAATCTATGATGCACCCATATTAAACTTATATTACCTGTGAAATAGCAACATTTTTATATGAAGGACATAAAATCACTGTAAACATTTGGTGATTTTAATGCCCCAGTACGCAGTCTTTACAAAGAAAACTTTTTAAGCACTGGACATTCAACCCAGTGAAAATGCAAACTTGACTGGACTAAACTTTTAGTGGACCCAAACAAGTACACACAAAATTTCATAGAATTTGGCTAAAATACATATTTATAGAGAGTGATTAGAACATTTCATTTTTTGTCCTGAAAGATATGGTAACTATTTCACTGAAAATTTACTTGACAATTGAGCCATTGAACTTTCAAAATTTACTGGACCGATGGCCAATTTAGTTGACTCTGACCAAGGTCTGGGGTGAAATTCGAAGGCTGAGTAAGTTGATGATAAATATTATAAATCCATAATAAAACTGTCCCTTGTTTATTTTAAATGGTTTATTTGGACTATTCAAGCAACCTGAGATTTTCATAACGGGGCTGACAACTACATTTAGTACAACTGTGTACTTAGTGCTCAGTTAACTTGTCTTGTACACAAGGTGATTGAAAATGGAATAAATTAAACAAACCAATGTGACAATCAAGTTCTATATGTTTTTAGCTACATGCTAGTGTTGGTTCATCACTGGGAGGTATGTGTTCTTTGAAATCGGCTGCTTTATATCCTGACAGGGTGGGAAGGTAAGTTTATGCTGCCTTACAACATTATCATATTAAAGCCTGTAAGCTTTTTGAATTTAGTAATACAGATAAAATGATAGTAAAATATAAGAAATACTTTTTATTTGGTCTAAAACAATATTTACATAATGCCTTTATTAAGTCATGTCTCGTAAAAATGTTGTCCGATGCTTTTTCTTATTTTTTGCAATATCATTGAAACAATACTGAGCTATATAACTATCCCGTCAACATTTAGGGGCCGTCCGTGTTTCACTAATGTGAGTTTCTTGTTTTCCACAGAATGGTGTCCATATCATCATGTGCACAGAGTCATCCCTCATCTATAGCAATGAGATATTTACAAAGGAAGTGTATTATGACTGATCCTAACTGGGATAAGGGACATTATTATGATAAAAAATACCCTAAAATGGGAATGAAACTTGCAAGGTAATTATAGGGTTTTTAATATATATTCTGTTTTGTACCCAGTAGGTACCTTTTCAACATTTAGTCCATGGAAATAAGCATTTATGTCCTTGAAAAGTTCTTGAATTTTATCAGTACTTGCCTGTATGAACATTTTACTATACAAATGCAGTTTATACTTTATTTGGAAAACAGCTTGGTTGTACTCTCAGTAACAGAAGACAAAGTGATAATTTGATTAATGGTCTCTCCTTACTACTCAGAGTATTTATCTGTAATGCTAGTCTGTAGTAGGAAGGTGTGAAAATGGTTACAAACAAAGAACATTTGTAAGTTTCAAGTTCAAAGTTTATTGCATGTAAGGTTTACTGCAAATTAACATATATCATTATAATTTTAGTGGGCCATGGACAATGCATGGTTATATTTTGGCAGATTTTTAAGAAATCGCCAATTCAAGACCACCACCAATATTTAACTTCAAAATGCCAAATTTAAGCCCCGCCAGTTTAAAGATGTATACAGTACTCTATTGCTGGTCACTATTGTTGAGTTGATTTCGGGTTTATATCACACAAGGCTTGGGTAGTTTGGAGCATTGAAAGGACGTGCAGTGAACATTATTTGTCAGTCTTCACGCTAACCCACTAGCCCACAGCCCGGGGCTAGTAAATTTCTATTCGGGCTAATGAACTTTCTTAAAAATGTGTACACGGGCTAGTGGTAAATTTTCTATTTCCAATAGTCTACATACAGTTCGAGCTAGTGCTTTAAAAAAATTAGTTCGAAGACTGATTTGTGACTCAGTCTTACGCCGCTGAAATAATTTTTATACATTGATATATTTTTCTGTATGTAACTGAACAAGAATGAAGTGAGTGGGGGGAGCTTGACTTTAGATGAAGTACTCTATATAGACCACATTTTGGACCAAGTATATCATTCTTAATGTTTAAATGCTCTCATTATCCAGTTGATTTGTCAAGGATTTATCTGGAACCAGTCTAAAAATAAAATTGAGTGAAGACTAAAGAGAGGATTTACTGTATTTGAAATTAAAACATTGTTAGTTGAACGTTGAAGTTGGTGTTTTTGTATTGTTGCACATTGTAGAAATAATATTTCTTTATAAAAGTTGGAAATGGCCGAAGGGCGTAAAGTTTTACCCCTGTGTCTGTCTCCTTCTGTCTGTCCGCACATATCCGAGGGTGGTTGTGGGGTTAGGGTTAGTACATTTAGGTCTTGTGGGTTTCAGATACGTACAAACTGGACTTGTGGGGATAATTTCGACTTGTGAGGTGCGACTTGTGGGGTTAAAAACACCGAAAAGATCAAAGGGATCACCCCACAACATACGTCTCATGAGAACGTCCGTTCAAATTTCAGTTTCAGATCGATAACTCAAGACATATGTATTGGATTGGTTTCATATTTTACATGAAGGTAGATATAGGTCAAGTTCAAAATCCAAACATTTTCACAGGAGTTATGGCTCCTTTTTGACTTAGCTCTCTGCAAGGTCATTCATATCCTCCAGAAACATTCTAGTTTTTGTCATGTATTATGTATAATATTTTAAATGATGGTTTACATTCAGAGAGATAGCAACCATGACATACAGAAGCGGACCTGAATGGAACATCAGATTCGCTCGATCTCGTATAGATGACACTGTACCAGTCACGTTATGTCCTACATTTGTTATTGAGAATTACATTGAGTATCAAGGAGAAATGTTCAGTACAAAATATGATCCAAACTCACTCCTCTATGTATCAAAGGTGATTTTTGTTTCCATTTGTTTATATTGAGTTTTTACCCCTTTTCAACAGTAGAGTCATGTGAGGTGGACAGTTCACCTAAGCATCGTTCCTGGTAATAACCAGTATTAGGCTCCCATCCTCCGTAAGCAACTGCTTACTTTCTCACATAAAGAGTCATGGTCGGTAGCGGGCAAAGGTGAATAGTGACATCGTAGATTTAATATGAAAAATATAATAATTTTGATCATTAGTGAACATAATTTAACTAAAACCTCCATCAAATGTTTTGACAATAATAAAAGTTATCACATGTTATTACCATTTCACTCATCTAAAAAACCTTATAAATAAGAGTGTTAAGTCAGGTAAATATATTAGGTGAGGCCTTGTGGTATACCAGAATTTTGTTGTATGTGTTTTATTTACTATTTTTATTATAAAACTGTAATATTGTTTGTTTCAGGCGATGGATATATTTGATATGGCTGAGGGATATAATACATTATCTGAAGGTTTATCTCAAGTCAAATGTCCTGTACTTGTCATTGGAGTTACTACAGATGTTTTGTTTCCTATTATTCAGCAAAGGGAACTGGCTTCCGTTCTCCAGAAATCAGGTATTAACTTCTTTAGTATGAATTTGAACTGTAGTGTTACAAGAATTTGATTGGTAAAAAGTTCATTAATAAAATTGCTTGCTTCACAAGAAAGATGTGAGTTTGAAGCAGTGTTTTATCTTCCACATATAAGTCCCACTTGCTTTTTGGTGTTCACCAGCGTGTCAAGTAGTCTGTTGTGAGTTTCTGAAGTGAATATCCTATGCATAAAATACTCCTGGCAAGTTAATTCAATGATCTCCTTTTGTAAAATGACTTCTTTTTGAAAACGATATTTGAATATGATTTTTAAACTTTTTGTGAAAATTGTCAGTTTCGGTAAGCACATAATATCTTGGCCACGTTTGATGAGTATTGCCCCTAAAAATATATATATAGACTTTGTCTGCTCTCTAAGTTAAATAGTTCCCATACAATAACCATCAGATACATTTTTGTAAGTTTGACCTGCATAATTTTGGAGAATTTGACAGTTCTGTTACAATATACACTTACAGTGTAACCTCTCCAAAGCAACACATTTTGGGAGTATGTTGTTGTTGAGTGGTTGTTGTTTTAGAGAGGTTAAATTCTAACAGAAATTGTGCAGTCGAAAAAATACCATGCTGTTGTTGAAGGGAGGGTGTTTGACAAGAGATGGCCACTCTGGAGAGGTTGTACTGTTGTTGAAGGGAGGGTGTTTGACAAGAGAGGGCCACTCTGGAGAGGTTGTACTGTTGTTGAAGGGAGGGTGTTTGACAAGAGAGGGCCACTCTGGAGAGGTTGTACTGTATATTATTTTTATTGCACTGACAAAGTAAACTACTCACTTAGGTTAGGTTCAAGATAAATATTGCAACTGCATGTAGCTAAAATCACAAGATTGTATCATGGTGTTTTAATGTAAGCCATATCTTACACTTGCAGGAAACAAAGGTGTTACGTTTTATGAACTGAATTCTTTATATGGCCATGATACATTTTTACTTGACTTGAATGGAGTTGGTGCAGCTGTCAAGGTTTGTTTTTTCTGTTTACTACTGGTTCTTTCTTGTTGAAGATACATATTACCAATCATTCTATTCACCCACACTATCTAGCTATAAATTAATCAGTTATGAAATACAGGTGAATGTAAAGTACATGATGTATTGAGTCAAAGTGAAGTATACCAACAGAAACTAAAAATGCAACTCTAGTTTTCAGAATATATGAAATGATTGTCATACATGTAATAAGTGAACTGTTCACATGATTTGAAACATTTGTCATGTCTTAATGTTCTTTAAGAAGAAAAACGTTGAATTCTAACAAGTCTTAGTAAACTGGCATCCTCATGAACTATCATTCATAAATTGATTACTGTTTCTGTCTATTTCAGGGATTCCTAGAGACACGTTTGACTAATGGTGACACTCATTGAAAGATAACATAAGAATATACATTGTGTATCACCTCACTTGTTATATATAACATATGTATAATATAACCTTGTATGTCGATCAAAATATTTGGAGCTTTAAACTCAACCAACTGAATATTTTAACTGAATTACTTTGCGTTACTATGATATTATTGTATAATTAATGTTATATGTGCAACCTAATATTTGTTTGTTTAGAGTGAAGTATATGTACATACAGATTATTAGTATATTGTAGGAGATCAGTTATTATAAAATGCAATTTTACACATGGAGGTCAACATTACTGGTACATTGTAAAAAATCTGTAGTCAGCATATATTTATACATACAGATAAGCATTATAGTATAACTCAGTTACAAGCATTTGTTTATATTAATAAATGTATATCAACTTAACATCATATCTAGAAGATATGTTTATAGCATACATGTATATATTTATATCAAATTTTGTGGGCTTATAGGACCACATTGCTTGGGGAGCATTTACAGACCCAGGTTCAACCTCAAATATCAAGGTCACACAGCTGAAAGTTGAAAGAAATGAATTTTTTTTTCAAGTCTGCCCAGTAACTGCGTCATCTATCAATTGATTTCGGAAATACTTGGCTGAAATAAACACCAGTGTGCGGTGATGTGTCATGTGCAAGATTTAGGTCTGTACCCTTAAGGCCAAGGTCACAACTCAAGAATTAGAACTTTTTTGTGTTTGCTCAGTAACTTAGTCATCTATTTCTTTGTGTCCTGGGTACAACTGCCTCTCAGAAGTGTGCATCTTCAAGTAGATCTAATAGCCAATAACATTTCCGAAAATAGTGTTTATCTCAGACGTTAAACATTCTGTGTCAAATCCGTGTGTGGTGGTACTCATTACTCCTGTGACAGAGCACTTGTGAACGTTGTCTGTATTAGTGAAAAAATGTCTCGACATTGTACAAAACTTGTATAAATCATGTAAATAACTGCTGATGATACTCGTATATGATAATTCTTGCTTGTTTCTTTTACGTTTGTTGATTGAAACAGAAAACTATTACATTTGTTGATTAAAACAGAAAATATACCTTGCTAATCATGAACCAATATTGTTATGCTTCCATTAGTTCTTTAGTTATACCTTTGGTTAATGAGTTAGAACTCTACATGTTCTCTGGGACGACTTTGTTGTCTTACGCCATTTGTTCTCCTCCACTGGTCATTCAAGTGGAGAAACTCACTATTTTTGCTGAGAGCATTGTTTGTACAGAATCCATAGAATTTGTAAGGTTAAATGTCTGCTAGAATTTAGCTGAAATATTAAAAACAGGTGTATAACTTAAACTATTGACACATTATTTTCTTTGAAAAGAGGGTATATTTCTTTGCCCATGTTGGTTGGTCAGTCGGAAGGTCGGACCATCCTTAACAAAACCTTATCCGACCAATAATTAGAGTACGATTTGGCATAGGCTTTTCACATTTGGTTCATAGGTTGATCATCACATGCAGTTGACCCCTATAGATTTTTAGGTCAAGGTCACAGTGACCTTCAATTAAAAAACCTTTTGTGACCAATTACTAGAGAACGATTTGGCATATGCTCTTAAGAATTCAGGTTTGGAGGTTGGTCATCACGTGTAGATGACCCCTATTTGTATTGATTTTAAGGTCTAACACACATGTCAAATAGATTGAGTGTATTTTGTCTACCAGTGATACATCTTACTGTTTTGATTGCTTATATAACTCATTACGACTTATGGTAACCTCAACTGTATTTGGTTCATTCCTTGTTATACTGGATTTTATGTTGAAATATAAGTTATATTATAGTCTTTTCTCCGGTATATGTTTCACAAAGATACATTTTTACAAAGATACATTTTGTTCTTGGTGCTTGATAACCACAAACTTGGTAACTTCTGATATTGTTTAAAAATAGCGTTTTTGTAAGCCTTTCAATGTCGATGCCTATGCAACAGCGTTTTCCATATCGATTTTTATGGTGGTTTAAATTTGTTGCTGAAATCATGGTTGGTGTCAAGAACAGTTACTGAGAAAGCCTTGGAATCTTGTCAAGTTGTGGAAGTAGATTTTCATGTAATAAATTTGAATTTAAACATTAAAGTAATTAAAATCAGAGACATACATGTAACTGGAATAAAGTGAGAGGCACACTAATAGACACGAGTTTTAAAGGCCCATTAGCTTTATGAATTTAGTAATACAGAGCAATAGATAAAATGATAGTAAAATATAAGAAATGTACCTTATTTGCAATAAAACAATATTTACATAATGCATTCCTTTAGCCATATCTCATAAAAATGTTGTTGGATGCTTTTTCTTATTTTTTGCAATAGATCATTGAAATAATTCTGTGCTATATTTCTATATGTACTTCGTGACTGAAAAAGAAAAATTCGGAATGTTTTTACTGCAAATAAATGTCAGTTTCACTAATTAGACATCTTTCTGGGTAAAACAAGACCTACTCAAATTTTAACATCCAAAAAGCTAACGGGGCTTTTACGAACACGTTGATGAGTATATTAACATACAGGTTGATACAGTGTATTTACACACATGTCAAGTAAATTACGAACAAGTTGATATTAAGTATATTAATGCACAAGTATACTCATTTTAGCATAGATGGGAGTGTATTAACACACAATTAGATCGGCGTATTAACAAACATTTAGATGAGTTTATCAACATGATGCGATATTACGAAAAGTGCGAAATTTTCGGACGTTCCCCTGTCATTTCGAAATATCGCAATGCAACTGTATTTATACACAAGTTAAAAGCTTTTGACCCAGTGAGGGACTGTGGAAGGTAATTGCAAAGTTTGTTAATTCCAGTTTGTGTTAAAATGGTGCGACAATTCCAGAACGGTGTAATGACACGAGTCGTAGATGACAGAGCTTTGTCCAACAAATGGCAAGAAGCCATGATGTGTCATTGCCCCTACTCTATTCTCTATGTTGTTCTTGGCATTGTTATCAAATGAATTCACTCTAGAAGACACTGGCATGGATACACACATTCGGCATGTTGTATATAACCCTAAACGCATCGAAGGCGACCGCCTTTTCGCAGACGATTTTGCGTTAAATGCTTACACTGGTGAAAAGGCAAACATATACCCATTTTAAACCGCAAAATAAGTACCAAAATAATCTCATTCAATCGTCATGATGTTTGGAATGAAAAGTCAATGAAATACGTTAATTTGTATAAAAACAACAACACAATAATGACCTATTGGCAGGATATAGACAAATAATTTGTTCATCAGCTTAATAATATCTAATAATGAATTTAGAAAAGTATGAATCAGTACATGACAAAAAGTACCCTCCACTTACGCAAAAGAGCGTTGCATCGCTAAAATTAATGTAAAATTAAAGCCCCATTAGCTTTTTGCTGTAGAAAAATATATGCAAAAACATTTAATTGCTGATATTATCCCAAGATAATTATTACCGACAAAACAAGCCCTTTTTCGTCTGAAAACACTCATTTCACTGTGATTTTTGCTTTTGTAAACTTGAAATATGTAGAGCGCGTGACGTCACTTTACTATTTGTGCGTAGCATGACTGCGGAAAAACACAGCTGTTCTATAAATAGTATTTATTTCAATGATATTGAAAAAATTACGAAAGTGGTTTCGAAAACATTTTTTCTTGCTTTAAAGTATGCACGGGAGGAAAACACACCGGATTCCTCTGTTATAGAACAAACAGAAACTATTAGGACCAATACATTTATAAGCTTATGGGGCTTTAACTATTTTAGACATAATTAAGGGATCGCAGACCTTAATACAAGCAATCCTTATTAACCATTCCACACTTTTCGAATAAATAATTTGTAAAGCATTCACTACAAGCTTTTTAATGGTGTGATTTGGAATTTATTGACATGAAGTAAAAAATGCTATATAACCTTAGAAAAGGGAGAGTACTATAGTTAGCAATATTACCTCCCTTTATGATACAAAGTCAAACACTTGTATTACTGACCCAGGTCTAACATGATATTCAAGGGTGTTGTACATCTGAAAGTTAATATTTGATCAATTATATCTAAATATCACACTCACAATTTATAAGGATCAAGTACCTCTAACTTAGGTCCATAGATATTTATTTTATACATTTGTATAAGGGTCCGTTAATTATCATTAACTGAATACTAACCTTTGTCTTTTAACCTTGTTTTAAAATAAAAAGCATCTGAAATAACTCACATTTAAAGAAGTTTGAAACAAAATGCAAAACAAACCGATATGGTAACGCCTATAGGACAGACAAGAGCAAAAGGACGCATAGGACGACAAAATGTATAGACTGTGCATGTAAAACAGTGTTTTCCGAGAGCTTCGCACCTGCAGGACTAATTCTCATAATCGTACAGACGATCTCTGACGTTTGTCTATATAGTTTTAGTTATCGTTAAAAATTGACCCAAGGAATGATAAAAAATTAACATTGATCAATATTCAACGACTTTCTTGATAAAAAAATTAACGTTGAAAACATGTCGGGGTCGATTTTCAACGTTGAGAAATTACCCCCTTTGTTTTTCTTCAACGGGGTCAAAATTTTATGCTACGCCGGCGTATTCTCTTCTTACGAGAGTCCAATCGAACCATCCTCAGATAATATGTAAATTCACAGGAATTTATTCCTACGCTGTTTGTCAACAAAATTTATAACTTCACAGGAGTTGTGTTGAATTGATTTTAACAATTTGAGTAAGCAAATACACTGTTTATATCAGTAGATATGTTCACACATTTATTATTTATGATGTTTCATAATGGAACTATTGTGTGTCACTCTTTTGTTATTGGTAGTTACAGTTACGTTGGTTTTGGCCGTATTTTCAGGGTATGTCATAAAAAGTATGTTAAATTCGTGTAGATTCCGTCTTGAATTGATTGAACTCAATAAATTCAAGACGGAATCCACATTCATTTGATATACTCTGCGTGAGCATATTGACGACGGAGTCAACAAACGCGTATCAAAGGTCAGCGCTACATTTGCAAGGCAACTCCCTAATTTATACGATAGAAGAGTTATCTCGGCCACAATTAAACTCAACGCGCACAAAGCGGTAGTCCTCACTACTCCCCTCTACGGTAGGGAAACCTGGATTATCTTCAGTGGACATGTAGGGAAGCTGAATTAAAATCACTCCAAAAGCAACAGAAAGATTCTCAACATCCAATAGCAAGATGATATCCTCGGTACAGATCTGGAATCTTCACTCTGCTCAAATATTAATTGATAAAAGTCAAGCTCGCCATGATTATGTCACAGATAAGTTGAGCAATGACTTGATATTTTTTCAGACAGTTTATTTGAATCAAAACCGGAAGGTCATAGACCCATGTGGTCACATATTTACAATAATTAACATGTCAACAAGTACAAAAACAATGCATGTAATACAACCCATATTTACATACAACAAACGTAAAGTACAAGACTTAGTGTAATATCAACATTTACAATTACATAATTATATAATAATACACTTTATTGCATGTATTGTAACAATTTTAATCAAATTACATTATCAATTGAGGCACTGAAATAACTAAGATCAAAATAAGCTCAAACGAATGAGTAATTCATGAACGAAACTTATGAAAATTGTTTATTATATATCAAAAGATTTTTGAAAGTAAATGCTTAAGTTTGTATAAACGTATAAAATACCTTTTATAGATCTTTAGAACTTGCACTCTTTTGTACAAATTTGAAAATAAAAAATTTTATCCTTGACGTCGATTTAGTTATGTACGATGGTTACAAAACATGTAAAATAAGATGGGGCGATTTTTTATAAATATGGAACCGTTATCAAAGTCGATTTAGTTATGTACGATGGTTAAAAACATGTAAAATAAGATGGGGCGATTTTTTATAAATATGGAACCGTTATCAAAGTCGATTTAGTTATGTACGATGGTTAAAACATGTAAAATAAGATGGGGCGATTTTTTATAAATATGGAACCGTTATCAAAGTCGATTTAGTTATGTACGATGGTTAAAAACATGTAAAATAAGATGGGGGCGATTTTTTATGAATATGGAACCGTTATCAAAGTCGATTTAGTTATGTACGATGGTTAAAAAACATGTAAAATAAGATGGGGGCGAATCTTTATAGATATGGAACCGTAACAAAGTCGATTTAGTTATGTACGATGGTTAAAAAACATGTAAAATAAGATGGGGGCGAATCTTTATAGATATGGAACCGTAACAAAGTCGATTTAGTTATGTACGATGGTTAAAAAACATGTAAAATATGATGGGGGCGAATCATTATAGATATGGAACCGTTATCAAAGTCGATTTAGTTATGTACGATGGTTAAAAAACATGTAAAATAAGATGGGGGCGAATCTTTATAGATATGGAACCGTAACAAAGTCGATTTAGTTATGTACGATGGTTAAAAAACATGTAAAATAAGATGAGGGCGAATTTTTATAAATATGGAACCGTTATCAAAGTCGATTTAGTTATGTACGATGGTTAAAAAACATGTAAAATATGATGGGGGCGAATCTTTATAGATATGGAACCGTAACAAAGTCGATTTAGTTATGTACGATGGTAAAAAAACATGTAAAATATGATGGGGGCGAATCTTTATAGATATGGAACCGTAACAAAGTCGATTTAGTTATGTACAATCCCAGCCAGCATCACTACGTCGGCCCGACATCAAGCCGATATTGCCATCAATGTTGGCCCTACATCGGCATCTTGATCGTTCCGACATCGACCCGCCTCGAATTTGCAACGCGGCTCGATGTCGGCCCGACAGGATTTCCCCGACATTTATCCGATGTTCTGCCGATATTCCAGGAATCGCTTTAATGACCCCTAAAATACTGGTATAGACCTACTGCGAACAGAAGCGTGTAAGATAAATATTGTATAAACTCATACTTGTTCATACATGGATCATAGTCTGCTGTCATGTGAGGAAACAATCAAACTAGCCCGAGTGAGAGAGTTTGGTTACAAAGCTAATACAAGTTATTTCATATATTTGTTAATTTCTCATAGGTCATCTTTCATTAAGATAACAAAATAAATAGAGTATTTTCTATATTTATTTAATCAACATCATGGTGATCATGTACATCTTATGATCTTAATTATGGGACTGGGCTTCAGATTAGTATTCCAAATCCAGACACTCCTTCCATGAAATAGAAATAATTTCAAAGAAAAATTTAAGGTTTAATACTAAGGATAGATTAATATTGCTCTCTTTCTTTAAAAAAAACAACAAGTGCTTAATTGTTAAATTATGGGGCAAAATATAACAGTAGAAAAATGATATACATGAGTCTTAATGTAGCTCTTGAAAGTTCATAGGGTATGAACTGGAATAGAGTCCCAGACCCATTATGATAAAAAATATATTCAAATTCTATCTATGTTTCCACTATCTAATGTATTTCATGTTATGACAATTAAGCTAAAATGAAACCCAAATACATGAAGAATGAAAAATACAATAAGAAATCAATATATAACTTAGATTTTCATTACTCTGGAAATCCTATGTTTAAAATATGAATGTGGTCAGTGATATTGTACTATTTGGCACTTCTAAATTTAATTATTCACACAATTAATCATACTCATACATAAACAAATGCAAAATTACTAATGCTAAGTAACAAATTAAAAATACACTGTATATATCTTCCAAAAGTCTTAACCAAAAACTTAAAAACACCATAAAAGTTCATTTTGGTCATTCATGTAATTGTTTATAGTAGATCAATATCATTTTTCGCTTCTTTTTCCACTATCCCTGGTCACTGTTGGTACATACTACATAGGCACTGTCTCAACACCACCTTAACATCAGCTTCCTATAAACACTTTGAATTGTCCTTTGTACAGCTTCAGCTACAATATAATTAATCAATAAATTGATAACAGAGTATTTAAAAACATACAATAAGCACAATTCATTTCCTTTAACTAATGCAATTAGCCAAATAGTTTCCTATTTCATGTAGATAATTAGGTTCAAATTAAATCATACTGCTGTAATAGGAGGAAAATAATCATGTCCAACTTTGGCGGACATGGCCTTATCGAGTATCTGATCAATTTTCAAGGGAAACAACTACAATTCAGGGGTTTATATACAGTCTACCTATTGTTACCCTCCTTGCTTGCGTTATGCTGACTTTATTAGGGGTCATAAAGTAATAAAGTCAGTCACGCGTAACAGATAAAATCTGTTATCTTAATTGATCCAAAAATCGATATTTCACTGTATTACTTTTGGATCTCTGATAACACTTGAGCATGTCCCAACTATTATGTACGTCGTTAAAATGGACAGAAACGTATATCGACATTAATGTGTTTCATCAGTAAAATTAATTTTGAAAATGCGAATATCATAAAAAGACAAAATTCAAAAATCCTTGTAAAAATTGTTATTGTATGCACAGTCAACTAGTAATTTGATTCTATTCTGCATATAAACACATTAGCTTACAATACATTTATTTTCACTACTGAAATTAACATTAAATCATCATGATTACACTTAGGCATGAAAAAATGTTTTTCTTTTCTTGTTAAAAGTCGGTTAGTAGGTATGGACTTTATTTGGCTTTTGAAAGCATGTGGGAAGGAAAAAAGGAGAAAGAAGATTTTCCATTCCTCGGATAAAATCATGAAAATGTCTAGGGTCGCGGGAAAAAATTAATTAGGATCGATCGGGTAACCAGAAATTTTGCACTATGTCGCATGTTTTGTAGGTCAGTGATTATAAATGAAATTACTTCCAAATCCATTACAACCTTCAATAACTGTTGCAGATATTTATTTCTATCACAAAATAGAAAAAGTACGAATTATATTAAGCTACACCCCTGGTGTATAAAACAGTACAATCAATTTCTGCAATTTTATGGCAATTTCCATCCGTCTTGATTGAAATGATATCTAACAAATATAACTCGACGTGCCCAATTGTTTGTTAGTCAATGTGAGATGCGTATAAAAATCAATAATCAGGTAAAGTTAGCAACCATAGAAAGGGATCTCAAAAATATGATTTTATTATCCGTCCTTTGTTTTCACATCATTGAAATAATAAATATACAAAGTAGGTAATCTATATTATTTTATGACATGTTAAAAGTGACACGTGGACGTATGCCAAAATAATATATTTAGCATATAATTACGCATTGTATTATCAAAAATGAATTAATAATAAATTTCATTTAATGAAATATCATCGTCTATTTAGGGCCCATTAGAACAATAGATGAAATGATAGTAAAATATAAGAAATATATATTACTTGATCTGTAACAATATTTACATAATGCCTTCCTTTAGGCATATCTCATAAAATAGTTGCCAGATGCTTTTTCTTATTTTTTGCAACATGATTAAAAAATACTGTGCTGTATTTCTATAATGTACTTTGTGATAAAAAATTGGAACGTTTTTATTGCAAGTAAAAGTCAGTTTCACATCTGTCTAGGTAAAATAAGACCTACTTCAATTTTAACATCCAGAAAGCTAATAGTGAAAACCATTTTTTTATTTATGTTATTTTTTTATAATATCAACAAATTGGGGTTATAAATATCGATTTTGTTTTTTATACGGAAGTAAAGTAAAATATTTCACAAATTCTAATATTTTCATCCATGTTGTAATATGTTTTAGTCTTCAACCTCAATTATCCCAAAACCTAATTCAACGCGTCCAATTTTTATTACCCTGTATAATGCATCATGCTGTGACTGTATATACATGGATACCTAATCAGCAGATATGATCATCGCTTGTTTCCGTAAACGTACGTAAATATCCGAGATTTGCCGAACGATTGACGAATTGAACTTTAAATAAAGTTTCCTTTTAAAAAGGAAAGGCTTGGCTGGTTGTTGCTGATAAAAGTTAGTTCTGATACCATAACTAAATTGATTCATTTTATTTCGTCTTGTTGACCATTTTAGTTATGGAATTGTCCTCTTTCAAAGTCAACAGGTAGTCTGAAACATCGGTATATTTTTCTATTTATAGATTTTCCTATAATTCATCGTACTGTACACAAGTTTTAAATTGCACCAGAGAAAGCGTTTCGCAAGTTAAATTATAGTAGGGGTGTATTTCATTTATTAATTAATCCTCCGCTTATTACCTTCAGCAATTATGTTGATAATTAAACAAAGAGCTAGTAAAGTAAAAATAATTGAGACTGCGTTAATATCTCTTATCTTTTCGTGCCTTAACGGTTGATGGAACATGCCGATTTATAGTGAAACACCCCGATTTTACAATGAAATCGCAAATGTGTACATCAAGATCACGTGACAAAATTATTGGCGGCAATAGCGTTTCGCAGGTTTCATTATAGAAGGGGCTTCCTTAAATTATCTTGAACAATCCTCCGCTAATATGTCTTTCAGTAATGATTAAAATAATTGATTTAAATATATTGTACATAGTAACAGAAAAAATAGACAGTTTTAAAATGTGTACCTTAACGTGTAATTAATGTTAATAGAACAAACCGATCTTTAGTGAAACACCCTGATTTCATAATAGACTAGCACAGTGAAGTTGGTACACTCAAGTCACGTGATACCGATTCACACAGTAAGCGTAAACCAATCACCGGACTGTTAACATATAGCTGGCAACCAATCGCCGGACTCCTAACATTTTTGCACACTTGTACCCAGCTTTCGCATTACAGCTACCAGCATCTAGGGAACAACTGCAACTGAAAACAATAGTAAGGCTTGGAGCCGTAGCTCCAAGCCAAAAATATAAGGGGTAGTTTTAGAAATCATCAAAAGGGTCGAAGAAGATATTATTTGATTGTTTTCATATTTTACATGGTGAAAGAAATTAAATTTTCAAAACGAATGCAATGAGTACAAATTTGATCACATTTCCCCCAAAAGAGTTATGATGCTGAAAACATCAAATTTTCATTGAAAAATCTACCAATTTTACGCTTTTTACATTGAATATAGAGGAAATCGATAGGTGTCTTTTTCAAACGCAAAAGGGTCGAAGAAAGCATTAATTTAAAATAATAAGAAATACACCATTAGAAAGATAAAAGATTAATTAAACTTTTGTGATGAGTACAAATTTCGTATTTTAAATAGAATAAAAGTTATGACGATTATAGTGAAAATCCCCTTCTTTGTTAAATGTAAATTTTTTATCGATTTTCCAAATCAGCATGTCCGCGAAAGTTGGGTATGGTACCCAATGTGAGGACTCAAACCCCCCACCTTCTGCTTGCAAGTCAGATACTCTACCGACTGAACTAATCGGGCGGGTGAATATCCCATCCAATTCATAAATACAATGTATTACTATTATGTATCACACCGCCACATTGCTCCTTCCTTTTTATTAAAAAAAAGGATTTCGAGTCTAGTCTCATACTAACGGCATCAAATGTAATAGGAAGAAAAAAAAAATGTACCCGATGCATGGCTCGAACCCGCGATCTCTTGCTTGCAAGTCAGATGCTCTACCAACTAAGCTGATCGGGCTGGTGAATATCCCAGCCAATTTACAAATTACAATATATCACACAGCAATTAAGAGTAATCAAGCTTAAAATCTTGAATATCTAATTGTGGTATACAAGATATATTTATATATATGATATATATGTGATAATAATTACATTTGTAACTTACAATGAATGTTACTAGTATATTGCCAACTTGCAACATAACCATTGTATAGTCTGACACACTCTCTGGCGACTAACTACTAAATACATGTGTATGCCATGCTGTGTCTTTGCTATCCTTCCCTGATAGTTGACCTGTAAAATATAAAATCAAATTCAAAAACAACATATTCATTGTATTTCAAACATGTACCTTGTAACAATCTATGGTATCTAGTCATACTAAAAAAATAACAACATTAACAGAACAATGGCCTGATTTATACTTGTATACTCCTATATAATAGAGTCTATATGTAGATCTTATTTCCATCAATATATATTATTTCAAAATATTATTTATAATTAGAACTTTTTAGAATAATTATTTATACATTCATTATTTATACAGAATAAATTAATATGAGCAGTTGAAAGTTCAATGTCTATTAATTGATATAAATTTACCATACAAGCCCCACATACCTGTCATTTAATAAAAGTTGTAACTCCTTGAATCCTCTAAGTGCATAATTTTCTCCAATCAATCATGTTTAATATATTATTTAGTAACTTAGTGCACTTACTGTACTTCAAAAACCAGTTCTGCTCCATCTTTTTTATACTGTATAGTTGTACAAATCTGCTGGTCTAGAGCTAAAACAAGAGACAAATGGAAATAAGAGTAATTTTACACAAAGATTTAGAAATAATTTTGAATTTAATTATTAGACTGAGTACATACTGGTCATTGGTCTTTGGTGTAAATAAACCATTATGGTAAAACAATGAAATCAAATGAATAACATAAAATTCCTTGAATGTAGATATTCTGCATAAACATGAAATT
Organism: Lutraria lutraria; assembly: GCA_964023205.1. Taxonomy (NCBI): domain Eukaryota; kingdom Metazoa; phylum Mollusca; class Bivalvia; order Venerida; family Mactridae; genus Lutraria; species Lutraria lutraria. The sequence goes on from OZ026840.1 coordinate 8,098,472, forward strand.
AGTAACATGAGCAATTTTCTTTTGTTATAGACAGTCGCGAAAACATATGACAATAAAGCAACAAGCTAAAATAAGTTCCCAAAATAATTACTTTACTGTCAATATCCACCCGCTGTTGTTGATGTATGCCTTTTAAAGTAATTTTCCAAACTCACTGACATGTTTCTTGCAACGAAAACTTGTTATTTTCATGAAATCTATCCGACCTGCTGCTGACACTAGTTCAAGAAATTCAAATATGGCGGTCAGCACTAAATGACTAATGCAGGCGGTTGACCTAGATACTTAAATCTTGTTACAAGTTATCTAAGATTTCAAAATGTTAATGAATACTTACATTATAATGCAAAATTAACGTTTTGCTTCTTCACTTCTTTCATTCGCCTCATTGATTATGTAAAAACAGTTAACTCATTAATGACAAAATACATTCGTCTACATCGGCCCTACATCAATCCGACATCTACTAGACATTGAGATTTGAACGAATGTAAAGAGTCAGATTCATCGTGTTTATCATTTATATTTTACATATTCATGTCTACAGATTAGGTTAGAACTTGAATAAGTTAACACCAAGTGTAATACACACTTTTTATAAAATCCACCTACGTCGGCCCTATGTAGGATTGACGTTGACAAATATTGTCGATATTCCGCTCTCTAGCCGCCGTCGGGCCGACATAGTGATGCTGGCTGGGATGGTTAAAAATCATGTAAAATATGATGGTGGTGAATCTTTATAGATATGGAACCGTAACAAAGTCGATTTAGTTATGTACGATGGTTAAAAATCATGTAAAATATGATGGTGGTGAATCTTTATAGATATGGAACCGTAACAAAGTCGATTTAGTTATGTACGATGGTTAAAAAACATGTAAAATATGATGGTGGTGAATCTTTATAGATATGGAACCGTAACAAAGTCGATTTAGTTATGTACGATGGTTAAAAATCATGTAAAATATGATGGTGGTGAATCTTTATAGATATGGAACCGTAACAAAGTCGATTTAGTTATGTACGATGGTTAAAAAACATGTAAAATATGATGGGGGCGAATCTTTATAGATATGGAACCGTAACAAAGTCGATTTAGTTATGTACGATGGTTAAAAAACATGTAAAATATGATGGTGGTGAATCTTTATAGATATGGAACCGTAACAAAGTCGATTTAGTTATGTACGATGGTTAAAATACATGTAAAATATGATGGTGGTGAATCTTTATAGATATGGAACCGTAACAAAGTTGATTTAGTTATGTACGATGGTTAAAAAACATGTAAAATATGATGGGGGCGAATCTTTATAGATATGGAACCGTAACAAAGTTGATTTAGTTATGTACGATATGGTTAAAAAACATGTAAAGTAAGATGGGGCGATTTTTTATAAATATGGAACCGTTATCAAAGTCGATTTAGTTATGTACGATGGTTAAAACACGTAAAATAAGATGGGGCGATTTTTTATAGATATGGAACCGTTATCAAAGTCGATTTAGTTATGTACGATGGTTAAAAACATGTAAAATATGATGGGGGCGAATCTTTATAGATATGGAACCGTAACAAAGTCGATTTAGTTATGTACGATATGGTTAAAAAACATGTAAAATAAGATGGGGCGATTTTTTATAAATATGGAACCGTTATCAAAGTCGATTTAGTTATGTACGATGGTTAAAAACATGTAAAATAAGATGGGGCGATTTTTTATAAATATGGAACCGTTATCAAAGTCGATTTAGTTATGTACGATGGTTAAAACATGTAAAATAAGATGGGGGCGATTTTTTATAAATATGGAACCGTTATCAAAGTCGATTTAGTTATGTACGATGGTTAAAAAACATGTAAAATAAGATGGGGGCGAATCTTTATAGATATGGAACCGTAACAAAGTCGATTTAGTTATGTACGATGGTTAAAAAACATGTAAAATATGATGGGGGCGAATCTTTATAGATATGGAACCGTTACAAAGTCGATTTAGTTATGTACGATGGTTAAATAACATGTAAAATATGATGGTGGTGAATCTTTATAGATATGGAACCATAACAAAGTCGATTTAGTTATGTACGATGGTTAAAAATCATGTAAAATAAGATGGTGGTGAATCTTTATAGATATGGAACCGTAACAAAGTCGATTTAGTTATGTACGATGGTTAAAAAACATGTAAAATATGATGGTGGTGAATCTTTATAGATATGGAACCGTAACAAAGTTGATTTAGTTATGTACGATGGTTAAAAAACATGTAAAATATGATGGGGGCGAATCTTTATAGATATGGAACCGTAACAAAGTCGATTTAGTTATGTACGATATGGTTAAAAAACATGTAAAGTAAGATGGGGCGATTTTTTATAAATATGGAACCGTTATCAAAGTCGATTTAGTTATGTACGATGGTTAAAAAACATGTAAAATATGATGGGGGCGAATCTTTATAGATATGGAACCGTTATCAAAGTCGATTTAGTTATGTACGATGGTTAAAAAGCATGTAACCCAGCCAGCATCACTATGTCGGCCCGACGGCGGCTAAAGAGCGGAATATCGACAATATTTGTCAACGTCAATCCGACATAGGGCCGACATAGGTTGATTTTATAAAAAGTGTGTATTACACTTAGTGTTAACTTATTTAAGTTCCAACCTATTCTGTAGACATGAATATGTAAAATATAAATGATAAACACGATGAATCTGACTCTTTACATTCGTTCAAATCTCAATGTCTAGTAGATGTCGGATTGATGTAGGGCCGATGTAGACGAATGTATTTTGTCATTAATGAGTTAACTGTTTTTACATAATCAATGAGGCGAATGAAAGAAGTGAAGAAGCAAAACGTTAATTTTGCATTATAATGTAAGTATTCATTTACATTTTGAAATCTTAGATAACTTGTAACAAGATTTAAAGTATCTAGCCTTTTCTAGGTCAACCGCCTGCATTAGTCATTTAGTGCTGACCGCCATATTTGAATTTCTTGAACTAGTGTCAGCAGCAGGTCGGATAGATTTCATGAAAATAACAAGTTTTCGTTGCAAGAAACATGTCAGTGAGTTTGGAAAATTACTTTAAAAGGCATACATCAACAACAGCGGGTGGATATTGACAGTAAAGTAATTATCTTGGGAACTTACTTTAGCTTGTTGCTTTATTGTCATATGTTTTCGCGACTGTCTATAACAAAAGAAAATTGCTCATGTTACTAATTTCATGTTTATGCAGAATATCTACATTCAAGGAATTTTATGTTATTCATTTGATTTCATTGTTTTACCATAATGGTTTATTTACATCAAAGACCAATGACCAGTATGTACTCAGTCTAATAATTAAATTCAAAATTATTTCTAAATCTTTGTGTAAAATTACTCTTATTTCCATTTGTCTCTTGTTTTAGCTCCAGACCAGCAGATTTTTACAACTATACAGTATAAAAAAGATGGAGCAGGACTGGTTTTTGAAGTACAGAAAGTGCACTAAGTTGCTAAATAATATATTAAACATGATTGATTGGAGAAAATTATGCACTTAGAGGATTCAAGGAATTACAACTTTTCTTAAATGACAGGTATGTGGGGCTTGTATGGTAAATTTATATCAATTAGACATTAAACTTTCAACTGCTCATATTAATTTATTCTGTATAAATAATGAATGCATAAATAATTATTCTAAAAAGTTCTAATTATAAATAATATTTTGAAATAATATATATTGATGGAAATAAGATCTACCTATAGACTCTATTATATAGGAGTATACAAGTATAAATCACAGTTATTGTTCTGTTAATGTTGTTAACTTTTTAGTATAACTAGATACCATAGATTGTTATAAGGTACATGTTTGAAATACAATGAATATGTTGTTTTTGAATTTGATTTTATATTTTACAGGTCAACTATCAGTGAAGGATAGCAAAGACACAGCATGGCATACACATGTATTTAGTAGTTAGTCGCCAGAGAGTGTGTCAGACTATACAATGGTTATGTTGCAAGTTGGCAATATACTAGTAACATTCATTGTAAGTTACAAATGTAATTATTATCACATATATATCATATATATAAATATATCTTGTAAAGTTGTATACAAATTACAACAATTAGATATTCAAGATTTTAAGCTTGATTACTCTTACTCTTAGTTGCTGTGTGATATATTGTAATTTGTAAATTGGCTGGGATATTCACCAGCCCGATCAGCTTAGTTGCTAGAGCATCTGACTTGCAAGCAAGAGATCGCGGGTTCGAGCCATGCATCGGGTACATTATTTTCCTCTTCCTATTACATTTGACGCCGTTAGTATGAGACTAGCCTCGAAATCCTTTTTTTTAATAAAAAGGAAGGAGCAATGTGGTGGTGTGATACATAATAGTAATACATTGTATTTATGAATTGGATGGGATATTCACCAGCCCGATTAGCTCAGTCGGTAGAGTATCTGACTTGCAAGCAGAAGGTGGCGGGTTTGAGTCCTCGCATTGGGTACATTATTTTCCTCCTATTACAGCAGTATGATTTAATTTGAACCTAATTATCTACATGAAATAGGAAACTATTTGGCTAATTGCATTAGTTAAAGGAAATGAATTGTGCTTATTGTATGTTTTTAAATACTGTGTTATCAATTTATTGATTAATTATATTGTAGCTGAAGCTGTACAAAGGACAATTCAAAGTGTTTAGGAAGCTGATGTTAAGGTGGTGTTGAGACAGTGCCTATGTAGTATGTACCAACAGTGACGAGGGATAGTGGAAAAAGAAGCGAAAAATAATATTAATCTACTATAAACAATTACATGAATGACCAAAATGAACTTTTATAGTGTTTTTAAGTTTTTGGTTAAGACTTTTGGAAGATATATACAGTGTATTTTTAATTTGTTACTTAGCATTAGTAGTTTTGCATTTGTTTATGTATGAGTATGATTAATTGTGTGAATAATTAAATTTAGAAGTGCCAAATAGTACAATATCACTGACCACATTCATATTTTAAACATAGGATTTCCAGAGTAATGAAAATCTAAGTTATATATTGATTTCTTATTGTATTTTTCATTCTTCATGTATTTGGGTTTCATTTTAGCTTAATTGTCATAACATGAAATACATTAGATAGTGGAAACATAGCTAGAATTTGAATATATTTTTTATCATAATGGGTCTGGGACTCTATTCCAGTTCATACCCTATAAACTTTCAAGAGCTACATTAAGACTCATGTATATCATTTTTCTACTGTTATATTTTGCCCCATAATTTAACAATTAAGCACTTGTTGTTTTTTTAAAGAAAGAGAGCAATATTAATCTATCCTTAGTATTACCTGTAAACCTTAAATTTTACTTTGAAATTATTTCTATTTCATGGAAGGAGTGTCTGGATTTGGAATACTAATCTGGAGCCCAGTCCCATAATTAAGATCATAAGATGTACATGATCACCATGATGTTGATTAAATAAATATAGAAAATACTCTATTTATTTTGTTATCTTAATGAAAGATGACCTGTTAGAAATTAACAAATATATGAAATAACTTGTAGTAGCTTTGTAACCAAACTCTCTCACTCGGGCTAGTTTGATTGTTTCCTCACATGACAGCAGACTATGATCCATGTATGAACAAGCATGAGTTTATACAATATTTATCTTACTAGCTTCTGTTCGCAGTAGGTCTATACCAGTATTTTAGGGGTCATTAAAGCGATTCCTAGAATATCGGCAGAACATCGAATAAATGTCGGGGAAATCCTGTCGGGCCGACATCGAGCCGCGTTGCAAATTCGAGGCGGGTCGATGTCGGAACGACCAAGATGCCGATGTAGGGCCAACATTGATGGCAATATCGGCTTGATGTCGGGCCGACGTAGTGATGCTGGCTGGGAAAATAAGATGGGGGCGAATCTTTATAGATATGGAACCGTAACAAAGTCGATTTAGTTATGTACGATATGGTTAAAAAACATGTAAAATAAGATGGGGCGATTTTTTATAAATATGGAACGGTTATCAAAGTCGATTTAGTTATGTACGATATGGTTAAAAAAACAGGTAAAATATGATGGGGGCGAATCTTTATAGATATGGAACCGTAACAAAGTCGATTTAGTTATGTACGATGGTTAAAAAACATGTAAAATATGATGGTGGTGAATCTTTATAGATATGGAACCGTAACAAAGTCGATTTAGTTATGTACGATGGTTAAAAATCATGTAAAATAAGATGGTGGTGAATCTTTATAGATATGGCACCGTAACAAAGTAGATTTAGTTATGTACGATGGTTAAAAAACATGTAAAATATGATGGGGGCGAATCTTTATAGATATGGAACCGTAACAAAGTCGATTTAGTTATGTACGATATGGTTAAAAAACATGTAAAATAAGATGGGGCGATTTTTTATAAATATGGAACCGTTATCAAAGTCGATTTAGTTATGTACGATGGTTAAAAACATGTAAAATAAGATGGGGCGATTTTTTATAAATATGGAACCGTTATCAAAGTCGATTTAGTTATGTACGATGGTTAAAAAAACATGTAAAATATGATGGGGACGAATCTTTATAGATATGGAACCGTAACAAAGTCGATTTAGTTATGTACGATGGTTAAAAAACATGTAAAATATGATGGTGGTGAATCTTTATAGATATGGAACCGTAACAAAATCGATTTAGTTATGTACGATGGTTAAAAATCATGTAAAATAAGATGGTGGTGAATCTTTATAGATATGGAACCGTAACAAAGTCGATTTAGTTATGTACGATGGTTAAAAATCATGTGAAATAAGATGGTGGTGAATCTGTATAGATATGGAACCGTAACAAAGTTGATTTAGTTATGTACGATGGTTAAAAAACATGTAAAATATGATGGGGGCGAATCTTTATAGATATGGAACCGTAACAAAGTCGATTTAGTTATGTACGATATGGTTAAAAAACATGTAAAATAAGATGGGGCGATTTTTTATAAATATGGAACCGTTATCAAAGTCGATTTAGTTATGTACGATGGTTAAAAACATGTAAAATAAGATGGAGCGATTTTTTATCAATATGGAACCGTTATCAAAGTCGATTTAGTTATGTACGATGGTTAAAAACATGTAAAATAAGATGGGGGCGAATCTTTATAGATATGGAACCGTAACAAAGTCGATTTAGTTATGTACGATGGTTAAAAAACATGTAAAATAAGATGGGGGCGAATCTTTATAGATATGGAACCGTAACAAAGTCGATTTAGTTATGTACGATGGTTAAAAAACATGTAAAATAAGATGGGGGCGAATCTTTATAGATATGGAACCGTAACAAAGTCGATTTAGTTATGTACGATGGTTAAAAAACATGTAAAATATGATGGGGGTGAATCTTTATAGATATGGAACCGTTATCAAAGTCGATTTAGTTATGTACGATGGTTAAAAAACATGTAAAATAAGATGGGGGCGAATCTTTATAGATATGGAACCGTAACAAAGTCGATTTAGTTATGTACGATATGGTTAAAAAACATGTAAAATAAGATGGGGCGATTTTTTATAAATATGGAACCGTTATCAAAGTCGATTTAGTTATGTACGATGGTTAAAAACATGTAAAATAAGATGGGGCGATTTTTTATAAATATGGAACCGTTATCAAAGTCTATTTAGTTATGTACGATGGTTAAATCATGTAAAATAAGATGGGGGCGATTTATTATAAATATGGAACCGTTATCAAAGTCGATTTAGTTATTTATATTGGTTAAAAAACATGTAAAATAAGATGGGGGCGAATCTTTATAGATATGGAACCGTAACAAAGTCGATTTAGTTATGTACGATGGTTAGAAAACATGTAAAATATGATGGGGGCGAATCTTTATAGATATGGAACCGTTATCAAAGTCGATTTAGTTATGTACGATGGTTAAAAAACATGTAAAATAAGATTGGGGCGAATCTTTATAGATATGGAACCGTAACAAAGTCGATTTAGTTATGTACGATATGGTTAAAAAACATGTAAAATATGATGGGGGCGAATCTTTATAGATATTGAACCGTAACAAAGTCGATTTAGTTATGTACGATGGTTAAAAAACATGTAAAATAAGATGAGGGCGAATTTTTATGAATATGGAACCGTTATCAAAGTCGATTAAGTTATGTACGATGTTAAAAAAACATGTAAAATATGATGGGGGCGAATCTTTATAGATATGGAACCGTAACAAAGTCGATTTAGTTATGTACGATGGTTAAAAAACATGTAAAATATGATGGTGGTGAATCTTTATAGATATGGAACCGTAACAAAGTCGATTTAGTTATGTACGATGGTTAAAAATCATGTAAAATAAGATGGTGGTGAATCTTTATAGATATGGAACCGTAACAAAGTCGATTTAGTTATGTTCGTTGGTTAAAAATCATGTAAAATAAGATGGTGGTGAATCTTTATAGATATGGAACCGTAACAAAGTCGATTTAGTTATGTACGATATGGTTAAAAAACATGTAAAATATGATGGGGGCGAATCTTTATAGATATGGAACCGTAACAAAGTCGATTTAGTTATGTACGATATGGTTAAAAAACATGTAAAATTTGATGGTGGCGAATCTTTATAGATATGGAACCGTAACAAAGTCGATTTAGTTATGTACGATATGGTTAAATAACATGTAAAATATGATGGGGGCGAATCTTTATAGATATGGAACCGTAACAAAGTCAATTTAGTTATGTACGATATGGTTAAAAAACATATAAAATATGATGGGGCGAATCTTTATAGATATGGAACCGTAACAAAGTCGATTTAGTTATGTACGATGGTTAAAAAACATGTAAAATATGATGGGGGCGAATTTTTATAAATATGGAACCGTTATCAAAGTCGATTTAGTTATGTACGATGGTTAAAAAACATGTAAAATAAGATGGGGGTGAATCTTTATAGATATGGAACCGTAACAAAGTCGATTTAGTTATGTACGATGGTTAAAAAACATGTAAAATAAGATGGGGGCGAATCTTTATAGATATGGAACCGTAACAAAGTCGATTTAGTTATGTACGATGGTTAAAAAACATATACAATATGATGGGGGCGAATATTTATAGATATGGAACCGTAACAAAGTCGATTTAGTTATGTACGATGGTTAAAAAACATGTAAAATATGATGGGGGCGAATTTTTATAAATATGGAACCGTTATCAAAGTCGATTTAGTTATGTACGATGGTTAAAAAACATGTAAAATAAGATGGTGGTGAATCTTTATAGATATGGAACCGTAACAAAGTCGATTTAGTTATGTACGATGGTTAAAAAACATGTAAAATAAGATGGGGGCGAATCTTTATAGATATGGAACCGTAACAAAGTCGATTTAGTTATGTACGATGGTTAAAAAACATGTAAAATATGATGGGGGCGAATCATTATAGATATAGAACCGTTATCAAAGTCGATTTAGTTATGTACGATGGTTAAAAACAGGTAAAATAAGATGGGGGCGAATCTTTATAGATATGGAACCGTAACAAAGTCGATTTAGTTATGTACGATGGTTAAAAAACATGTAAAATAAGATGGGGGCGAATCTTTATAGATATGGAACCGTAACAAAATCGATTTAGTTATGTACGATGGTTAAAAAACATGTAAAATAAGATGGGGCGAATCTTTATAGATATGGAACCGTAACAAAGTCGATTTAGTTATGTACGATGGTTAAAAAACATGTAAAATAAGATGGGGGCGAATCTGAATACATATGGAACCGTTATCAAAGTCGATTTAGTTATGTACGATGGTTAAAAAACATGTAAAATAAGATGGGGGTGAATCTTTATAGATATGGAACCGTAACAAAGTCGATTTAGTTATGTACGATGGTTAAAAAACATGTAAAATAAGATGGGGGCGAATCTTTATAGATATGGAACCGTAACAAAGTCGATTTAGTTATGTACGATGGTTAAAAAACATATACAATATGATGGGGGCGAATATTTATAGATATGGAACCGTAACAAAGTCGATTTAGTCATGTACGATGGTTAAAAAACATGTAAAATATGATGGGGGCGAATTTTTATAAATATGGAACCGTTATCAAAGTCGATTTAGTTATGTACGATGGTTAAAAAACATGTAAAATAAGATGGTGGTGAATCTTTATAGATATGGAACCGTAACAAAGTCGATTTAGTTATGTACGATGGTTAAAAAAACATGTAAAATAAGATGGGGGCGAATCTTTATAGATATGGAAACGTAACAAAGTCGATTTAGTTATGTACGATGGTTAAAAAACATGTAAAATATGATGGGGGCGAATCATTATAGATATAGAACCGTTATCAAAGTCGATTTAGTTATGTACGATGGTTAAAAACATGTAAAATAAGATGGGGGCGAATCTTTATAGATATGGAACCGTAACAAAGTCGATTTAGTTATGTACGATGGTTAAAAATCATGTAAAATATGATGGGGGCGAATCTTTATAGATATGGAACCGTAACAAAGTCGATTGAGTTATGTACGATATGGTTAAAAAACATGTAAAATATGATGGGGGCGAATCTTTATAGATATGGAACCGTAACAAAGTCGATTTAGTTATGTACGATGGTTAAAAAACATGTAAAATATGATGGTGGTGAATCTTTATAGATGTGGAACCGTAACAAAGTCGATTTAGTTATGTACGATCGTTAAAAATCATGTAAAATAAGATGGTGGTGAATCTTTATAGATATGGAACCGTAACAAAGTCGATTTAGTTATGTACGATGGTTAAAAAACATGTAAAATATGATGGGGGCGAATCTTTATAGATATGGAACCGTAACAAAGTCGATTTAGTTATGTACGATGGTTAAAAAACATGTAAAATATGATGGGGGCGAATCTTTATAGATATGGAACCGTAACAAAGTCGATTTAGATATGTAAGATGGTTAAAAAACATGTAAAATATGATGAGGGCGAATCTTTATAGATATGGAACCGTAACAAAGTCGATTTAGTTATGTACGATGGTTAAAAAACATGTAAAATATGATGGGGGCGAATATTTATAGATATGGAACCGTTATCAAAGTCGATTTAGTTATGTACGATGGTTAAAAAACATGTAAAATAAGATGGGGGCGAATCTTTATCAATATGGAACCGTAACAAAGTCGATTTAGTTATATACGATATGGTTAAAAAACATGTAAAATAAGATGGGGCGATTTTTTATAAAAATGGAACCGTTATCAAAGTCGATTTAGTTATGTACGATGGTTAAAAACATGTAAAATAAGATGGGGCGATTTTTTATAAATATGGAACCGTTATCAAAGTCGATTTAGTTATGTACGATGGTTAAAAACATGTAAAATAAGATGGGGGCGATTTTTTATAAATATGGAACCGTTATCAAAGTCGATTTAGTTATGTACGATGGTTAAAAAACATGTAAAATAAGATGGGGGCGAATCTTTATAGATATGGAACCGTAACAAAGTCGATTTAGTTATGTACGATGGTTAAAAAACATGTAAAATAAGATGGGGGCGAATCTTTATAGATATGGAACCGTAACAAAGTCGATTTAGTTATGTACGATGGTTAAAAAACATGTAAAATATGATGGGTGCGAATCTTTATAGATATGGAACCGTTATCAAAGTCGATTTAGTTATGTACGATGGTTAAAAAACATGTAAAATAAGATGGGGGCGAATCTTTATAGATATGGAACCGTAACAAAGTCGATTTAGTAATGTACGATGGTTAAAAAACATGTAAAATATGATGGGGGCGAATCTTTATAGATATTGAACAGTAACAAAGTCGATTTAGTTATGTACGATGGTTAAAAAACATGTAAAATAAGATGAGGGCGAATTTTTATGAATATGGAACCGTTATCAAAGTCGATTAAGTTATGTACGATGGTTAAAAAACATGTAAAATGTGATGGGGGCGAATCTTTATAGATATGGAACCGTAACAAAGTCGATTTAGTTATGTACGATGTTAAAAAAACATGTAAAATATGATGGGGGCGAATCTTTATAGATATGGAACCGTAACAAAGTCGATTAAGTTATGAACAATGGTTAAAAAACATGTAAAATATGATGGTGCCGAATCTTTATAGATATGGAACCGTAACAAAGTCGATTTAGTTATGTACGATGGTTTAAAATCATGTAAAATAAGATGGTGGTGAATCTTTATAGATATGGAACCGTAACAAAGTCGATTTAGTTATGTTCGTTGGTTAAAAATCATGTAAAATAAGATGGTGGTGAATCTTTATAGATATGGAACCGTAACAAAGTCGATTTAGTTATGTACGATATGGTAAAAAAACATGTAAAATATGATGGGGGCGAATCTTTATAGATATGGAACCGTAACAAAGTCGATTTAGTTATGTACGATATGGTTAAAAAACATGTAAAATTTGATGGTGGCGAATCTTTATAGATATGGAACCGTAACAAAGTCGATTTAGTTATGTACGATATGGTTAAATAACATGTAAAATATGATGGGGGCGAATCTTTATAGATATGGAACCGTAACAAAGTCAATTTAGTTATGTACGATATGGTTAAAAAACATATAAAATATGATGGGGCGAATCTTTATAGATATGGAACCGTAACAAAGTCGATTTAGTTATGTACGATGGTTAAAAAACATGTAAAATATGATGGGGGCGAATTTTTATAAATATGGAACCGTTATCAAAGTCGATTTAGTTATGTACGATGGTTAAAAAACATGTAAAATATGATGGGGGCGAATATTTATAGATATGGAACCGTTATCAAAGTCGATTTAGTTATGTACGATGGTTAAAAAACATGTAAAATAAGATGGGGGCGAATCTTTATCAATATGGAACCGTAACAAAGTCGATTTAGTTATATACGATATGGTTAAAAAACATGTAAAATAAGATGGGGCGATTTTTTATAAAAATGGAACCGTTATCAAAGTCGATTTAGTTATGTACGATGGTTAAAAACATGTAAAATAAGATGGGGCGATTTTTTATAAATATGGAACCGTTATCAAAGTCGATTTAGTTATGTACGATGGTTAAAAACATGTAAAATAAGATGGGGGCGATTTTTTATAAATATGGAACCGTTATCAAAGTCGATTTAGTTATGTACGATGGTTAAAAAACATGTAAAATAAGATGGGGGCGAATCTTTATAGATATGGAACCGTAACAAAGTCGATTTAGTTATGTACGATGGTTAAAAAACATGTAAAATAAGATGGGGGCGAATCTTTATAGATATGGAACCGTAACAAAGTCGATTTAGTTATGTACGATGGTTAAAAAACATGTAAAATATGATGGGTGCGAATCTTTATAGATATGGAACCGTTATCAAAGTCGATTTAGTTATGTACGATGGTTAAAAAACATGTAAAATAAGATGGGGGCGAATCTTTATAGATATGGAACCGTAACAAAGTCGATTTAGTAATGTACGATGGTTAAAAAACATGTAAAATATGATGGGGGCGAATCTTTATAGATATTGAACAGTAACAAAGTCGATTTAGTTATGTACGATGGTTAAAAAACATGTAAAATAAGATGAGGGCGAATCTTTATGAATATGGAACCGTTATCAAAGTCGATTAAGTTATGTACGATGGTTAAAAAACATGTAAAATGTGATGGGGGCGAATCTTTATAGATATGGAACCGTAACAAAGTCGATTTAGTTATGTACGATGTTAAAAAAACATGTAAAATATGATGGGGGCGAATCTTTATAGATATGGAACCGTAACAATGTCGATTAAGTTATGAACAATGGTTAAAAAACATGTAAAATATGATGGTGCCGAATCTTTATAGATATGGAACCGTAACAAAGTCGATTTAGTTATGTACGATGGTTAAAAATCATGTAAAATAAGATCATGGTGAATCTTTATAGATATGGAACCGTAACAAAGTCGATTTAGTTATGTTCGTTGGTTAAAAATCATGTAAAATAAGATGGTGGTGAATCTTTATAGATATGGAACCGTAACAAAGTCGATTTAGTTATGTACGATATGGTAAAAAAACATGTAAAATATGATGGGGGCGAATCTTTATAGATATGGAACCGTAACAAAGTCGATTTAGTTATGTACGATATGGTTAAAAAACATGTAAAATTTGATGGTGGCGAATCTTTATAGATATGGAACCGTAACAAAGTCGATTTAGTTATGTACGATATGGTTAAATAACATGTAAAATATGATGGGGGCGAATCTTTATAGATATGGAACCGTAACAAAGTCAATTTAGTTATGTACGATATGGTTAAAAAACATATAAAATATGATGGGGCGAATCTTTATAGATATGGAACCGTAACAAAGTCGATTTAGTTATGTACGATGGTTAAAAAACATGTAAAATATGATGGGGGCGAATTTTTATAAATATGGAACCGTTATCAAAGTCGATTTAGTTATGTACGATGGTTAAAAAACATGTAAAATATGATGGGGGCGAATCTTTATAGATATGGAACCGTAACAAAGTCGATTTAGTTATGTACGATGGTTAAAAAACATGTAAAATATGATGGGGGCGAATCTTTATAGATATGGAACCGTAACAAAGTCGATTTAGTTATGTACGATGTTAAAAAACATGTAAAATATGATGGGGGCGAATCTTTATAGATATGGAACCGTAAGAAAGTCGAATAAGTTATGAACAATGGTTAAAAAACATGTAAAATATGATGGTGCCGAATCTTTATAGATATGGAACCGTAACAAAGTCGATTTAGTTATGTACGATGGTTAAAAATCATGTAAAATAAGATGGGGGCGAATCTTTATAGATATGGAACCGTAACAAAGTCGATTTAGTAATGTACGATGGTTAAAAAACATGTAAAATATGATGGGGGCGAATCTTTATAGATATGGAACCGTAACAAAGTCGATTTAGTTATGTACGATGGTTAAAAAACATGTAAAATAAGATGAGGGCGAATTTTTATAAATATGGAACCGTTATCAAAGTCGATTTAGTTATGTACGATGGTTAAAAAACATGTAAAATATGATGGGGGCGAATCTTTATAGATATGGAACCGTAACAAAGTCGATTTAGTTATGTACGATATGGTAAAAAAACATGTAAAATATGATGGGGGCGAATCTTTATAGATATGGAACCGTAACAAAGTCGATTTAGTTATGTACAATGGTTAAAAAACATGTAAAATATGATGGTGATGAATCTTTATAGATATGGAACCGTAACAAAGTCGATTTAGTTATGTACGATGGTTAAAAATCATGTAAAATAAGATGGTGGTGAATCTTTATAGATATAGAACCGTAACAAAGTCGATTTAGTTATGTACGATGGTTAAAAATCATGTAAAATAAGATGGTGGTGAATCTTTATAGATATGGAACCGTAACAAAGTCGATTTAGTTATGTACGATGGTTAAAAAACATGTAAAATATGATGGGGGCGAATCTTTATAGATATGGAACCGTAACAAAGTCGATTTAGTTATGTACGATATGGTTAAAAAACATGTAAACTTTGATGGGGGCGAATCTTTATAGATATGGAACCGTAACAAAGTCGATTTAGTTATGTACGATGGTTAAAAAACATGTAAAATATGATGGGGGCGAATCTTTATAGATATGGAACCGTAACAAAGTCGATTTAGTTATGTACGAGATGGTTAAAAAACATGTAAAATATGATGGGGGCGAATCTTTATAGATATGGAACCGTAACAAAGTCGATTTAGTTATGTACGATGGTTAAAAAACATGTAAAATATGATGGTGGTGAATCTTTATAGATGTGGAACCGTAACAAAGTCGATTTAGTTATGTACGATGGTTAAAAATCATGTAAAATAAGATGGTGGTGAATCTTTATAGATATGGAACCGTAACAAAGTCGATTTAGTTATGTACGATGGTTAAAAATCATGTAAAATAAGATGGTGGTGAATCTTTATAGATATGGAACCGTAACAAAGTTGATTTAGTTATGTACGATGGTTAAAAAACATGTAAAATATGATGGGGGCGAATCTTTATAGATATGGAACCGTAACAAAGTCGATTTAGTTATGTACGATATGGTTAAAAAACATGTAAAATTTGATGATGGCGAATCTTTATAGATATGGAACCGTAACAAAGTCGATTTAGTTATGTACGATATGGTTAAATAACATGTAAAATATGATGGGGGCGACTCTTTATAGATATGGAACCGTAACAAAGTCAATTTAGTTATGTACGATATGGTTAAAAAACATGTAAAATATGATGGGGGCGAATCTTTATAGATATGGAACCGTAACAAAGTCGATTTAGTTATGTACGATGGTTAAAAATCATGTAAAATATGATGGGGGCGAATCTTTATAGATATGGAACCGTAACAAAGTCGATTTAGTTATGTACGATATGGTTAAAAAACATGTAAAATATGATGGGGGCGAATCTTTATAGATATGGAACCGTAACAAAGTCGATTTAGTTATGTACGATGGTTAAAAAACATGTAAAATATGATGGTGGTGAATCTTTATAGATGTGGAACCGTAACAAAGTCGATTTAGTTATGTACGATGGTTAAAAATCATGTAAAATAAGATGGTGGTGAATCTTTATAGATATGGAACCGTAACAAAGTCGATTTAGTTATGTACGATGGTTAAAAATCATGTAAAATAAGATGGTGGTGAATCTTTATAGATATGGAACCGTAATAAAGTTGATTTAGTTATGTACGATGGTTAAAAAACATGTAAAATATGATGGGGGCGAATCTTTATAGATATGGAACCGTAACAAAGTCGATTTAGTTATGTACGATATGGTTAAAAAACATGTAAAATTTGATGGTGGCGAATCTTTATAGATATGGAACCGTAACAAAGTCGATTTAGTTATGTACGATATGGTTAAATAACGTGTAAAATATGATGGGGGCGAATCTTTATAGATATGGAACCGTAACAAAGTCGATTTAGTTATGTACGATGGTTAAAAAACATGTAAAATATGATGGGGGCGAATCTTTATAGATATGGAACCGTAACAAAGTCGATTTAGATATGTAAGATGGTTAAAAAACATGTAAAATATGATGAGGGCGAATCTTTATAGATATGGAACCGTAACAAAGTCGATTTAGTTATGTACGATGGTTAAAAAACATGTAAAATATGATGGGGGCGAATATTTATAGATATGGAACCGTTATCAAAGTCGATTTAGTTATGTACGATGGTTAAAAAACATGTAAAATAAGATGGGGCGAATCTTTATCAATATGGAACCGTAACAAAGTCGATTTAGTTATATACGATATGGTTAAAAAACATGTAAAATAAGATGGGGCGATTTTTTATAAAAATGGAACCGTTATCAAAGTCGATTTAGTTATGTACGATGGTTAAAAACATGTAAAATAAGATGGGGCGATTTTTTATAAATATGGAACCGTTATCAAAGTCGATTTAGTTATGTACGATGGTTAAAAACATGTAAAATAAGATGGGGGCGATTTTTTATAAATATGGAACCGTTATCAAAGTCGATTTAGTTATGTACGATGGTTAAAAAACATGTAAAATAAGATGGGGGCGAATCTTTATAGATATGGAACCGTAACAAAGTCGATTTAGTTATGTACGATGGTTAAAAAACATGTAAAATAAGATGGGGGCGAATCTTTATAGATATGGAACCGTAACAAAGTCGATTTAGTTATGTACGATGGTTAAAAAACATGTAAAATATGATGGGTGCGAATCTTTATAGATATGAAACCGTTATCAAAGTCGATTTAGTTATGTACGATGGTTAAAAAACATGTAAAATAAGATGGGGGCGAATCTTTATAGATATGGAACCGTAACAAAGTCGATTTAGTAATGTACGATGGTTAAAAAACATGTAAAATGTGATGGGGGCGAATCTTTATAGATATGGAACCGTAACAAAGTCGATTTAGTTATGTACGATGTTAAAAAAACATGTAAAATATGATGGGGGCGAATCTTTATAGATATGGAACCGTAACAAAGTCGATTAAGTTATGAACAATGGTTAAAAAACATGTAAAATATGATGGTGCCGAATCTTTATAGATATGGAACCGTAACAAAGTCGATTTAGTTATGTACGATGGTTAAAAATCATGTAAAATAAGATGGTGGTGAATCTTTATAGATATGGAACCGTAACAAAGTCGATTTAGTTATGTTCGTTGGTTAAAAATCATGTAAAATAAGATGGTGGTGAATCTTTATAGATATGGAACCGTAACAAAGTCGATTTAGTTATGTACGATATGGTAAAAAAACATGTAAAATATGATGGGGGCGAATCTTTATAGATATCGAACCGTAACAAAGTCGATTTAGTTATGTACGATATGGTTAAAAAACATGTAAAATTTGATGGTGGCGAATCTTTATAGATATGGAACCGTAACAAAGTCGATTTAGTTATGTACGATATGGTTAAATAACATGTAAAATATGATGGGGGCGAATCTTTATAGATATGGAACCGTAACAAAGTCAATTTAGTTATGTACGATATGGTTAAAAAACATATAAAATATGATGGGGCGAATCTTTATAGATATGGAACCGTAACAAAGTCGATTTAGTTATGTACGATGGTTAAAAAACATGTAAAATATGATGGGGGCGAATTTTTATAAATATGGAACCGTTATCAAAGTCGATTTAGTTATGTACGATGGTTAAAAAACATGTAAAATATGATGGGGGCGAATCTTTATAGATATGGAACCGTAACAAAGTCGATTTAGTTATGTACGATGGTTAAAAAACATGTAAAATATGATGGGGGCGAATCTTTATAGATATGGAACCGTAACAAAGTCGATTTAGTTATGTACGATGTTAAAAAACATGTAAAATATGATGGGGGCGAATCTTTATAGATATGGAACCGTAACAAAGTCGAATAAGTTATGAACAATGGTTAAAAAACATGTAAAATATGATGGTGCCGAATCTTTATAGATATGGAACCGTAACAAAGTCGATTTAGTTATGTACGATGGTTAAAAATCATGTAAAATAAGATGGTGGTGAATCTTTATAGATATGGAACCGTAACAAAGTCGATTTAGTTATGTACGATGGTTAAAAATCATGTAAAATAAGATGGTGGTGAATCTTTATAGATATGGAACCGTAACAAAGTCGATTTAGTTATGTACGATATGGTTAAAAAACATGTAAAATATGATGGGGGCGAATCTTTATAGATATGGAACCGTAACAAAGTCGATTTAGTTATGTACGATATGGTTAAGAAACATGTAAAATTTGATGGTGGCGAATCTTTATAGATATGGAACCGTAACAAAGTCGATTTAGTTATGTACGATATGGTTAAATAACATGTAAAATATGATGGGGGCGAATCTTTATAGATATGGAACCGTAACAAAGTCAATTTAGTTATGTACGATATGGTTAAAAAACATATAAAATATGATGGGGCGAATCTTTATAGATATGGAACCGTAACAAAGTCGATTTAGCATGCGGAACATTTCTGTAACTTGGCCGGTCTTATCGGCGAAATTGTCTCCCTTGAAAAAGTCTTAGCGGTCACTCCGATAACGTTTATCGATAAACTGATTTACTATAGATTTATATAGGAGCTGTATGGTTTAACTCTAATAACTTGTTTATAACATTAAATGAGAAAATTTTATAACCTCGTGAAGTAATCTTCATTCTCTGCACTTTATTTCAATATAATTTTTATGAATGTGGTATGTGAACTTATTGCTTCCATTTTCGTTTGAAGTTGGTGACTATCATTCGTTCATAATTCTATATGAAAACTGTCAAAATACTCTTAAACCTCGTTTTTGACAGGCCATAAAGTTGTTTTTTACTAAAATGACATTTTTTTATAACCTCGTGAAGTATTCTGTGGTGTCCAAGCTTTATTACAATATATTTTTAAAGAAATTTGAAAATGTGGAAATTGCTTCCAATTTAGTTTGAAAATGGAGATATTCGCGTTCAGGCGCGCGTGTTCGTATCAATATTGTAATAAGTACAATGTACATTGTACATGTACAGTAGTCGATGTAGCAACTACCGAATTAGTTGTTGTTATTATGACCTTTCATACATTTACCACGTGACTAATTGTTAAATTGCTTTATCAGGTGTATAATTTAAGTCGGTATATTTTTACCATGTTACAAAAAACTGCTAATTTTTAGCAAACTGTTCGATAATTCAATAACTCGATACGTATTTATTTTCTTAATCAGGTTTATATAAGCGGGTCTAAAAACTCAAAATATAACCATGGCTAGTTTTCGGACACCCTGTGAATATAAATATATCGATTACAAATTAATAAATGAAGGCAGACAGTTTTATTGAGAAAACACCTGATGAAGGTGAAATGAAATGATTTTCTCGTGCATGTTTTACCGGAAACATATTCTGTAGAAAGAATTATCTTCAGAAAATATGCATGTATATAAGTCCTTGTTATTTATCACGCTTTATAAAACTACGATTTGTTTAAACTTTTCCAGTCGTGAGCTTGCTGGGTCAGAAACATAGGTTAAGTGATTTTATAAACTCAGAAGTATATTCCAATTATTCTTTAAAGCCCAATTGATTTTGAATGTAGTAAATCAAAACAATAGATAAATTGATAATAAAATATAAGAAATGTGTTTTATTCGAACCAATTTCGATGTACAATATTTTGCACAATGCCTTTTTTAGTATCATCTAGTAAAAATGTTGTCAAATGCTTTTTCTTATTTCTTTGCAATTTCATTGAAAAAATACCGTGCTATATTTCTATAATTATGTACTTTTTGGTTGAAAAGAATATTAAGAAAATGCATTCGTGTGGATACGTTTTATTATCTGATACAGCTATGGCTAAAGCCTCTGACCACTTTTATGACAGATGATATGCAATTAACAGGATGTTACGTAATATTTATTGATTTTATCGCCCTGTTAAAGGGATATTGCTCATTCATGCAGTATCGGCCGGGTGTTAAAATTGACATGCAATGTTTGATATACGCCATTTCAAATTAAATGCCAATTTATTATTATCAATATTATTATTGAACGTGCCGTTTTAACTTTTAAATGTCCCAAAAGTTTTACTTATACAGTTCTACTAGGACAGTAACCAATAAATATCTAAATTTAAAAACATTGAACAGCTCCTATTTAAGTGACCCCAAAAGCAACAGGAGGTATATTCTCTTAATTGTTTAATTGTCCCTTATCTGTTTAATCATGTCTGGTCACGGTCAGCTTAGTGTCTGGTTAAAAGATTTATAGTGATAATTAGTTTATGAAAAACGTTTGTTGTTTTCATAGCACATACAACAAATTATATTGAATACTGATGTAATTTAAAAAAAATATATTTTCAAGGTTTCCAATATCTTGTTTGCCTTACACAGTCATTAAAGATCGTGTCCCAACAACGACTTGGATCTGGTCGGGCAATAAGTCTCACAATGTCAGTTTGACTTGTCCCGAGCTGTGTTAAAACATGCATTTTTTAGAAATGTAAAAGTTGAAAAATTAAACGTGTCCGTGGAAAAACTCAACATATTTTTTTGCCGAACGATTGAATTTTTAATTATACGTTCATATAATTATTTCCTTTAGTAGTGTGAAACAGGGATGCTATAATATTATATCCCTGTGTGAAATGAATACATATACACGTATAGAACTGTGTTCTGTAAGGTGTTTGATTCCGAAAAATCAAAATATATTACTGCTGTAATATTTCATCTAATATGTACTTTCCTTGATCTTATATAAAGTCATTAAATTGGAATCAAACAACATCAGTTTACTGCTGGTTTGTCAATGTTATTCACATCAATATTCATTTAAAGATCAACATTAAAATATGGAATTATGTATTTCAAAAAACAAAAATATGACATTTTTCTTTTAATTATTGTGTTGAAGACCATGATCCTTCCCCCACGTGAGAAAAATAATACTCTCAAATTCCCTGAACTCGGATCGCACAAAAACGACCAGGAGATATAAATCTCGGTTTAACGCTAAATAATCCATATTCGATAAGAATCAATAATTGGCGTAAAGGGAAACAACTAGTTTATCACACAGGTAAAAAATCAATAACGACAGGAGTTGTCTTTTCATAGGAAAATAGCGTCAATGTTCCGCATGTTATGTACGATGGTTAAAAAACATGTAAAATATGATGGGGGCGAATCTTTATAGATATGGAACCGTAACAAAGTCGATTTAGTTATGTACGATATGGTTAAAAAACATGTAAAATTTGATGGTGGCGAATCTTTATAGATATGGAACCGTAACAAAGTCGATTTAGTTATGTACGATATGGTTAAATAACATGTAAAATATGATGGGGGCGAATCTTTATAGATATGGAACTGTAACAAAGTCAATTTAGTTATGTACGATATGGTTAAAAAACATGTAAAATATGATGGGGGCGAATCTTTATAGATATGGAACCGTAACAAAGTCGATTTAGTTATGTACGATGGTTAAAAATCATGTAAAATATGATGGGGGCGAATCTTTATAGATATGGAACCGTAACAAAGTCGATTTAGTTATGTACGATATGGTTAAAAAACATGTAAAATAAGATGGGGGCGAATCTTTATAGATATGGAACCGTAACAAAGTCGATTTAGTTATGTACGATGGTTAAAAAACATGTAAAATATGATGGGGGCGAATCTTTATAGATATGGAACCGTAACAAAGTCGATTTAGTTATGTACGATGGTTAAAAAACATGTAAAATATGATGGGGGCCAATCTTTATAGATATGGAACCGTAACAAAGTCGATTTAGTTATGTACGATGGTTAAAAACATGTACAATATGATGAGGGCGAATCTTTATAGATATGGAACCGTAACAAAGTCGATTTAGTTATGTACGATGGTTAAAAAACATGTAAAATATGATGGGGGCGAATATTTATAGATATGGAACCGTTATCAAAGTCGATTTAGTTATGTACGATGGTTAAAAAACATGTAACATAAGATGGGGGCGAATCTTTATAAATATGGAACCGTAACAAAGTCGATTTAGTTATATACGATATGGTTAAAAAACATGTAAAATAAGATGGGGCGATTTTTTATAAAAATGGAACCGTTATCAAAGTCGATTTAGTTATGTACGATGGTTAAAAACATGTAAAATAAGATGGGGCGATTTTTTATAAATATGGAACCGTTATCAAAGTCGATTTAGTTATGTACGATGGTTAAAAACATGTAAAATAAGATGGGGGCGATTTTTTATAAATATGGAACCGTTATCAAAGTCGATTCAGTTATGTACGATGGTTAAAAAACATGTAAAATAAGATGGGGGCGAATCTTTATAGATATGGAACCGTAACAAAGTCGATTTAGTTATGTACGATGGTTAAAAAACATGTAAAATAAGATGGGGGCGAATCTTTATAGATATGGAACCGTAACAAAGTCGATTTAGTTATGTACGATGGTTAAAAAACATGTAAAATATGATGGGGGCGAATCTTTATAGATATGGAACCGTTATCAAAGTCGATTTAGTTATGTACGATGGTTAAAAAACATGTAAAATAAGATGGTGGTGAATCTTTATAGATATGGAACCGTAACAAAGTCGATTTAGTAATGTACGATGGTTAAAAAACATGTAAAATATGATGGGGGCGAATCTTTATAGATATTGAACCGTAACAAAGTCGATTTAGTTATGTACGATGGTTAAAAAACATGTAAAATAAGATGAGGGCGAATTTTTATAAATATGGAACCGTTATCAAAGTCGATTTAGTTATTTACGATGGTTAAAAAACATGTAAAATATGATGGGGGCGAATTTTTATAGATATGGAACCGTAACAAAGTCGATTTAGTTATGTACGATGGTTAAAAAACATGTAAAATATGATGGGGGCGAATCTTTATAGATATGGAACCGTAACAAAGTCGATTTAGTTATGTACAATGGTTAAAAAACATGTAAAATATGATGGTGGTGAATCTTTATAGATATGGAACCGTAACAAAGTCGATTTAGTTATGTACGATGGTTAAAAATCATGTAAAATAAGATGGTGGTGAATCTTTATAGATATAGAACCGTAACAAAGTCGATTTAGTTATGTACGATGGTTAAAAATCATGTAAAATAAGATGGTGGTGAATCTTTATAGATATGGAACCGTAACAAAGTCGATTTAGTTATGTACGATGGTTAAAAAACATGTAAAATATGATGGGGGCGAATCTTTATAGATATGGAACCGTAACAAAGTCGATTTAGTTATGTACGATGGTTAAAAAACATGTAAAATATGATGGGGGCGAATCTTTATAGATATGGAACCGTAACAGAGTCGATTTAGTTATGTACGATATGGTTAAATAACATGTAAAATATGATGGGGGCGAATCTTTATAGATATGGAACCGTAACAAAGTCGATTTAGTTATGTACGATGGTTAAAAAACATATAAAATATGATGGGGGCGAATCTTTATAGATATGGAACCGTTATCAAAGTCGATTTAGTTATGTACGATGGTTAAAAAACATGTAAAATAAGATGGGGGCGAATCTTTATAGATATGGAACCGTAACAAAGTCGATTTAGTAATGTACGATGGTTAAAAAACATGTAAAATATGATGGTGGTGAATCTTTATAGATATGGAACCGTAACAAAGTCGATTTAGTTATGTACGATGGTTAAAAATCATGTAAAATAAGATGGTGGTGAATCTTTATAGATATAGAACCGTAACAAAGTCGATTTAGTTATGTACGATGGTTAAAAATCATGTAAAATAAGATGGTGGTGAATCTTTATAGATATGGAACCATAACAAAGTCGATTTAGTTATGTTCGATGGTTAAAAAACATGTAAAATATGATGGGGGCGAATCTTTATAGATATGGAACCGTAACAAAGTCGATTTAGTTATGTACGATATGGTTAAAAAACATGTAAACTTTGATGGGGGCGAATCTTTATAGATATGGAACCGTAACAAAGTCGATTTAGTTATGTACGATGGTTAAAAAACATGTAAAATGTGATGGGGGCGAATCTTTATAGATATGGAACCGTAACAAAGTCGATTTAGTTATGTACGATATGGTTAAAAAACATGTGAAATATGATGGGGGCGAATCTTTATAGATATGGAACCGTAACAAAGTCGATTTAGTTATGTTCGATGGTTAAAAAACATGTAAAATATGATGGTGGTGAATCTTTATAGATGTGGAACCGTAACAAAGTCGATTTAGTTATGTACGATGGTTAAAAATCATGTAAAATAAGATGGTGGTGAATCTTTATAGATATGGAACCGTAGCAAAGTTGATTTAGTTATGTACGATGGTTAAAAAACATGTAAAATATGATGGGGGCGAATCTTTATAGATATGGAACCGTAACAAAGTCGATTTAGTTATGTACGATATGGTTAAAAAACATGTAAAATAAGATGGGGCGATTTTTTATCAATATGGAACCGTTATCAAAGTCGATTTAGTTATGTACGATGGTTAAAAACATGTAAAATAAGATGGGGGCGAATCTTTATAGATATGGAACCGTAACAAAGTCGATTTAGTTATGTACGATGGTTAAAAAACATGTAAAATAAGATGGGGGCGAATCTTTATAGATATGGAACCGTAACAATGTCGATTTAGTTATGTACGATGGTTAAAAAACATGTAAAATAAGATGGGGGCGAATCTTTATAGATATGGAACCGTAACAAAGTCGATTTAGTTATGTACGATATGGTTAAAAAACATGTAAAATATGATGGTGGTGAATCTTTATAGATATAGAACCGTTATCAAAGTCGATTTAGTTATGTACGATGGTTAAAAAACATGTAAAATAAGATGGGGGCGAATCTTTATAGATATGGAACCGTAACAATGTCGATTTAGTTATGTACGATATGGTTAAAAAACATATAAAATAAGATGGGGCGATTTTTTATAAATATGGAACCGTTATCAAAGTCGATTTAGTTATGTACGATGGTTAAAAACATGTAAAATAAGATGGGGCGATTTTTTATAAATATGGAACCGTTATCAAAGACGATTTTGTCATGTACGATGGTTAAAACATGTAAAATAAGATGGGGGCGATTTTTTATAAATATGGAACCGTTATCAAAGTCGATTTAGTTATGTACGATGGTTAAAAAACATGTAAAATAAGATGGGGGCGAATCTTTATAGATATGGAACCGTAACAAAGTCGATTTAGTTATGTACGATGGTTAAAAAACATGTAAAATATGATGGGGGCGAATCTTTATAGATATGGAACCGTTATCAAAGTCGATTTAGTTATGTACGATGGTTAAAAAACATGTAAAATAAGATTGGGGCGAATCTTTATAGATATGGAACCGTAACAAAGTCGATTTAGTTATGTACGATGGTTAAAAAACATGTAAAATAAGATTGGGGCGAATCTTTATAGATATGGAACCGTAACAAAGTCGATTTAGTTATGTACGATATGGTTAAAAAACATGTAAAATATCATGGGGGCGAATCTTTATAGATATTGAACCGTAACAAAGTCGATTTAGTTATGTACGATGGTTAAAAAACATGTAAAATAAGATGAGGACGAATTTTTATGAATATGGAACCGTTATCAAAGTCGATTAAGTTATGTACGATGGTTAAAAAACATGTAAAATAAGATGGGGGCGAATCTTTATAGATATGGAACCGTAACAAAGTCGATTTAGTAATGTACGATGGTTAAAAAACATGTAAAATATGATGGGGGCGAATCTTTATAGATATGGAACCGTAACAAAGTCGATTTAGTTATGTACGATGGTTAAAAAACATGTAAAATAAGATGAGGGCGAATTTTTATAAATATGGAACCGTTATCAAAGTCGATTTAGTTATGTACGATGGTTAAAAAACATGTAAAATATGATGGGGGCGAATCTTTATAGATATGGAACCGTAACAAAGTCGATTTAGTTATGTACGATATGGTAAAAAAACATGTAAAATATGATGGGGGCGAATCTTTATAGATATGGAACCGTAACAAAGTCGATTTAGTTATGTACAATGGTTAAAAAACATGTAAAATATGATGGTGGTGAATCTTTATAGATATGGAACCGTAACAAAGTCGATTTAGTTATGTACGATGGTTAAAAATCATGTAAAATAAGATGGTGGTGAATCTTTATAGATATAGAACCGTAACAAAGTCGATTTAGTTATGTACGATGGTTAAAAATCATGTAAAATAAGATGGTGGTGAATCTTTATAGATATGGAACCGTAACAAAGTCGATTTAGTTATGTACGATGGTTAAAAAACATGTAAAATATGATGGGGGCGAATCTTTATAGATATGGAACCGTAACAAAGTCGATTTAGTTATGTACGATATGGTTAAAAAACATGTAAACTTTGATGGGGGCGAATCTTTATAGATATGGAACCGTAACAAAGTCGATTTAGTTATGTACGATGGTTAAAAAACATGTAAAATATGATGGGGGCGAATCTTTATAGATATGGAACCGTAACAAAGTCGATTTAGTTATGTACGATATGGTTAAAAAACATGTAAAATATGATGGGGGCGAATCTTTATAGATATGGAACCGTAACAAAGTCGATTTAGTTATGTACGATGGTTAAAAAACATGTAAAATATGATGGTGGTGAATCTTTATAGATGTGGAACCGTAACAAAGTCGATTTAGTTATGTACGATGGTTAAAAATCATGTAAAATAAGATGGTGGTGAATCTTTATAGATATGGAACCGTAACAAAGTCGATTTAGTTATGTACGATGGTTAAAAATCATGTAAAATAAGATGGTGGTGAATCTTTATAGATATGGAACCGTAACAAAGTCGATTTAGTTATGTACAATGGTTAAAAAACATGTAAAATATGATGGTGGTGAATCTTTATAGATATGGAACCGTAACAAAGTCGATTTAGTTATGTACGATGGTTAAAAATCATGTAAAATAAGATGGTGGTGAATCTTTATAGATATAGAACCGTAACAAAGTCGATTTAGTTATGTACGATGGTTAAAAATCATGTAAAATAAGATGGTGGTGAATCTTTATAGATATGGAACCGTAACAAAGTCGATTTAGTTATGTACGATGGTTAAAAAACATGTAAAATATGATGGGGGCGAATCTTTATAGATATGGAACCGTAACAAAGTCGATTTAGTTATGTACGATGGTTAAAAAACATGTAAAATATGATGGGGGCGAATCTTTATAGATATGGAACCGTAACAAAGTCGATTTAGTTATGTACGATATGGTTAAATAACATGTAAAATATGATGGGGGCGAATCTTTATAGATATGGAACCGTAACAAAGTCGATTTAGTTATGTACGATGGTTAAAAAACATGTAAAATATGATGGTGGTGAATCTTTATAGATGTGGAACCGTAACAAAGTCGATTTAGTTATGTACGATATGGTTAAATAACATGTAAAATATGATGGGGGCGAATCTTTATAGATATGGAACCGTAACAAAGTCGATTTAGTTATGTACGATGGTTAAAAAACATGTAAAATATGATGGTGGTGAATCTTTATAGATGTGGAACCGTAACAAAGTCGATTTAGTTATGTACGATGGTTAAAAATCATGTAAAATAAGATGGTGGTGAATCTTTATAGATATGGAACCGTAACAAAGTCGATTTAGTTATGTACGATGGTTAAAAATCATGTAAAATAAGATGGTGGTGAATCTTTATAGATATGGAACCGTAACAAAGTTGATTTAGTTATGTACGATGGTTAAAAAACATGTAAAATATGATGGGGGCGAATCTTTATAGATATGGAACCGTAACAAAGTCGATTTAGTTATGTACGATATGGTTAAAAAACATGTAAAATTTGATGGTGGCGAATCTTTATAGATATGGAACCGTAACAAAGTCGATTTAGTTATGTACGATATGGTTAAATAACATGTAAAATATGATGGGGGCGAATCTTTATAGATATGGAACCGTAACAAAGTCAATTTAGTTATGTACGATATGGTTAAAAAACATGTAATATATGATGGGGGCGAATCTTTATAGATATGGAACCGTAACAAAGTCGATTTAGTTATGTACGATGGTTAAAAATCATGTAAAATATGATGGGGGCGAATCTTTATAGATATGGAACCGTAACAACGTCGATTTAGTTATGTACGATGGTTAAAAAACATGTAAAATATGATGGGGGCGAATCTTTATAGATATGGAACCGTAACAAAGTCGATTTAGTTATGTACGATGGTTAAAAAACATGTAAAATATGATGGGGGCGAATCTTTATAGATATGGAACCGTAACAAAGTCGATTTAGTTATGTACGATGGTTAAAAAGCATGTAAAATATGATGAGGGCGAATCTTTATAGATATGGAACCGTAACAAAGTCGATTTAGTTATGTACGATGGTTAAAAAACATGTAAAATATGATGGGGGCGAATTTTTATAAATATGGAACCGTTATCAAAGTCGATTTAGTTATGTACGATGGTTAAAAAACATGTAAAATAAGATGGTGGTGAATCTTTATAGATATGGAACCGTAACAAAGTCGATTTAGTTATGTACGATGGTTAAAAAACATATACAATATGATGGGGGCGAATCTTTATAGATATGGAACCGTAACAAAGTTGATTTAGTTATGTACGATGGTTAAAAAACATGTAAAATATGATGGGGGCGAATTTTTATAAATATGGAACCGTTATCAAAGTCGATTTAGTTATGTACGATGGTTAAAAAACATGTAAAATAAGATGGTGGCGAATCTTTATTGATATGGAACCGTAACAAAGTCGATTTAGTTATGTACGATGGTTAAAAAACATGTAAAATATGATGGGGGCGAATCTTTATAGATATGGAACCGTTATCAAAGTCGATTTAGTTATGTACGATGGTTAAAAAACATGTAAAATATGATGGGGGCGAATCTTTATAGATATGGAACCGTACTGAACAAAGTCGATTTAGTTATGTACGATGGTTAAAAAACATGTAAAATATGATGGGGGCGAATCTTTATAAATATGGAACCGTTATCAAAGTCGATTTAGTTATGTACGATATGGTTAAAAAACATGCAAAATAAGATGGGGGCGAATTTTTATAAATATGGAACCGTTATCAAAGTCGATTTAGTTATGTACGATGGTTAAAAACATGTAAAATATGATGGGGGCGAATCTTTATAGATATGGAACCGTATCAAAGTCGATTTAGTCAAGGACTTATATACATACATATAAGTCCTTGATTTAGTTATGTACGATATGGTTAAATAAACATGTATAATAAGATGGGGGCGAATTTTTATAAATATGGAACCGTTATCAAAGTCGATTTAGTTATGTACGATGGTTAAATAAACATGTATAATAAGATTGGGGCGAATCTTTATAAATATGGAACCGTATTCAAAGTTGGACATATTAGATTAAAATGGGATGAATCAATATGGAACGATTCGTGGGTGTAGCGGATCTTTTATCATTACCGAAAACATGAGAAGGCCCATCGGACGAGCTATATATAATAATATGTTTGCTATCCGCTTAACTGCTTATAAAACCAACAGTGTCCTAGCCACACTGAGGCACGACGAAGCCGTTGCCTCGACTAAAATTGGCAATTAGCAATAAAAATCATTAATTCTATTAATTCCATCATACAAACATTTATTCGCCTGATTGTGATGTAGTGAATAGAACGCATTTAAATGTATATAACCGTTGTTTAGTACCCTAAGCATCAGGTTTCTCGATCCTATCGCTTGTTGTAGCTTTCGGCAAAGAATGTTCATGTACATGATGTATGGTAAGAATGTAACTTTATTATTACAAAACTGTTATATCACACTATATAATGTCCATGATTGCGATAAATATGGGTTAAAACATGGTTTATATATGTGGCCTCCAAAACGCTTCAGAGACGTTCTATGTAAAAACAATACAGGGGACATACCGCTAGAATGACCCTGGACTGGCATCCCTAGAGTTCATCGGCTTGAATTTGTTTCTGCTAACGTCACTGACAAAGGAAATATATATCTTCAAACTGTTAGCCGTCCTTTGAATACCGTTTAAGACTGGTACTACAGTTAAACAATTCGTGCATTTTGTTAGCACATCCTTCTAAAAACGCGAAGGATAAAATGACATTATTCAAAACCGAGTAGTGTGTATTAACTGCTACATAGAGGTACTACCGATACGGAGCACCCGAGATACATGTATACTCACATACCAGATACACAGCACTTGTCAAGTATTCAGTCTATAAACTAGGTTTAATTCTCATACAATACTGTTATGGGGTCTATAACATTGGATTTTGAAAATGAAGTTTTTGCAAAATTTGCCTTTTACGCTGGTGTTGTGTTACTTAAGACTTTATTGATGTCTGTATGGACAGCTAGACATCGACTTCCTCGTAAGGTAAATCAGTTTATGTTTTATGTATTTATTTATTATTATATTAAAGTTAGTTATAAATATGGACACGTTTTAGCTTACCTAAGCGCGTAGTGCGCAATTTTAAGGTCAATTACTAGTAATATACGTCGTTCGTCGAATCACTTGAGGGATGTTAGCACTTTAAAGGTCACACTTTTATTGGATCTTCACGAAAACTCAGAATGATTTTCTTAACAATATCTTGAAAAAAAGATAAAACTTGTGTCGTCAAGGGTAAATATATATTGGTCACAGGTTAAATCACAGGAAAACCTTGTTACCACAAGAAATCACAATTTTAATTAGATCTTCACCAAACCTTGTCGGAATGTTTGTCTTAAGAATACAGTACAACCTCTGTAGAGCCACACCTTGTGGGAGCTTCAAATATTGGCTGTTGTTTAGAGGTTGTTGCTCTACAGAGGTTAAATTTAGGGAATTTTTAATGTGTTTTTATAGAGAGGTTGTTGCTCTACATAGGGCCGCTCTGGAGAGGTTTTACTGTATCTTGAATTCATACGAACATGCGTTGTTTGGGATTAATAATAAGGTCACCATGTCAAATCACAAGAAAACCTTGTTAACACCTTGGATGTCATAGTTTTGATTGGATCTTCCCCAAAGTTAGTAAGAATGTTTGTCTTAATGGTATCTTGAATAAGTTCGAACATTAGCTCAACTCTATATCAAGTCTTGATGGAAGTGTTTCAGAATGTTTATCTTGAGGCTGTCTAAGTCAGTATTAGACTCTCCTAGGTAACATTGATGACAAAGAAGCCACACATAAATGAAAGAAGTCACAGGCTTTACTCAGGTGAGCGTGTTAAATCCATCATGAACCTTTTGTTGTATATCTAGGGCACGGATTGTCTGATAAAGACGTAGCTGAGAGATTATAGTGTAACTATAAAGTTGTGTATAGCAGGTACGAGAAGTTATCTACTGTGTTAAAGCCTACCTTGACATACTTTGTTGCATAACAATCTATAAATATCATCTACATATAGTATAGAGCGCTGATATAAAAAATAATACCGCTGCTTGAGCTCATAAAATCAACTTTTATTTCGGTAAAGTTCACAAAGATGATTACGTTTTACAATCATCGAAACAGTGAAGACAGTTTTTAAACTATATTAAACTATGTTTACGTTCGAATGCTATATTAGAACATTGCCATATATAGGTAAATAAAATATACACAATTGGGAAAATTGTTAATTTTATTTCCATTACTCGCGTGTCCATTACATTCACCTCATTCACGATTCCCATACTTTATTTTCACGTTTCCTACCCTCATTGTTCACGTTTGCCGTCCACTTTGTTCCTTTCTCCCATCCACTTTGTTCCCGTTTCCTACCCTCATTGTTCACGTTTGCCGTCCACTTTGTTCATTTTTCCCATCCACTTTGTTCCCGTTTCCTACCCTCATTGTTCACGTTTGCCGTCCACTTTGTTCCTTTTTCCTACTCTCATTTTTAACGTTTGCCGTCCCCTTTGTTCCTTTTTTCTACCCTCATTGTTCACGTTTGCCGTCCACTTTGTTCCTTTCTCCCATCCACTTTGTTCCCGTTTCCTACCCTCATTGTTCACGTTTGCCGTCCACTTTGTTCATTTTTCCCATCCACTTTGTTCCCGTTTCCTACCCTCATTGTTCACGTTTGCCGTCCACTTTGTTCCTTTTTCCTACTCTCATTTTTAACGTTTGCCGTCCCCTTTGTTCCTTTTTCCTACCCTCATTGTTCACGTATGCCGTCCACTTTGTTCCTTTTTCCCATCCACTTTGTTCCCGTTTCCTACCCTCATTGTTCACGTTTGCCGTCCCCTTTGTTCCTTTTTTCTACCCTCATTGTTCACGTATGCCGTCCACTTTGTTCCTTTTTCCCATCCACTTTGTTCCCGTTTCCTACCCTCATTGTTCACGTTTGCCGTCCACTTTGTTCCTTTTTCCCATCCACTTTGTTCCCGTTTCCTATCCTCATTTTTCACGTTTGCCGTCCACTTTGTTCCTTTTTCCTACTCTCATTGTTCACGTTTGCCGTCCACTTTGTTCCTTTTTTCTACCCTCATTGTTCACGTTTGCCGTCCACTTTGTTCCTTTTTCCCATCCACTTTGTTCCCGTTTCCTACCCTCATTGTTCACGTATGCCGTCCACTTTGTTCCTTTTTCCCATTCACTTTGTTTATGTTTCCTCCCCTCATTGTTCACGTATGCCGTCCACTTTGTTCCTTTTTCCCATCCACTTTGTTTATGTTTCCTACCCTCATTGTTCATGTTTGCCGTCCACTTTGTTTCTTTTTCCTACCCTCATTGTTCACGTTTGCCGTCACCTTTGTTCCCTTTTCCCATCCACTTTGGTCCCGTTTCCTACCCTCATTGTTCACGTATACCGTCCACTTTGTCCATTATTCCCATCCACTTTGTTCACGTTTCTCATCCACTTTGTTCTCGTTTCCTACCCTCATTGTTCACGTTTGCTGCCCCTTTATTCACGTTTCCCATCCACTTTGTTCCCGTTTCCTACCCTCATTGTTCACGTTTGCCGTCCCCTTTGTTCCTTTTGCCTACCCTCATTGTTCACACTTGTCGTCCCCTTTGTTCCTTTTTCCTACCCTCATTGTTCACGTTTGCCGTCCCCTTTGTTCCTTTTCCCCATCCACTTTGTTCCCGTTTCCTACCCTCATTGTTCACGTTTCCCATCCACTTTGTTCCCGTTTCCTACCCTCATTGTTCACGTTTCCCATCCACTTTGTTCCCGTTTCCTACCCTCATTGTTCACGTTTGCCGTCCCCTTGGTTCACGTTTCCTACCCTCATTGTTCACGTTTGCCGTCCACTTTGTTCCTTTCCCCATCCACTTTGTTACGTTTCCTACCCTCATTGTTCACGTTTGCCGTCCCTTTGTTCACGTTTCCTACCCTCATTGTTCACGTTTGCCGTCCACTTTGTTCACGTTTCCTACCCTCATTGTTCACGTTTGCTGTCCCTTTTCCCATCTACTTTGTTAATTTTTCCCATCCTTCTTGTTCACATCTGCCATCCTCTCTGTTTACATTTCCCGTCCTCATTGTTCACGTTTCCCATCATTCATGTTCACGTTTTCCGTCCACTTTGTTCACGTTTCCCTTTCTTTGGTTTCACATTTCCCGTCCGTCTTGTTCATTGTTACTCGAAACAATGATGAAATGTAGTGAGTTAAATATTATGTAAGTCATTTGGCTTATCAGTTGTCTGCCAGTAAATTTACCTCTTCAATAGTAATTTAGATTATCCAGTAAGTAGCTACTGGGTAATAGACTTCTATAAACCCTATCGAGTCGAGGTTCTACTTTCGGTGTTGACTCGTACTTATAACAACTTCGAAAAAGTCAATGAAATTAATATTTTTTCTATTTTTTTAACATGGGCAACAACTCTTACAAAAATTTCAAAGCGTGTCTCTAAATAAAATATAGTATCCGAGGTAAAGAAATAATGACCAATGGGCGAAGCTATTTTTGTATATTAACAGTTTTGTGTAGGGTGTGGAGCACATACAGAAGAAGTACAGTATTAACAGGGGTCTATACTATGTTAGATAGTATGAACGAGAATACGAGAAGGTTATGATTCCGTGGTCTGTAATTCATGTACCGGGGTACGTTTATTTGTAGATCATTTAGTAAAGGGGTAGTACGTTAGCACACGTGATTAACACATACTTAATCCTATATTCATGATAATGTATTACAGGTATTTCCAACCCCTGAAGATTATGGAAGAAATTCCCCCAGGACTCTCCCTGTTGATGCTGACGTGGAACGTATCAGAAGGTGGGTTATCTTTTTGTTATTACCCAAAGCAAATATATAAATGTTAATTTTTTATTTTTTGCTGTTTTACAAATAAAAAGTTTGATATTTGCATGGACTTGTAATTTGAGTCATAATGCGAACTGTTGACCGGTCAACGGATGTTTCGATCCGTAATGAACGTTCGGTAACAATTAGTCTGGTACCCGTCTCCAATCTTACAGTATTCCAATACTGCAAGATTGGAGACGGGTACCAGACTAGGTAACAATTAGTACGTTCCGCTAAAAGTCTCCCCTTCACCTCGGGTCCACAGTTTTTACTGTTCCACAAATACCCTTGAAATAACTGTATATTGTTTATACGCCTTCAAAGAATTCACACTTCATGCCTAAACACTTATTCACACATAGTCATTTTGGGCTAATTGCAATAAATGGTAGTCCGTTTTTGGGCCTTCCTTGAAATACTGTACGTTTGCAACCATGTGTTGTATGTAACCGTCAGTATATATACTATATATCAAAGTGCTGAAAGTACTGTCAGAACGTGGTCTTTTCCATACAAAGCAAATAAACGAGAAATATGTACCCATATCGTTCGTGCCTATGCACATATTTTTATCATGACCGACGTAGTCTCTGAGCATTAATTGAGAAAATTCGTTGAAAAGTTTATCATTAACATTAATCTAAGTCAAATTAATGAAATTGCATTAAAATGATAATGGTAATAAGTAACAGTAAATTTCAACATAGAAACTTCTGATTTTAATACAATGTCAGTACACTGCATTGAACACAATCAGGGTCACTCAAATCAAAAATACTCTGACACAATAAAGTAGAGCCTATAGTTAGCCCGATGTTGCACGAGATTCAGACGTGATCACGTAATTCTAAATAATCTTGCATAAAAATAACTCTTTAACTATATTATTTCTTTAAACATACAACCATTTTTTTACGTTCGTATTTAGCGACTCGAATTATTAATCGTGAACCGCAGTTTAAACATTCGACCTCCGCAGGTTACCTAGTCTGGTTCCCGTCGTACTATAGTATTTTAGTACGTCCCAACGAAGTGACAACACGACAACATTGGTCTGGAGTTCCTTCCCCTTACACTATGTTATCGGGTAACGTTCTATACATAGCGTGACGTCACTACGTTTGTCAGTGCATAGCGCTACCGTAGTGTACACATTGATCGGGTAATAGTCCAGTCAGGGAAATATTTGACCTAGACAAAATTGCAAAAGAATTTATTTTTGTTCCGTACGAAAGAACACTATGTAAATAACATACAGAAAAAAGTCCCACAAATTTGCTTTTGTTGTTTTCGAGAAATTTAGACTTAAAGACGAGTTAAATATTACAACAAGGGAGACAATTCTTGTTTAAATTGGGTCCCGCTGATTCTGACCGCTCTGCAGAATGAAACGGGAACCAGTTAAATTCTTGTATAGTTTTCGGATAAGCAACGTTATCTACAAAAGCCGTAAACGCAACAACAATTTCTTCGCAATTCCGTCTAAAAAAGGGAATTTGGCGAAAGTATACAACGTAACACGAACTAAAATATTACAAGTCACATGGAAATCGCACAACTGGGTGCTGATACTTCAAAAACGTCGTTAGAAACTACTATATGCAGAATAGCGCAATTACCCCACCCACTCACTTAGACAGTTTGGTGAGTAAAGTTATCGTTTTTCTTTTGTACTTTTTTCGTTATTTAAGATTGTTTACGGATTTGCTAGAGTGGTTTTTGCATTTAAGTCTTTATTTTGCTGAATTTGACCAGATTTTATGGAAACATGTCTCTTGACAGGGTCTATTTTGACTTTGAAACGAAACTGATTGACATGAATTATTAAACTTTTAATCAATATGTTGAACAGTAGACTATTACTTAAACAATTATCATATCGTTTTTGATGTAGTAAATTTGATTCATAATGCATGGCAAGTTGTTGAAGGACTTAGGGTCAATGTTTTACAGGACCCTGTCCGCTGTGGAAACATAGTTCTAAAACAAGGTTGTTGGATTGTTGAGCTACTCTGTGCACCATGGCCAGGAAGATGTTTTGTGACGACTGCCAAAGCCCTTTGCTTTTGATGAACAGCTGTTCTATAAATAGTATTTTTTCAATGACATTGAAAAAAATACGATAATGGTTTCGGAAACATTTTTTCTTGCTATTGAGTAAGCACGGGAGGAAAACGCCCCGGATTCCTCTGTTATAAGACAAATAGAAACTATTACGACCAATAAATTCATATGCTTATGGGACTTTAAGATAATAATGAATCTTATTGTACAAAATATGGTGCTTATGATATTGATGAGTCATGTTTAAACACACCAGTTTCCATGTTATGTTTTTGTCTCCATTAAGTGTATTTTAGTGTATATGAGTCTAAATGTTAGTAAGTTGAGAAGTTATTTCTAAAATATCAACTTTACTGTTAATTTTCAGCTAATACTTTTGTTGTAACTTTCTTGACTTTTACATTGAACCATACTTGTGTATCATTTTAGGACGGGTCTGCTTTGTGCCATATGTAAGAGTAGTGTTCGAGATCAAAGCCTACAGTCTGCACCTACAGTGTCCCTTAGATAGAAAAGATGTAATGGGATCATAAACAAGACAGGCAATTCTATGGCATTGCAGCCATGAGTTCTTGTGCATGTTTAGTGCAGAAATAACTGAACTAATTGTCTAACAAAGAAAATAGAGAACTGACTTTTTTACTACATGAGATAGAAACTTCAAAACAACTATGTTCTAATTCTGATTAGTTTCATGCTTATTCTGTTCTTTGTCAGTTAAATATTGTTTTTCTGCACATAAAAGATAATTTGATGTTTTTCCAGTATGAAGCTTAGAATTTCAAAATATAAAAAGGGATTGTGTTTTTAAGGGAGACTTCTGGATATTAAGAAATATTAATGCAAGGCTTTCGCAAGTGGTAGACCTTCCTGCTGCTGATGTTCTTTATCACTAAGCATGTTATGATGCAACATTAACTTTAGAACTATAAAGGACAGTTCCAAGGTTTATATGCCAGAACAGAAATCATGAAGTCCAGGTAGACCTGAGGATTGTGATCAGGCCAAAGCATTTTTGGAAGTAATTCAGTACATAGAAACTGTTGATGAATACCAAACACTGACTTGATGGACTTGGTTTAAGAATGGAGCATTGTTATTTCTAAGTTGTAAATATGAATGAATAAGATAAAGCATACATGCTTTCTGTTAGTATTCATGTTGCACTGATTGAAGTTTGTACATAGAATAAAAATACAGTGTATAACAATGGTATTTATTGTTATTAATTGATATAATTAGCTTTGAATTTTTAAGTATACATGTACTGTATAAGTGGTTGTATTAGGGTGTCTAATAATGTTTATACATTTTAAATGTTTCTTGTGTGGCAAACTTGGCAAATATATTAAATATATGACTACATACAGGTCTCTAGCTGCACTTTAGGGAAAAGGGTATAGGGGCCCTCCATTAGGGGAATTTCACATCATTTTGAGGAAAAAGGGGATTTTTAGGGGATTTTTTAAAACTGTCTTATAACCATGTACTAAACATTTAAAGCTTACAGTAAAATGTACATTAATATACAATTATCTTAATACCAACCATTTGTTACAATCTTATTTTCAAATCAGCAAAAAAACATTGCTCTGGAGGGGAATTTGAAGATTGGGGAAGAAAGTATTTTATTTGAGGACAGGAATGGTGCCCATATTTTGCCCACCAAGTGTCAAATGAGGGCCCTGTCATATATTATCATACAAGAGGCTTTCTATTGTATGATAATGTATAAGTTAAACATGGATCTGCTGCGAATTACGGATTAAGTTATTGAAAATTTGTCATTCGCGAAAATAATAATCATGATATGAACTTAACCACATAAACTGTAAATAAAAGATTTTCAACACAATATAATTATGGTTCTTTAATTATAATATTCACAAAAATCCACATTCTTTATATGTTTGTGTGTTTTTTATTTTGATATTTTTATACAATAAATGATAACAACCTTATTGTCATCAAATTTGTTCTAAGAATTACGTTTAAGCAGCTCATGTTGTTTTCCTATGTACGTTACCTTTTAATATCAAAATATATTCTTATCAAAGTTTACTCACATTTCAAATACTAACATGTCTAATTTTTGTTAATGCATGTTTTATGAATGACTTAAACCCACTATGTAAATATTTCATATAATAAGTTATACACGTAAGGAAAAAAAATCAGACGTCAATATTCCATTAGTGGGTGGGGTAAATTAACCCTGTAATTAGGAAATAATTTGGATTTTCATCAGTGTTAATTGTAAATTTCACAGCAAAGTTATTTGACATAATTAATTCTGTAATGTATTCAGTAGATATAAAGAGTTTAAGTGATTTCTGACCAATTAATTGTGTTTCTGTAGTTAATGACTATAAAGCATTGTTGATTTCTAGTTACAGACAGTGGTTACATTCAGAGTGAAATTTCCTGACTTAGGCGCATGCCTCATGTTGGGACTTTTAACACATGAAAGAGTATATGTTGTAGATACAATCTGACTTAAAATAAAAACTTTTGCAATTTTGTCTAGGTTGACCCTCTTTTTAGGCTACACTGACTGGACTTTAAGGCAAAACTCGAGGTTTACAACGCCATGTTTATGTCAAGTATATTTTTTTTCCATGTAACCTGTATATATAGAAGGGAAAGACCTTCGACAATTCGAATTTTCCAACGCATGTTATTAACTTCCATGTTATTGCAATGCAGTACAAACTATTTAACTCGTATATAGTGCTACGTGTGGGCAACTCAACACGCAAACAGAAAATGTATACTTTTACTACCTTTAAATATATTTTAAACTCGCCTTTGAAGATTTTTTTGGTCGAGTATCCCGGCCCTATATACTGGTTCTATAACTATAATTGGTTTCCCACCCCCTATTGTGAGGAAAACTTAACTGCCTTATTTATTATTTTTTATATTTTTATATTTATTTTAGGACTCATCTTAATGATATAGAGAATGTTCTACCATTTGTCTTGATTGGTCTAATATACGTTCTTACCGGACCTGACGTGTGGTACGCAACTTTATACTTCCGCTTGTTTGCTGGTTCCCGACTTCTACATACATTGGTGTACCTGTGGGCAATACCTCAACCATCACGAGCTTTATGTTTCATGGTTGGTTATCTGGTTAATGTTGCCATGGTGATTACGGTCATCAGGACTGGTGTATATTAAATAGTTTCTGTTATGATCCAGATAAACATGGAGTTCATTGTGTGACCCCGTCATGAACATCATATACAAATTTATTTTTTATACAGTGCAGCTTCTCCAAAGCAGCAGCCTTTAGGAGTAGTAAAATTATGTTGTAGTCGAGAGATTGTTGCTCTGGAGAAAATAATTAATAGTTAAATCGGACAGTGTGTAAAAGCATGCAGTTGTTGAAGGGACGTGTTGCTTAAGAGAGGGCCGCTCTTGACAGGTAGTACTGTATGTATGTTGAACTGAAAATGAAAAGGTTTCACCCGTATACACTGTTTTACTATAACAGTATATTTATGTGAGCCTGAACATGAACAGAACTTGTTTAACGATACAGATGTACAGTTCAAAGATAATCAAACATATTCAACAACGTACTGCGCCTTTTAAAGTTTTTACACACGTAACTAAAAGTCATATGCTTATATAAAATACGTTAATCTTTGTATCAGATGTTTAACTTGTGTTTTGAATATTATCGAAAGAAATTGATACCTTTGTTGGTTTGTAATTTACATCTTATGTCGTTAAAATGAAGAAAGGAGAAGCAGACATAATACACATGTGGTACACATTATACACACATATTATACACTATACACACATATTATACACACATAATACACTATATATACATATTATACACACATAATACACTATACACACATATTATACACTATACACACATATTATATACTATACACACATATTATACACTATACACACATATTATACACTATACACACATATTATACACTATACACACATATTATACACTATACACACATATTATACACTATATACACATATTATACACTATACACACATATTATACACTATACACACATATTATACACTATAAACACATATTATACACTATACACACATATTATAGACACATTATACACACATATTATACACTATACACTCATATTATACACTATACACACATATTATACACTATACACGCATATTATACACATATAATACACTATATACACATATTATAGACACATTATACACTATACACACATATTATACACTATACACACATTATACACTATAAACACATATTATACACTATACACACATATTATACACTATACACACATATGATACACACATAATACACTATATACATATATTATAGACACATTATACACTATACACACATATTATACACACATTATAAACTATACACACACATTATACACACATCATACACACATCATACACTATATACACACATATTATAGACACATTATACACTACACACACATATTATACACACATTATAAACTATACACACACATTATACACACATCATACACGCATCATACACTATATACACACATTATACACTATATACACACATTATACACTATATACACTATATACACACATTATACAAAGGAGAAGCAGACATAATACACATGTGGTACACATTATACACACATATTATACACTATACACACATATTATACACACATAATACACTATATATACATATTATACACACATAATACACTATACACACATATTATACACTATACACACATATTATATACTATACACACATATTATACACTATACACACATATTATACACTATACACACATATTATACACTATACACACATATTATACACTATACACACATATTATACACTATATACACATATTATACACTATAAACACATATTATACACTATACACCCATATTATACACTATACACATATTATACACTATACACACATATTATACACTATACACACACATAATACACTATATACACATATTATAGACACATTATACACACATATTATACACTATACACTCATATTATACACTATACACACATATTATACACTATACACGCATATTATACACATATAATACACTATATACACATATTATAGACACATTATACACTATACACACATATTATACACTATACACACATATTATACACTATACACACACATAATACACTATATACACATATTATAGACACATTATACACACATATTATACACTATACACTCATATTATACACTATACACACATATTATACACACATAATACACTATATACATATATTATAGACACATTATACACTATACACACATATTATACACACATTATAAACTATACACACACATTATACACACATCATACACACATCATACACACATCATACACTATATACACACATATTATAGACACATTATACACTACACACACATATTATACACACATTATAAACTATACACACACATTATACACACATCATACACGCATCATACACTATACACACACATTATACACTATATACACACATTATACACTATATACACTATATACACACATTATACACACATTATACACACATTATACACTATACAAACACATTATACACTATACAAACACATTATACACAATACACACACATTATACACTAGATACACACACACTATACATAGTTCCCACATCTACAATATTTACCTCCCTTGGCGGCCATCTTGCTTGGCAAATTCATCAAGCACTAGTAGAAGATATTTATATTTTTGCTTTGATAATTCTAAATATAGGATATTTATATATGACAACTACATTTTCATAAACCTGATGTGATTATGGCCTTAACAACTTCATGATTAAGTTATCATTTATAAATTAAGTTGTTTTATAACCAATTTTCTGTTTTTTTCTAAGAAATTTGCCAAGCAAGATGGCCGCCAAGGGAGGTAAATATTGTAGTTGTGGGAACTATGTATACACACATCATACACTATATATACACATTATACACACATTATACACTATACAAACACATTATGCACACATTATACACTATACAAATACATTATGCACTATATAAACACACACTATACACACATCATACACTATATATATATATTATACAGACATTATTATACACACATTATACACTATACAAACACATTATACACAATGCATACATATTATACACACATCAAACACTATACAAACACATTATACACACATTATACACTATACAAACACATTATACACACATTATACAATATACACACACATTATACACACATTATACACTATACACACACATTATGCACACATTATACACTATACACACACACATTATACACTATGTAAACACATTATACACTATACACACACATTATACACTATGTAAACACATGATACACTGTACACACTATTCGGTAGTAGTTTGTACAATATACATTGTATGCAATCAGTAGTTTGTACATTATTACTACATTATATTCCATTAATAGTTAGCACATTATACACACTTAATACATTATATAATATACATAATCAATACCAAGTACATTATATATTATATACATTAAATAGTTTGCACGTTATATATTATACATATTCAATATCAAGTACATTATGTATTATATACACTCAGTAGTTGGTACATTATATGATACACACATTCAATAGCAAGTACATTATATATTATATACACTCAATGGGTTCTGCGTTATATATTATATACACTCAATAGTTTGTACGTTATACGATACACAATAGTTTGTAGATACCATCATTATACACACTCGATTATTTGTACATTGTATGTATGCACACTCA
Source organism: Lutraria lutraria (assembly GCA_964023205.1). Lineage (NCBI taxonomy): Eukaryota > Metazoa > Mollusca > Bivalvia > Venerida > Mactridae > Lutraria > Lutraria lutraria. Next base: position 8,142,981 of record OZ026840.1, read on the forward strand.
ATAAATTGTACATTATACGTTATACACACTCAATAGTTTGTACATTATACGTTATACACACTCAATAGTTTGTACATTATACGTTATACAGACTCAGTTATTTGTACATTGTATGTTATACACACTCAATAATTTGTACATTGTGCGTTACACACTCAATTATTTGTGAATTGTACGTTATACACACTCAATAGTTTGTACATTATACGTTATACAGACCCAGTTATTTGTACATTGTACGTTATACACACTCAATAGTTTGTACATTGTACGTTATACACACTCAATTATTTGTTAATTGTACGTTATACACACTCAATAAATTGTACATTGTACGTTATACACACTCAATAAATTGTACATTGTACGTTATACACACTCAATTATTTGTGAATTGTACGTTATACACACTCAATAAATTGTACATTGTACGTTATACACACTCAATAAATTGTGCATTGTACGTTATACACACTCAATAAATTGTACATTATACGTTATACACACTCAATAGTTTGTACATTATGCGTTATACACACTTAAAAAATTGTACATTATACATTATACACACTCAATTGTTTGTACATTATACGTTATACACACTCAATAATGTGTACACTATACGTTATACACATTCAATAGTTTGTACATTATACATGATACGCACTCAACAGTATGCATGTTATATATATATAGTTTATATAGTTTATTTACAAGAAGGCATATTTGCCTATTAACATATATCCAGTACATATATACATGTATAGTACATTTATATGATAATAGAATAATATATATCAATGTATCAATTTAACTGAGAGATAAGTGTAATTGGAAAAGAAATGTATCATACAAATTGAAATAAATTAGACATTGAATTTCATGGGAACTAATGGAAAAAATATGGAAAGAACGAGATGTAAGGGGGAATTTGTCATTCATAAAGTACATTTTGTCTTCTTTCTGAGCTTTTATAGATAAAGTAAGATAAATTACTAATTACTGTTTTGTTATTTGATGACATTAGATCAATTAATTTAGGTATATTCGGTCGATTCCAGAAGAATGTTTTTATATAAAGTTTCCTAATATTACGGTATAAAGGGCATTCAAAAATAAAGTGAAATTCATCTTCTAATGAATTACATAGTTTACATTTACGTTCAGAGCGCGGTATTTTATTCGGTTTATGCCACCTTCCCATTTCTAATTCTAATCGATGATTGGATGTAATAAATCTTGTTAGAGACAGTCGAAATTTTGGTATAGTAATGTAGTCAAGATATGGTTTGAAGCCAAAATACGAAAACAATTTTATATTATATACATTTAATAGTCAGTACATTATATACATCCAATAAGTTGTACATTTTACATGATATACACAAAATAGTTTGTATGATTAATATACAATTTATGTTATATTCACTCCACTGTTAGTACATTAGTACATTATACATAAATACACTTAATGGTTTTTTCATTATACATAGTCATCACCCAATGTTTTTAAAATCCTTGACATCCCTGAGGGGTTGATCCTCCCACTGTGGTTAATGGCAGGTGGTCTTGAGGTTGGTTAAATGTTATAACCTCTGTTTTCTTGGCGTTGAGTTGTAGTCCGACATTTTTCTCTACTGGGGATAGAAGTGCTTGCTCTGTGTTTTTTTAGGGGAGACCTATGTCGTTAGGAAAATCGACATCGGTAAGTGTGACTTGAGGTGTTATGGATCATCGCCGGGGCGTGATTGTAAGTCCTAGGTCCACCTCTCTCCCCTCGATGGCTCGTCTGAGTGCATAGTCCATCACTATGATGAACAGATGAGGTGCAAGAGTGTCTCCTTGGTTTTCCCTCAAGTGGGGTCTATGGCTGCTCGTAGTCTAATTAGAATCATTCGGTTCTCATCTTGTCTGTGACACAAGACAGACTGATGTCCCTATTGTTGTCTGGCTTAGAGAGATCACCTGACTTAGGGATCGGTATAATGTTAGCCATGGACCATTAATCAGGGCTAGTGCCTTTTGCTGGGGATCTGTTGCAAATATCAAGGACTAGGTTGTCTAAATCAAAGTTTTACAAAACCTCTGGCGATATGCCATCAGGTCCAGCACTCTTTCCAAGTTGTAGTAAGACATTAATTGTACTTTTGGGCGATAAAGGGACCGTCCTCTATATACGGAGGTCAGTGAGGACAGACTGTATCTCGCCATCTGGGTCCTCATCAGTGGGAATGTTTTCAAATAGGTTGCTGAAGTGGGTTGACCAGGTGTTGGCCCTCTCGTCAGGACTGTTTCCAGTTACTTGGCCTTCCTTGGATTTTTTCCTTCCACTCATATTATTGGTGATTTTCCAAGATGCTGCATACTTTCCGTCACCATGAGTTCTTTCAACCTTCTGGACCATATCCATGATCTCCTTACTTCTGAGTCAATCATAGGTATTGTACAAGTGCTGCTTGGCTAGGTTCAGATCCTCTCTACTGTCCGAATCTCCCGTCAGATTAAAGTCTGCATTGGCTTTTTAACCCTTTTTCTGGCATCCACTATGTCCGAGTGTTAAGACTTTGCAGGTATTCGTCAGCAAAGTATGCCTTCCAGTCATAATCAAGTAAATCAACTCTACTTGGGGACTTCGTTCTCTGAGGAAAAGTCTAACAGTCATTGAGACAATCCCGTGATCTGAGCCCACTGATTAGAATGAGCTGTAGGGTTCTGCATTAAGGGTGCTGTTCCGCCACTTCCGTCTCACCAGGATATTATCTAGCTGTTTCTTAGTTCCTGTCGCACGGTCTTGGAATGTCCACCTCTTTCCGATTCTCTTCCTGAACTGGGTGTTGGCTGCAAGCAACTTGTGCTCCGTCAGCAGGTCGACAAGATACTTGTCATTGCGGTTTGTTGTCTCATGAAAGGGAAAAAATACATCTTCCTTGCAGGTCTAACCTAACATTCATGTCTCCTAGGATGGCAATTTTCTCACATTTTCTCCCAAATATGATTGAGCCATCGACAAGGTGCTGGCGCCATCAGCAATGTGACAGAGTCCTCTCAATATGATGTGATGGAGCCAACACTATCGCTCAATAATGTTATCGTGATATTATCCCGATTTGTACGTGATAATATGCTGCATATGATCAATAAATAAGACAGCATATGCATTATAGTACAAATGTACTGTCATAACAAGATGTCAACCGTGGTCTCTTTCATAGAAAACACGAATCATTTTAGCAATGGCCGTACGCTGTAAATAACTTGACGTGTGCAGCTACTATAGTATTTAAATTATATGAAATGTTTTTACAGGTGCAGAAAGCTGATAGGAGAGTTTAATTGCCATTTTACTAAAAACAACCCAATGAAAACGACATTTTTTCTCATTTAAAAACAAATAAAACTGTCATCTTTCCAATCTCGTACAATAATGTACAACTACATTTTCAGAGATAAATTAAGTAAATAATTTACCATTTGGACGAGCTATGATAATCATAAGTTTACAATACACTAAACTACAAAAAACCTTGGAATTATTTTAAATCGGTCGGTCGCGGTTTGGTTGCCAAGTTGGATTCGTGCGACGGTTCAAAATTCGTGTACTAGTAAGTCTTTCACTAAACGCGAAGGATAAAAATAACGTTGGCTCAAAATCGACAGGGAATTCCCCAGAAACTAAATGCATTTGTACATGTATAAAATCTTGGCCTAAATACACACCCCGAGATTGCAGTGTATTAATTGTTTGTTTTGTTGATATCATTATATACGTACACTGGGTTAAATACTCGTACTACAAAAATATGGGGTCTATAACATTGAATTTTGAAAATGAAGTGTTTGCAAAATTTGCATTTTATGCAGGTATTGTGTTACTGAAGACTTTATTGATGACTGTATGGACAGCCAGACATCGATACCCTCGTAAGGTAAATTAGTTATTTTATTCTTGGTTATGTTTCTTTTCACTATGGTAAATGGGAACATTTGACACGTTTTTGTATATCTACGTCACAGGATTGTCTGATAAAGATGCAACAGAGTGGATCGTAATAGAAATAATCATGTAAAGCAATTGGATGAGAAGCTATCGGCTGTATAACCAGTCTGAATAAGTGCCTACCGTGATATAGTAATCATTTAGATAAAAACAAGAACAACTATAACAAAACGTTATAGATAGACGAATTACAAGAAGCATATTGGTTTATGTTTTTTGTATGAAGTTGCTTTTTTCATAAAGGATATTGACTGTATAAAGTGTATATTTTATTCAATCATACATTAAGGACAGTATAAAATATTTATTACACATCATAATGACAATCATGAGTATTTTACAAATGAATAAGTTTATGTATATAGCTCACAAGCACATGGAAATATCATATCCTACATCAATCAAATAGCGGGATAAATAAAGCGTACTTTTCGGCAAAATAGTGCAAATTCTCATACAAGCACCAAACTTGGTATGGTGATGCCTACCTGTGTCAGGGTTAAACAGAAACAACCCTAAATGTTAACAAATTCACCATAAATCTGAGCGCTATCATACAACCACATTGAACTTCAAATAGCCACACAAAAACTTATCTTAGCAATGCCTTCATGATTTACTTACCTGTCAACTATCAATAGATTCAGTAATCACCATTAGCCAATCAAATGGCCAGGATTAGCCAAACTAGTAATAGACACTACACTATATACTCGCATACAGTTATAATAAACTAATACTCATAAGTATAATTCGTCTAGGAAATCGTTGGCACCAGAAACACCCGAAGTCAACAAGCATCGCTACTGGAGTTCAGTTAATTGTTGTTCAATTAAAAGAGAGATAACTACGTTATACCACGTGACTTACACATACTTATTCCTATATTCACGTTAATGTATTATAGGTATTCGCTACCCCGGAAGACTATGGTAGAAATGCTCCAAGGTCTGTTCCTGTAGATGCTGACGTAGAACGTGTCAGAAGGTTGGTTAACGATCATTAGTTCATATACTATTTTTGTTGTTGTTTATGTATCTTCAAAGAATTCCCACATGTTGCTCATACACTTTTTCACTCATGATGCCCACCTACTTATCAATATACAATGTATGGGTAAAATGTCTCTCAGTCGACATTTAAGGCTAATTGAACTTCATGGTAATCAGTTTAAAGGTGCTGTCACACTACAACGCATTGGCCCAACGAATAACGACGTATTAGAAAACGCTGATGGTCGTCGTTCTCATTAGAGGTGTGATGGAACGTATTTGTTGTGTTTTAACTGTTTCTAATTTCGCTACAGTTGTCTCCCTTAGTTTCAAAATAGACATTTGCTAATTAAATATTCAACGTCCTGTCCATCGGCTTCTCTATTGCGTAAGTTATTTATTTTACTTGATATGAGAGACAAATTAACAATTACTATCTGAAACATAAATATATCCTTTAATTAAATGTAAATACCATCAACAATCCAATATACTGGCTTACGGAATAGTATCCGTTTCACTGTTTATGTAAAGTATGTAGACGACCGTAATATTTTGAAATCATTCGTTTGTTTTTAGACTAATTCTATATTGACCAATCAGAAATGAGCAGGCTAAATGCGCACATATATAAGGAGGTGTACAATCATATTTCATTTAGTCACGGTTTGGCTCTCGAAGAGTTAATATCAAAGCACTTGAAGTAATTACATGTACGTTGTTGATACACGATTGCATTGCTGTGACTTTGGTCAATGTTAAATAAGGGTTAGCATATATCCTGATTGCGGCATATGTACCATGACGGATGTCTCTGCCCTTTAAATACTAGTACCGGGTCGCAGTAGTCTCTCTCTTATTTCATTGTGCATTGTATTTGGTGCGTGTCCGGGACTTTGGGCAGTGTACATAAGGGTTAAAGCCTCTCGATTGCGGCGTATGTACCATGACAGAGGTTTTTATTCCCTAATACCAGTACCGGGTCGTGGGCAACTCCAGTGCAATTCTTCATATAGTTATAAAATACCTATTGTATATGTGCCGCATTGTCTTTTATTCATAAATTGATTTTTGTTCATTTGATTATTATACCCTTAAGTTAAACAATCATACGGACAAAGTAGTCCCGGAGGAAAATTGATATATGTTTATATGAACATTGTACTGTTCAATTGTTATAGTCAATCTGCTGTTATAATATTTGAGCCATAGTCGTTCGGTACGACTGAAAACACGTTACAGAGGTTAGTTTTATGTATGCATGCACAAAATTTTCAACGAGTGCCGAACGTATATTTATCTCTTATATACGTTAGACGATCGGTATTTATTCGTTATATTCGAACGTTCGCCAAACGCTTTCAAACGTTAAGTACGCGTCGGTAACACGCCGGCACATTCACTAGCGTTCACACAACGTGTTTTAAACGTATGCGTAACCTATTTATAACGTGTGTAGGGCGTTCTTCAAGCGTATGAGATGGACTTGATTTCCCAACGCTATAGTAACACAGGAATAACGTATATTTAACGTTTGGCAAAGTTCTTACAATGTACAAATACATAAAGGCGACGAAAATAATGATGAAGCTTATTAAACTGTATTTCATGTATAGAGAAAATTTACTAATTAACTTGTCAATGTGTACATTAGACTGGTTCCCGTTCCATGTTGCAGTGCACCAAAGGCTTTGTACACACAAGTCAACGGGAACCAGTTTATGTGTACATGGACTAATATCATTCGTCAAACAAGACTGATACTGAGCTCGTACACTTTGCTGTTTTGCAACACCAGTAAACTCTTTAAAACCTTGCACAGAATGCTGTGCACCGAACTAGGAGTAGAAGAAGGAAGACGACAGCCTGGATATGCCCAGTCTTGAATCGGGAGGCGGTGGGAGTTTAAAATATACGCCTACTACTCTAATTCGCTACTAATACGTTTGAAGCAGGTTACACACACGATCTACATTCGTCATGAACGTTATGCACACGTTAAGTTATGAAACGTTTCTATTACTCAAAGGTTATGTATTCGTTAAGGGCGTTCGGCAAACGATATTTGTGCGTCTGAAAGGCGGCTTCTCTTTGATGTTTTCGACGTTAGCCAGCGTTCGCCGCCGTATTAGACAAAATCTAATACGTCCCGCACACGTTAGCCTAATACGCTGTAGTGTGACAGGCCCGTAATTATAAAACTTGGAAAGCACTTTCATATTTTAAATGCTGATATTTTGTTTTATTTAACACCGGGGATAGGGGTAGATTAAAGAATCCGTTACAGCCCTTTTCAAAAAAATTGTACGGGACTAATTTTAGATTTTGTTTTAATTACAATGTGAGGAGAATGAGTAACACCAGTCCTTACATGTTGGTTCTTATAATTTGTGTAAGGGGTTATAAATTATAACTGATTATCTCCCCCCCCCCCCATTGTGAGACAAGAATGACTGCCTTTATTTATTGATTTTTATATATTTTTTATATTTATTTAAGGACTCATCTTAATGATATAGAGAATGTTCTTCCATTTGTCTTGATTGGTCTAATATACGTTCTCACCGGACCTGACGTGTGGTACGCAACTTTATACTTCCGCTTTTTTGCTGGTTCCCGACTTCTACATACATTGGTGTACCTGTGGGCAATACCTCAACCATCACGAGCTTTATGCTTCATGGTTGGTTATCTGGTTAATGTTGCCATGGTGATTACGGTCATCAGGACTGGTGTATATTAAATAGTTTCTGTTATGATCCAGATAAACATGGAGTTCATTGTGTGATCCCGTCATGAACATCATATACAAATTCATATTTAATGTACATGTTGAACTGTAAATGAAAAGGTTTTACACTGTTTTTACTACAGCAATATTTGTAAGAGTACAACATGAACCGACCGTGTTAACTGTTAACGTTATGGATGTACTGTTTGAAGTTTTAATGTATTAAGATTATAACTCCCAATTGTTCTACTGCATTTGCTCAATGTTGCATTAAATGTTAATATTACAAAAATGTAGTGCCGAATTATCACTATCATTTTAATAGTTACCTCGGATGCTATAATCTATGTTGCAATAATTTCTGTTAAAAAATTGAGAGTTGTTGCCCTTGTTGAAAAAATATTTCTTTAGATATTGCTTGGTGACCTATACATGTACTTTTCTTTATCGAATTATATTGATGTTGCGTTATTGCATCTTTTTATCATGAATTGTCATCGAAATGGTAGATTGTTTTGTATTTAATCTTTGAAAAACACGTTACTCCTATAAGACTTCAGTGTAAATCTAAAGGAAAATAACTCCAAAGAATAGCACTGTTGTTGAAAAATATCATGGTAAATAAATGTATTATCATAGAATGAGCCTATAGAAATTATAAACATTTACAAAATCTCTCCGTCCTGTTTGGAGAAAAAAATATTGCGGGTTAGGATTGCGCCCCTTGGTATGCACTAGTTGTTATGTTGCATAACTTGATATGTATTTTAATATGCCGCTTATCCAAAAATGTATGTAACGTTTTAACTGCTGCATATTCTTTCTATGTGTTTGATGAATATACATGCATTTATTTATATGTCTTTTGTTACATAATTATTTGTGCTGTTATCATATTTATTGTCATGTACGCATACTTGTATGCTATCTGATATGTATTTATTGTTGCTTATCATGCTATTTTAATTTAGAGATGTTTCAAAATGTGTTGACCATTATTTTACAGATACAGTGTACTCTTCCACAGAACAGCATCAGATTAGAGACATTAATGTGGGTTGCTATTAATTTTAGAAGTTGTTATTTAATAAGCTATAACTTAAGTGAAATCTGTAATCATATTGGAAACGCTGCTGTCAGAAAGATATGATTGTATGTATCGGCCGTTTCATGGTGTAATGTTAATGTATCGAATACTTTCATGATATGTAATGTCACCTATTACAATCGTATCTATGGTTACACAACACGATGTTTATGTTTAGACCTGTTTCAAAACATGTTGTTTTTCTATAGTGTCATGGGCTTTATAGCCACATCTGTGTGTTGTCAAAATGTATGTGGTATTGGAACGAGATATGGTCTTTGTTCTATTATACTTATATAGAATGATAGTAGAAGAACGTAATGACCAGAAGGGCATTAAATGGCTTTGATGTTGAATGATTTAGAAAGACAACCAGCATAGAAAGCATGGGTATTTAAGCTAAATGTATTTTAAAGGGTCAAGGTTATAGTTGTGTACGACAGTTACAGGGCAATGGAAGCTTTTTAAAAGTTGACCTTCTAATGCATTCATACAAAATAAGGGACTTTAAACACATATACTCAAATATCAACAATCCTTCGTATATCTTTATTATAGAATACATACATTGTACAAAGTTTCTATTTCACTAATTTTGTACTGGAATTCTCTGCTGAAAAAATCTCGTTCATACTTTCCATACAGCATTCAAGTATTATAATAAGCCATCAAACAAGACGTGTATATAGTCATATACTCATATAAACAACAACAACAATATTAAGTTTTTTAACATAAAGGTTTGGAAACAAGTTTTTTTGCATATATCAACTGTCACAAAAATATGTAAATCAACTTTTTCATTATCATTGAAAAGAACGTGCGCTAAATCTGACGAAAGGAGATTAGCTTGGTGTGGCATTATCTGGGTATTATTGAAAATGCCAACTTTGAGAATTCTTTTAAAGACTAACAGTTCAAAAACACCTTACCGAGATCGTACATGTCAAATATGTAAGGCGAGGAGGATGAATTCTACTTTTTACTAAGATGTCCAGTATATCATGACTTAACGTTGTATTGAAGATTAATAATTGGAAAAATGCTCACGTGATAAAATATGGCGAAATTGACTGTAACAAATCGAGAATCAATAATTATCAATACATAATTTAAAAGTTTTGAAAGTGCATTTATAAAGAGCATTTGAGCTTTGTTTAAAATATAAGTTTATAGATATCCCAAGTCTTACCATATACTCACGACACAATTAACCAATATTAAATCTGATTTATTTTTTATCAAATTAGATTTCATGCTGAGAATTTTATTGTTGACATTATCCAATGCTGTTTATACAATGATTGAAAAATATATTTAGAATATTATACAGTTATTGACTAGTGAGACATTCAACATGATGTGATAATTCACCGACAGAATGTCATATTGACCTAGTCATAGCCGGTGAATTAATGGCTCTCTACTCAAAAACTGTTTTATTATAATTATTATGAAAAGTCATTTATTTAAAACATTGAGGATACCATTCTGATTCATATTGATTTTTAATGCATTATTTGATAAGCAGCAATGTATATCAATGATTAACAATCAATAAGGAAGATGAATATATCATAAATTGATAAATATTCACCTGATTCTATTTTCAGATTGGGAAATTTCGAAATTTCCATTACATATCAGTTAACACCATTGAATATGACATTTATGCTATACCATGGATCAGGCTTTTAGCCAATCAAAATAATGTGTTTATTCATAGATCATATAATAAAGTAAATTAATTTACACAAGATCATTTTCTAACAAATGTTTAATTATGCACATGTTTTCATATGTATGAAATGTTAGACATAACATATCTTTTCCATATGAATGTTGAGATGCATGAGTTCAATATGACTGATCCACACAATGTCATATATACATGTACCATTCACAAATATGTACAAATCAGTCCAAATATGCATACAGAACTTTACTGTGAGAAATAACAATTCACGTACATGTATCCATTTTAAAGGCTTTTTCATAGATCCAAGTGAGAATATCTCTTGTCAGTTTTGTGTACACTCCATTTTGTTCATCTTGTTTGCAGATATTGGTGACGCCATGTGACACAATACCTGAAGTGAAAGTGAACCCAATCAATAACACAGACTATGTCAGCCGAAATAACATACATGTATATTTTACTTGTAATGAAAACAGAAATATAAGCTTGGTACTAATAAACAAGTTTTGATTAATAAACTGGACATTTATCAGTGTATATATAATATTATGATGGTTTAATAAACTGGACATTTATCAGTGTATATATAATATTATGATGGTTTAATAAACTGGACATTTATCAGTGTATATATAATATTATGATGGTTTAATAATCTGGACATTTATCAATGTATATATAATATTATGATGGTTTAATAAACTGGACATTTATCAGTGTATAAATAATATTATGATGGTTTAATAATCTGGACACTTACCGATCTGTATATATCTTGTAGTATCATTTTTCATTCGGACCACAAAAGGTCCACCACTGTCTCCATCACAACTATCGATAATTTTCCCGTCCACTGAACATTCACCAATCAATAATATGAAAAAATACAGATAAATAGAAATATATAAATGAACGACAGTTAATTTTAATTGAAGAATACCACGAAAATAACACATTCTCTTACAATTAAGAAATATAACATACGTTTCTACTTCTTAATTAATGAACAAAAGACGAACAAGAAATCGAAAGCAAGCGCGTGGAATATATTAGGCTTTTCATTTTAGTCTAGCATTTATAAAAACCCGAGACGTCAAATTTATAGCAATCATGGCGTCAAAATTATAACAAACTATGATGTCACATGTGTAGCAACCAATGATATCACATTTATAGCGTCACATTTGTAACAATAAATAACGTCACATCTATTGCAACCTATGACATCTAACTTATAATAGCCAAATGAAGACACATTTATAAAACCAATAAATTCACAAGATAATTTCATCAATTCAAAGCTAGAAGTCATGAGAGTGTTACTGGAAATTAAGTTTTTGTAATGTGTAACGAAAATCTGCGTAAGTGCAAATTACGTCAATTTAACTGTACTCCCTTATTTTCTTAAGTAAGTAATACTTTATCAATGAATATTTAATTAGTCGTTGAGCTGAATAACTCACAGAATTACTCGTTTAACGCTTCATTGATCAAATTATTCCACAGCCTAAATGGATACGTTAATAACTTTGTTTGTGGCAACTACATATTTCTGATCCAATCTATACATCCTGGTATTGATGTCTGATAATTTTATGCTATGAAGTTATATTTTATTTAGTTTATATCAATATCTTCCTTACCTTTATCTCCAGCACAAAACTTAATCGATTCATCTATACTGTCATTCTTACATTTCTTTACTCTCATTTGCATTTGTTTTAGATATTCAACAGGTTGAATATCTGCCTCCTTACTCTTACCCCAACCAGTAACTACACCAAATTCACCCTCTTTTACCAGTTCTTCACCTACATAATGAAGTGTGATCAACGAGTTTATATATATTAGAAATATAAAGATTATACGTATACATGACAGTGAATAGTGCAAACAGCGGAAGTAGTGTAAAAGTATGATAGTAGAAGTAGTATAATAGTGAAGTAGTATGATAGTGAAGTAGTATGATAGTGAAGTAGTATGATAGTAGAAGTAGTATGATAGTGAAGTAGTATGGTAGTGAAGTAGTATGATAGTAGAAGTAGTATGATAGTAGAAGTAGTATGACAGTGAAGTAGTATGATAGTAGAAGTAGTATGATAGTAGAAGTAGTATGATAGTGAAGTAGTATGATGGTGAAGTAGTATGATAGTAGAAGTAGTATGATAGTAGAAGTATTATGATAGTAGAAGTAGTATGACAGTAGAAGTAGTATGATAGTAGAAGTAGTATGATAGTGAAGTAGTATGATAGTAGAAGTAGTATGATAGTGAAGTAGTATGGTAGTGAAGTAGTATGATAGTAGAAGTAGTATGATAGTAGAAGTAGTATGATGGTGAAGTAGTATGATAGTAGAAGTAGTATGATAGTAGAAGTAGTATGATAGTAGAAGTAGTATAATAGTAGAAGTAGTATGATAGTAGAAGTAGTATGATAGTGAAGTAGTATGATAGTAGAAGTAGTATGATAGTAGAAGTAATATGATAGTAGAAGTAGTATGATAGTAGAAGTAGTATGATAGTAGAAGTAGTATGATAGTAGAAGTAGTATGGTAGTAGAAGTAGTATGATAGTAGAAGTAGTATAATAGTAGAAGTAGTATGATAGTGAAGTAGTATGATAGTGAAGTAGTATAATAGTAGAAGTAGTATAATAGTAGAAGTAGTATGATAGTAGAAGTAGTATGACAGTAGTAGTTGTATGATAGTGAAGTAGTATGATAGTAGAAGTAGTATGATAGTGAAGTAGTATGATAGTAGAAGTAGTATGATAGTAGAAGTAGTATGATAGTGAAGTAGTATGATAGTGAAGTAGTATGGTAGTGAAGTAGTATGATAGTAGAAGTAGTATGATAGTAGAAGTAGTATGATAGTGAAGTAGTATGATAGCAGAAGTAGTATGATAGTAGAAGTAGTATGATAGTGAAGTAGTATGATAGTGAAGTAGTATGATAGTGAAGTAGTATGATAGTGAAGTAGTATGATAGTGAAGTAGTATGATAGTGAAGTAGTATGATAGTAGAAGTAGTATGATAGTAGAAGTAGTATGGTAGTGAAGTAGTATGATAGTAGAAGTAGTATGATAGTAGAAGTAGTATGATAGTGAAGTAGTATGATAGTAGAAGTAGTATGATAGTGAAGTAGTATGATAGTAGAAGTAGTATGATAGTAGAAGTAGTATGGTAGTAGAAGTAGTATGATAGTAGAAGTAGTATGATAGTAGAAGTAGTATGATAGTAGAAGTAGTATGGTAGTAGAAGTAGTATGATAGTAGAAGTAGTATGATAGTAGAAGTAGTATGATAGTAGAAGTAGTATGATAGTAGAAGTAGTATGATAGTGAAGTAGTATGATAGTGAAGTAGTATGACAGTAGTAGTTGTATGATAGTAGAAGTAGTATGATAGTGAAGTAGTATGGTAGTGAAGTAGTATAATAGTGAAGTAGTATGATAGTGAAGTAGTATGGTAGTGAAGTAGTATGATAGTAGAAGTAGTATGATAGTAGAAGTAGTATGATAGTGAAGTAGTATGATAGTAGAAGTAGTATGATAGTAGAAGTAGTATGGTAGTAGAAGTAGTATGATAGTAGAAGTAGTATGATAGTAGAAGTAGTATGGTAGTAGAAGTAGTATGATAGTAGAAGTAGTATGATAGTAGAAGTAGTATGATAGTAGAAGTAGTATGATAGTAGAAGTAGTATGATAGTAGAAGTAGTATGGTAGTGAAGTAGTATGATAGTAGAAGAAGTATGATAGTAGAAGTAGTATGATGGTGAAGTAGTATGATAGTAGAAGTAGTATGATAGTAGAAGTAGTATGGTAGTAGAAGTAGTATGATAGTAGAAGTAGTATGATAGTAGAAGTAGTTTGATAGTAGAAGTAGTATGATAGTAGAAGTAGTATGATAGTGAAGTAGTATGATAGTAGAAGTAGTATGATAGTAGAAGTAGTATGATAGTAGAAGTAGTATGATAGTAGAAGTAGTATGACAGTAGAAGTAGTATGATAGTAGAAGTAGTATGATAGTGAAGTAGTATGATAGTAGAAGTAGTATGATAGTGAAGTAGTATGGTAGTGAAGTAGTATGATAGTAGAAGTAGTATGATAGTAGAAGTAGTATGATGGTGAAGTAGTATGATAGTAGAAGTAGTATGATAGTAGAAGTAGTATGATAGTAGAAGTAGTATAATAGTAGAAGTAGTATGATAGTAGAAGTAGTATGATAGTGAAGTAGTATGATAGTAGAAGTAGTATGATAGTAGAAGTAATATGATAGTAGAAGTAGTATGATAGTAGAAGTAGTATGATAGTAGAAGTAGTATGATAGTAGAAGTAGTATGGTAGTAGAAGTAGTATGATAGTAGAAGTAGTATAATAGTAGAAGTAGTATGATAGTGAAGTAGTATGATAGTGAAGTAGTATAATAGTAGAAGTAGTATAATAGTAGAAGTAGTATGATAGTAGAAGTAGTATGACAGTAGTAGTTGTATGATAGTGAAGTAGTATGATAGTAGAAGTAGTATGATAGTGAAGTAGTATGATAGTGAAGTAGTATGATAGTAGAAGTAGTATGATAGTAGAAGTAGTATGATAGTGAAGTAGTATGGTAGTGAAGTAGTATGGTAGTGAAGTAGTATGATAGTAGAAGTAGTATGATAGTAGAAGTAGTATGATAGTGAAGTAGTATGATAGCAGAAGTAGTATGATAGTAGAAGTAGTATGATAGTGAAGTAGTATGATAGTGAAGTAGTATGATAGTGAAGTAGTATGATAGTGAAGTAGTATGATAGTGAAGTAGTATGATAGTGAAGTAGTATGATAGTGAAGTAGTATGGTAGTGAAGTAGTATGATAGTAGAAGTAGTATGATAGTAGAAGTAGTATGATAGTGAAGTAGTATGATAGTAGAAGTAGTATGATAGTAGAAGTAGTATGGTAGTAGAAGTAGTATGATAGTAGAAGTAGTATGATAGTAGAAGTAGTATGATAGTAGAAGTAGTATGATAGTAGAAGTAGTTTGATAGTAGAAGTAGTATGGTAGTAGAAGTAGTATGATAGTAGAAGTAGTATGATAGTAGAAGTAGTATGATAGTAGAAGTAGTATGATAGTAGAAGTAGTATGATAGTAGAAGTAGTATGATAGTAGAAGTAGTATGATAGTAGAAGTAGTATGATAGTGAAGTAGTATGATAGTAAAAGTAGTATGGTAGTGAAGTAGTATGATAGTAGAAGTAGTATGATAGTGAAGTAGTATGATAGTAGAAGTAGTATGATAGTAGAAGTAGTATGATAGTAGAAGTAGTATGGTAGTGAAGTAGTATGATAGTAGAAGTAGTATGATAGTAGAAGTAGTATGATAGTAGAAGTAGTATGATAGTAGAAGTAGTATGATAGTGAAGTAGTATGATAGTAGAAGTAGTATGATAGTAGAAGTAGTATGATAGTAGAAGTAGTATGATAGTGAAGTAGTATGATAGTGAAGTAGTATGATAGTGAAGTAGTATGATAGTAGAAGTAGTATGATAGTGAAGTAGTATGATAGTAGAAGTAGTATGATAATGAAGTAGTATGATAGTGAAGTAGTATGATAGTAGAAGTAGTATGATAGTAGAAGTAGTATGATAGTAGAAGTAGTATGATAGTAGAAGTAGTATGATAGTGAAGTATTATGATAGTGAAGTAGTATGACAGTAGAAGTAGTATGATAGTGAAGTAGTATGGTAGTGAAGTAGTATAATAGTGAAGTAGTATGATAGTGAAGTAGTATGATAGTGAAGTAGTATGATAGTAGAAGTAGTATGGTAGTGAAGTAGTATAATAGTGGAGTAGTATGATAGTGAAGTAGTATAATAGTGGAGTAGTATGGTAGTGAAGTAGTATAATAGTGGAGTAGTATGGTAGTGAAGTAGTATAATAGTGGAGTAGTATGGTAGTGAAGTAGTATAATAGTGGAGAAGTGATTATGATGTAGTATGGTAAATAAGTAGTATGATAAATAAGTAGTATGATAAATAAGTAGTATGAAAGTGGAAGTAATGTAAAAAGTGAAAATTGTGTAATATTGTAAACAATATAAGGCTCTGTATTGTATGTGGTAATACGATTGAGAATGAGTTATTTGTTGGTTTATTTTCTTTCTACTGAGTTCAAGGTATTCTGTATTTACTACATTTAATATACGGATAGGAGTCAAACAACTTACCTCTAGTACAGTTGGGTAAGCATACAGGCAACATTTTATGATCAGGGAAAACTTCTTCATCAAGTTTAATCAGTGCAACATCATATGCGAAAGTTTTTTTGTTGAATTTTGGGTGTTTTATTATATTGCCGGGTTTGATTTCTTTTCGAACTATCCCCTCTTTTTCCCCACGTTTCAATATTTCTGAAGCAGAAAAAAAATTCAAATTCATCAGTTTTATTCAGGTAATAGATATAAATACAGAACAATCTCTCTTGAGTTACAACATCCCTTCAACAGCATTATTTTTCCCGTTGCACAATTAAACTATTTATCTAACCACTCCAGAGCAACATCCTCTCAACAACAACATAATTTTGCAACTCCCAAAGGGTGTTGCTTTGGAGAGGCTGCACTGTACATAGAGACACGTGCTTTAACGTGACTACACTACAATATTTATCTTAATTTGAAGTTTCTTCATATACCACAGTGAAATTATCAAAATAATGCCAAGTGATCCTAATTCATGTACATGGATACATTTTTCCCGGCATGTCTAATAAAGTAATAGATGCATGCAAATGAATAAATAAATAAACAAATTGGTCATTTTAAGAATATCTAAAAAAAACTGTTCAATGCATTCATCAAAGATAAACATAATTATAAAAAAATTTTTTTTTTATATATTAGTCGTGGATAATAGTGACCAATCTTTTAGCAACAGCCAAGGAATGAGTAGTAACGAGCTGGTATGGTAATATTCTTGCTAATATTTTAGATGCCAATAATTTGGGAGCTAATATATCAGATGTGTGCTAATAATTGGTGTGCCAATATTCTAGATTCCAGCATTTTGGGTGCTTAGATGTATATATGTCAATGCTTATGTTAGATAGTATCATGACAATATAACTAATATTTCGTGTGCTATTATTAACAGGGACTCATGATGCAGAGTAGTTGTTGAATCTTAGTATAATTCTACTAGACAATGGAACACTCCAAATCTATAAGCTCACACCTGGAGTGAGCTATGGCACACCTAAAATTGTGCATAAACGCTAGAACTTATGACGTAAATCCAATGTTTTTTGAAAAACTTGAAAAAGTTTTCTACTGTCGTCGCGAGCTGGTTTACTTTACTCTTATAGTTGGCAGATAATAGGCATGATTAATGCTGGCATGTCCTACAGTGCTGTTGGTCGTCAGCTTGGCTACATTCACTCTGTCATTAGCAGACTAGCTCAGAAGTATCGGCAGACGCATGACGTAAGGGACCGTCCAAGATCTGGACGGCCATATGTAACAACGGCACGCGAAGACCGAAATCTTTTACGTCTCGTTAGACGTTTTCCGTTTGCAACAAGCACCTATCTAAAGCGAAACTGGTTGCCGCACAGGCATTTGTCGTCACGTACTCTGCGCAATCGGCTCAGATCTGCAGGTTTAAAGTCGAGAAGGGTAATAAAACGTCCCTTGTTGACACCTGTTCATAGCAGGAACCGTCTGACATGGTGCTTGGCAAGGCGTGGTTGGAACCTGAGATCATGGAGAAAGATCTATTGGTCAGATGAAAGCAGGTTCCTTCTGCACGTCATAGACGGGCGCATTCGAGTGTGGAGGCAACGAAATACAGCCTACACACCAAGAAACATTCTTCCTACGGTTCCCTTTGGTGGTGGATCAGTTATGATACGGGGTTGCTTGTCCCATGACTGTAAGTTGGACATTGTAACTGTCCAAGGAAATCTGACAGGTGATACTTATGTACGAGACATCCTACATCCAGTCGTCGTGGACCATTTTGATAATCATCCATTGGCTTCCCGACCTGTTTACATGGACGATAATGCCAGACCGCACCGAGCCCATGCTGTAACACAGTTTTTGCAACGGAATGCCATCACCATCATTCCCCGGCCTGCCATGAGTGAGTCCTGATTTAAACCCACTGGAACACGTGTGGGAGATCCTGGGCCGGAAAATACAGAATTTGGACCCACCTATAGTCAACCTGCAACAACTGGAACAAGCTCTGCACCAAGAATGGCAAAATTTATCTCAAAATCGCATTAGACGCCTTACTGGTAGTATGAGGAGAAGGGTTGAGGCTGTCATCCGGGCACGTGGCGGTTACACACGTTATTAAAAAATTGGCTACATAATGTCATTTAAGGTTAAGTAATCGTCAACATTTACCAAAAATATCCACCAGTAAATGTTTTGTTAACGCTCCAACACCATACTTATAAACATCTACATATTTGGTAAAAAACAACACATTTGCATATGCTTCAATAATTTGGATAAGAATAAACTAAACTCATAAATTTACTGGTTTATGATTACTAAATTGCTATCGCTACTTATCAAATTACTATTTCTTAGCTCAATTAAGTCGTCATCTCATGACAGTGCTTTCAATCACAACCAATTTTAAATTTCCGGGGTGTGCTTAACTTATTTCCAGGTGTATATATACATTGATAGTGGAAAGAGCGACCGATGTGAATGGGCTTTAATTTTGACTGAACACATTCACTGCTATTCTTTAAGGTATAAAAAATAGTTAACTTACTTAGTATGACTGCTTTGACTCTATTTTCACCTTTATTTTCACTTGGAACACAATGAGCTGCAGTGAGAACCCATTGTTTGTCAATGAGCGATCCTCCACATTCATGTTTACCGTTATTCTGAAAGTCAAGGTTTATACAAACATATACCAAACTATTATACAGTATTTGGTACATTGATATAATATATAATACAATGGTACACTATATTGTACCATATAAGGACAGGATAACGTTGTTGTATTAGAGCTATTATAATGCTCAGCCAATATGTTGCTTCTGTTAAAAAACTGAATTACATGTAAAATCAACCAAACTTGACCAAGTCATTAATTAGATATGGAAATAAAACAAAAACAAGTGTTATGAAACACGGATGCCCCCTAACGGCCAACTGGATAGTTACACGTTCACCTTTGACCTAATGAATTTGAAATCAATATGGGTAATCTACATGTGATGACCAAATCTGAAGAGCCTAGGCTAAATCGTTCTCTAGCTATTGGACGGACACAGTGACCTTGACCTTTGAGATACAGACCTCAGAATCGATAGGTGTCATTTACATGTGATGTTCAACCTCCCAAGCGAATCTGAACAGCCTAGGCCAAATCGTTCTCTATTTTTTGGTCAGACAAGGTTTGGTTACGGTCGGACCGACAGACGTGGGTAAAGCAATATACCCCATTTTCTTCTAAAGGTCCATAACAAGTATAATACAAACTCCGACAAGTTGTGCCATCCATGGCCAGGCATATTTGTCTGCCGTCTGTTCGTATTGTGGCTTATCACCATCACTTAACTTTGTTCTGTATACATCAGTTTTACCACATTCCAAATCAGTAGTGGGACCTAAAACAACAACAACAAAAAACAAGCAAGTTTATCTACAATAATTTCACTAACAAGTACATGCCAAATGTTGTGTATGAGATTAGATGTTCTTTATAACATCAAATTGTGTAAGGTATGAGAACGAGGTATGGTGTTAAGGTCAATGTGTGGAATTGAAAAACTTGGATTGTGTATTGCCTATATTACCTACCTCGTGAAACCATATTGTTGACAATATCTGTTAAATCCCGGTCATCTAATATTGTAAAGAAGTGTCGTTCCCCTTCAATGTTTGATGCTATGTTTGACATTGCTAAATAAGCGTTATAGTGCTTCTTTTCATCAACTCCAACTAAAATCGAATATATCTCTGCCTCATACGGCGTCAGTTTAAGTTTGTCTGCCATTTCTGTTGGGTCTCCGTTTGTATTATACTGTCCTGAAAGAAAACAGTATCATCGTATCTATGGAAATGATTCAGAAAGGCGCTTAGAGTTAATCAAAATATAATCATCGATGATAATCTTTTATCATGTTGGACATACCAAATATTCGCACATACAGTATGTTTAGACAATTATAAAAGATTGATGGTTAATTAATAAAATACCGTTTTATGTCTGAATTAACCACTGTGTCTATGTACTGTAAACTGCTAACAACTAATATTAAACTAGAATTCTGCTCAGCTGGTGCGACTTGAAAAACAATAGTCCCAAGTTGTTTGGTTTGGCGTCAGCATTTGTATAATAATATAGTATTATAATACTGTTACAGTAATCGATAAATCCAATACAAAAATAGTATCCAGTGATCGTTTTATTTCTATGGCAATTACGCTATCATAATCCGAGAATACATTTTACATACGAATGAAAAATGAACCATTTATCATTTGTTATAAAATACTTCTTATTGCATGATGACTACGTCCACTCAAAACTTCATTTTTGTGATTTAATGTACCCAAATTTAAATAAGATCAAGAAAAACACCTAACATTATTGTTATCTATTATATATATAAAGTTACCAAATAAAAGCATTCGGGTGAAATTCTACGCGCATGAAAAACCGGAGTGTGTAAGTATACATTGCAAGAAGCTGGAATCATTGATCTTAAGATCAGAAAAGCTTTCAAAAAAAATAATAACTTTGAAAATGATTGAGGTTTATAAGCAACTACACTTACACAAATCAGTGTTGATTTTAACTTGCAAATAGTCATGTCGGAAAGTATTTCAAGCCATTAGACATAACTCTCTAGCTGAAGAATTAGCTTATTAGCCCAAGAATTGTTATACAATCTATACATGTAAGAGTCTTACCATCACTGATTACAATCACAACTTGCTGTGCCTGTCTTAAATTACTTTGCTTTTTTGTAATAATGTCTGTAGCAATATCTTCTAGTGCTGTAGTTATTGATGTCCCGAACTCTGGAAATATTAGTAGAGTAACATAAATAATTTTAATCAAAGAAAATATCATTAAATCACAAAAGTCCACTTCCCACAGTAAGTGCAGAGAATTTATAATGATGTCGTTGACCCGTTTTTTAGTGGTGTTCCTGATTGGGCTGTGCTGGCGAGTATCCGAGTACTCGGGTATTCGCGAATCAAATTGAACAATCGAGTATGAATAATCGTCATTACTAAGATTCGTGGTTCGCGATCTTGTTTTTTTAACAAATTAAAAGTGTATTCTTTGTTCTTAAAAATCCCTTTTCTCTGAATAAATATTGTTTCATCATGGACTACTTTGTTTGCCAAGATGTCCAACCGATGCTGGTAAATCAATTAACTGGAAGGGAGTACATACAAATTTAAGCGCTTACATAGAACAATTTATATAGATTTACTTTGTTATTCCTAAAAAATAAATTTAGCTGTCTTCAGGAGTGCAATTTTTAAGTTTTAGATGGGTTACTTGATAACAAAAGATTCGTGATTCGATTTGTGGATCGTAAGTGTTGAATCGTGGATTGGGTCAGATCGCCACTTACCCAACGATCCACAGCCCTAGTTCCTGACTTATTTTCAAGCTAGCGTCGGTGGATCATAAATAAACGGTCACACGTATACATCGAAACCTAGCAAAAATAATGACAATTCACAGTTTCATATAAAGGGTGTCCCAAAAGAAAGGTAACATGTTCATACATGTTTAATGTCCCTTTAAATTTCAGATTAATACATAATACAAAATGTATATACATTTTGTATATAGACATGCAGATCAAAGATGTAATTTTTTTTTGTGTCAGATAATTTTATGAATATCTTCAGAATTTGCAATTTAATACAAATTTGAAAAAAAACGCATGTTACATCCTTGACGTCGCTTTAATAATTTATGACTTTTTTATGTGACAACTTTTCATCCTCTTTACTTACCATGCACGCACGATGAAATCTATACCACTTTAAAACTTCAACAGTATATCTTTGTTCAATGGCTTAGGACTATAGTCCTTTGAAAAATATTCCCAAAGAAAGAGGTTACATGGGCTGAGGTCAAGACTCCGCAAGTATTCCGCAGTATCTCACCTCCGGATATCGTCTGAATATTACTCAATTGCCAAACATATTGTGCAGAAAGTATAGTGCAATTCTTGATATGTATGTACCGTACCACCATCCTGTGTGAGCCACATGTTTTGTAAGGTAGGAGACTTCTTTTGTGGCACATTAACAAACTTGATCTTCAAAAGCGGCCTTATTCTTTTTGCGGAGAGACCACTACACAGTGAGAAACTTGAGGTGTGCAATGTCGTGCCATGGTATAATTGAACCATTTATCTTTAAAGATACGGAGTATTTCAGTGATTGAAACAAATCAAATGCAAGGCAAAGAAAGTCCAACAAAGACATGTGTATTTAAGTGATGGAAAATTTCATTTAATCGTGTTTTAAAAGTCGTCAAATCAAAAACGTCATTAATTACTGAAACGACGTCAAGGATGAAAAATGCAAATTGCAAATTCTGAAAATATTTATTAAGTTCTCTTACACAGAAAAACTCACATCTATGATCCACATGTCTATATATATTATGTATTCATCTGCAATTTAAATGGACATTAAACATGTATGAAAGTGTAACCTTTCTTTTGGAACACCCTGTTCTTGGAACTGATTACTAGCCGTATTTGGATAATTAACTAAGAGAATCGTGTAAAACGTCATAAAAATGACGCCATTTTGATCAAGCAGTGGAAAAATAAATTTACAATTACTAATTAGTTGTGGATAAGGAAATCTCGACCTCGGCTCGTGATAAGTACAACTAACGAGGCTCTGCTTATCTCTAAGCCTCGTGTCCACAACCCAACGCAATATTAATTTGGCAGATTCACTTTTCCCAGATATATAACAGGAATAATTACATGAGTAGCATCAAACCTCAAACCACTTTCTTTATTTAACTAACAACACGCAGCTTACAACATTCAACTAACAACAATCATCATAAGACATTTAACTAACAACACATAACCTACAATATTTAACTTACAACACACAACATAAGGCATTTAACTAACAACACACAACCTACAATATTTAACTAACAACACACAACTTAAGACATTTAACTAGCAACACACAACATAAGATATTTAACTAGCAACACACAACATAAGACATTTAACTAACAACACACAACCTACAATATTTAACTAACAACACACAACTTAAGACATTTAACTAACAGCACACAACATAAGATATTTAACTAACAACACAAAACTTAAGACATTTAACTAGCAACACACAACTTACGACATTTAACTAACAACACACAACATTAGATATTTAACAATCAACACACAACATACGACATTTAACTAACAACACACAACCTACAATATTTAACTAACAACACACAACATAAGATATTTAACTAACAACACACAACCTACAATATTTAACTAACAACACACAACTTACGACATTTAACTAGCAACACACAACTTAAGACATTTAACTAGCAACACACAATTTACGACATATAACTAACAACACACAACATAATATATTTAACTAACAACACACAACATACGACATTTAACTAACAACACACAACATATGACATTTAACTAACAACACACAACATAAGACATTTAACTAACAACACACAACATAAGATATTTAACTAGCAACACACAACTTAAGACATTTAACTAACAACACACAACTTAAGACATTTAACTAACAACACACAACATACGACATTTAACTAACAACACACAACATATGACATTTAACTAGCAACACACAACTTAAGACATTTAACTAACAACACACAACATAAGATATTTAACTAGCAACACACAACTTAAGACATTTAACTAACAACACACAACTTAAGACATTTAACTAACAACACACAACATACGACATTTAACTAACAACACACAACATACGGCATTTAACTAACAACACACAACATAAGACATTCAACTAACAACACACAACTTACAACCGTTAACTAACAACACACAACATACGACATGTAACTAACAACACACAACATATGACATTTAACTAACAACACACAACATAAGATATTTAACTAGCAACACACAACTTAAGACATTTAACTAACAACACACAACTTAAGACATTTAACTAACAACACTCACCATAAAACATTTAACTAACACCACACAACATAAGACATTCGACTAACAACACACAACTTACAACATTTAACTAACAACACTAAACTTGCTATTTTTATCTAACAATGTGCAACTTACTTCATTTAACTAACAACACACAATATAAGACATTTAACCGTCACATACAGCGAACGACATTTAACTTACGATATACAACTAACAACGCACAACTTGTGATATCGTACACATGATTATCCACATGAACGTTTTAAACGCTGACATTTGTTGACTTTGAAATTCACAAATATCAAAAGCAATTTTGTATTGTTATTTTATATTGGTTTTTAGATAGAATAATAGTTGTGCCCAATCCAAGGTGGTTACGCTTTGAGCTTAGTATGAATCTGTTGAGTGGTCAATTTATATTGCTCATTCTCTATACGTAATATTATTATTTGAAACCAATGTTGGCACAAGTGCATTCAACTAAATGACAAAATGACATAAAATCAAACTGACGACTCAATGTGCTTACTTGTTTGTTTTTGAATTTCATCTAAGTTCGTGTTAGACTTGATATATTCTTCAGCCTGCGTATAATTACTGAACACATCATGGGCCTCTAGGTAATGATGATTTAACAAGTTTATAGTCTTTGATGCAAAGTAATATATCGCCAGTCTTGTGCCACTTGGTCCATTATTAATACCAAGCTGAAATATAAAAAGATGATATAGATATCAACGTCTTACATATCACATTATACTGGTCGCGTGCAATAAGAGATAATTATTTCGACTGTGTCTTGCCGGAAAACAGAATATGTTGTAGTGTAGATTACAATTTATCCACGTCTTGCTCATTGATATGACACAAACATATTTGAATGTGGTGTCCTGAATACTTATAGTACTGACGACAAGATAAAGATTATGATCCAGATTTTTTAACAATAAACTTAACAGAAAATCGAAGTCACATAGTGTGAACTATTCATTAGTCGAGTTGGAGTCATACTCTATTTTTAACATACTATGAATGTTCATGATAAAAGGATTAAGTGTACATCTTACGTTTGGAAGTAATGCGCTGATAAAGTCATTACGCAATTTCATTTTCTTCTGGTCAATACTTTTTGACACATCTATCACAAAATACACATCAACTCCAAACATATTTCCCACGCCTATGGATCTACCCTCAATGCCAATAACTTCACTCGTATTTGTTCTGTTGATCTTGTTAATGGTTGTTTCTAAAGCCGCGAGAATGGTACTGCCAATATAAGGATCAAAGCGAGACTCACCTGAAAATATAATTTATGATATGACCATTAGTAATGTGATTTCATAATTTGTGTACGAGGAGATTTACCTAGTTAGTCACACACTGTTCTTGTGAGTATCAATTATGTACTGAGGTCAGCAGACAAAAAGACAAAATTAAACAAAATTTACATTATTGTATTATCAATTATGGCCATGGATTACTTACCTGTACAATCAATTGGTTCACCACTCCAATCTTTAGTACGCATGCACGTTCTGATTGTAGAATTCATCATCTGTTCTCCACTGCAAGTAAATTCCACGGTCGATGATTGATAGAATGTATTGTCAATAGATATGATCTCGGCTCCCAAAGGTATACATGGCGGTGGACAGTACGATTCTAAAACACATAAAAAAATATGTACTGATTTCATTAATTCTTGTGATTGTATCATGATTGACTTTAGCATGTATAGGAATCTAAACAGATCTATATCTATATATTTGGATTAACTACTGTCGAACTTAACTAGCCACATTATAATTAATTATCAAACTATGTTCCCTTTAAAGTGTTAGAATCGGTACATATGATGAAAAACAAAATTATGTCACCCCTCAAACCCAGTTATTGCAATGATATTATAAAGACAACATTACTTTCATCATCACATATGACACAAGTTGAATCCCAGGAACCGTCAGATTGACACGTCCATTCACTTTGTCCAAAAAGTTTGTTGCCGTAGTCACAGTGGAAGTAAGACTTGTTCCCGAAATAGTTTCCTTCAACTTTTACCCAGCCATTCACGGGATCCACGGGTGGTATGCATGTAATCGCTACAATTATAGTAACCACAAAAACGTAACACAAACATTTTACTTTAGATATGCAATTTTGATAAAACATTGTTTCCATTTAGTATCAAAAGGTGAAAAACGGACTGTCTGTTCAGTGTGTAAAGTACACAACTTCAGTTATTCTTCTAATAAATGTTTCAAGTCATAGACAGGGCCGGGAGTCCTGTTATACTTTTAAACAGAGTATCAAAATTGTGTACCACAGTTTTATTAATACATTGTATATCAAGATTATGAACTTTTGTACCTCAGTTTTACTAATATATCAAGACTATGAACTTTTGTACCTCAGTTTTACTAATATATCAAGATTATGAACTTTTGTACCTCAGTTTTACTAATATATCAAGATTATGAACTTTTGTACCTCAGTTTTACTAATATATCAAGATTATGAACTTTTGTGCCTCAGTTTTACTAATATATCAAGACTATGAACTTTTGTACCTCAGTTTTACTAATATATCAAGATTATGAACTTTTGTACCTCAGTTTTACTAATATATCAAGATAATGAACTTTTGTACCTCAGTTTTACTAATATATCAAGATTATGAACTTTTGTACCTCAGTTTTACTAATATATCAAGATTATGAACTTTTGTACCTCAGTTTTACTAATATATCAAGATTATGAACTTGTGTATCCCAGTTTTACTAATATATCAAGATTATGAACTTATGTACCTCAGTTTTACTAATATATCAAGATTATGAACTTTTGTACCTCAGTTTTCCTAATATATCAAGATTATGAACTTGTGTATCCCAGTTTTACTAATATATCAAGATTATGAACTTTTGTACCTCAGTTTTATTAAAATATCAAGATTATGAACTTTAATTTTGTACCTCAGTTTTACTAATATATCAAGATTATGAACTTTTGTACCTCAGTTTTACTAATATATCAAGATCATGAACTTTTGTACCTCAGTTTTACTAATATATCAAGATTATGAACTTTTGTACCTCAGTTTTACTAATATATCAAGATTATGAACTTTTGTTCCTCAGTTTTACTAATATATCAAGATTATGAACTTTTGTTCCTCAGTTTTACTTATATATCAAGACTATGAACATTTGTACCTCAGTTTTACTAATATATCAAGATTATGAACTTTTGTACCTCAGTTTTACTAATATATCAAGATTATGAACTTTTGTACCTCAGTTTTACTAATATATCAAAATTATGAACTTTTGTGCCTCAGTTTTACTAATATATCAAGACTATGAACATTTGTACCTCAGTTTTACTAATATATCAAGATTATGAACTTTTGTACCTCAGTTTTACTAATATATCAAGATTATGAACTTTTGTACCTCAGTTTTACTAATATATCAAGATTATCAATAATTTATGCCACATCTATCTAGATTATTATCTTAAACATTATCTACCTCAGTTTTATTAACTTATCTATAGAAAATCCATACTTTGTTTCACAATTTTCTTAATATATCCAAATTACATTGATATTATATTATATTCTACTACATTTTTACCAATTCATCTAGATTTTCCGCATTTTCTAGCCAGTTTTACCAATATGGTCAAATCATCGACATTTTCTAGCACTGTTTTACCAATATAGTCAAATTATCGACATTTTCTAGCACAGTTTTACCAATACAATGTATAGTCAAATTATCGACATTTTCTAGCACAGTTTTACCAATATGGTCAAATCATCGACATTTTCTAGCACAGTTTTACCAATATACTCAATTATCGACATTTTCTAGCACAGTTTTACCAATATACTTAATTATCGACATTTTCTAGCACACTTTTACTAATATAGTAAATTATCGACATTTTCTAGCACAGTTTTACCAATATACTCAATTATCGACATTTTTCTAGCACAGTTTAACCAATATAGTAAATTATCGACATTTTCTACCACAGTTTTACCAATATACTCAATTATCGTCATTTTCTAGCACAGTTTAACCAATATAGTAAATTATCGACATTTTCTAGCACAGTTTTACCAATACCTTTTTCGGTCTTTATTAGATCGCGGAAGTACTTCTGCCCTTTCACCGTGTCAGTAAGAGGTTTGGTAATAACCTCAAATGATATTTTCCCAAAGCCAAAGCCTTCCAAAAAACAAATCACCCATGTACTTACAACACTGATATGTTTCTATTTACTAACAAATATGAATAAATACTTTTACATTAATGCAATGTACAAATCACTTACGCTCGCATCCGAAATCGTTATCGGACACAAAGAAACTGCTGGAAGACACGCATACCAATGATTCTATTCCCTTTTTCGGACGGAAACCTTCATCACACGACAATTCCATCCTTTCAAAGTAGTTATATATGTCTTTATAGTTTGTTATGTTACCATTGCTGATGTTCAAGTATTGTCTAGCATCACACTGTATTTCTGTATCAATAATTAACGCTGAGTCATTATTTGTGTATTTGATTGCTAACATGCTTCAAAAAACTTCAAATATACTCTCTTCATCATTGTACATCTTTACACTATCTCTACATAAAGCCTCACTCAGTTTACTATATCTGCATCAAAGCCCTCCCAGGATCTAAGCTCGCTCTAGATGAAGTTAACAAGCTCTACATTAAAACTCGCCCAGTTTACTATCTATTCATCAAAGCCCGCCCAGTTCACTATCTCACCATTAAAGCTCACCCAGTTCACTATCTCACCATCAAAGCTCGCCCAGTTCACTATCTCACCATCAAAGCCCGCCCAGTTCACTATCTCACCATCAAAGCTAGCCCAGTTCACTATCTCACCATCAAAGCTCGCCCAGTTCACTACGCCCAGTTTACTATCTATTCATCAAAGCCCGCCCAGTTCACTATCTCACCATTAAAGCTCGCCCAGTTCACTATCTCACCATCAAAGCTCGCCCAGTTCACTATCTCACCATCAAAGCCCGCCCAGTTCACTATCTCACCATCAAAGCTAGCCTAGTTCACTATCTCACCATCAAAGCTCGCCCAGTTCACTATCTCACCATCAAAGCTCGCCCAGTTCACTATCTCACCATCAAAGCTCGCCCAGTTTACTATCTATTCATCAAAGCCCGCCCAGTTCACTATCTCACCTTCAAAGGTCGCCCAGTTAACACTGTCAAGCTCTACAACAAAGCTCGCCCAGTTAACAATCTCTACATCAAAGTTAATCTATTTAACTACTAGCATCTACTGAACTTTCTCTTCATCAAATTTTGATGCGGATGAAGTAAAACCAAACAAAAAAGTAAAATGCGGAATTATGATGCAAGTTATTTAACCGTACGATCATGTGAACAAACAAAATAATAAATGATTTTATACTTATTTGTTGAATTCTAATCAGTGCACATAAAGTACCTGTACATTCCATCAGAGAAATTTCTGCCGCCGGTAAATCATTCCACAGACCTGTACTATTACAAGAAATCTCGGAAACAGTTGGACTGCCGTCATAGTAGCTATAATAGTCATAGCTTACTTGGGCATTAGCCGTGTCCTCATACCTATTTCAAATAGTGAAAGGTTTATACAAACTAGTTATTTTCCCAGGCAAATAAACAAGTCACAGACAATGAGAGATTTGTGCAAATTTCATACGGAACATTTTTTTGTCAGAAATTGTTGAACAAAATGATTGAGACTCACGCTGTACATATACATTTGTAGTCAACTTAAGTTGCCAGGTTACACATTTTATATTGTTTTGCTAGAAAATTTATTTGACGATGGATCGTACTGGTTCTGTAAAAATGGCTTCTTTTAATTACAAATGTATACATTTATAGAGAAATACGTTATAAACTTTGATACTGATGTGCTCTAGTATCGCTGCTTCAAAATTGTGAGAAACTTCGACTACAAGAATATATTATATGTATCTGATAAACATGTATACTAAATAAAAAGATAACTTTGATAGAGTATAAGTTATTGTAAAAAAAACAATACCCTGATAGTGATGTACATGTATTTATAGATGATCATATCGCGCATTATTTGGTACAAACATTCAGGAATAATTTCAGGACTTTGAATCAGGCGAGGTTGTGGTTCAACCTAATATCGATGATTATACCACCTCTTGAACTTGTCACTTCAATATATCGCTGTTGGATAGATTTGATTACATTGTAAATTGTTTCATGTGGACTAATTAGTATTATTGTTCCATTCATGAATTAGTGCTTTACTGAGTTCATTGGGGTTTGCGAGTGGGTTTGTATGTCGCATATAACGTTTGTCTAGATAATATTCTGATAATGTGATCTGGACAGTCCTCAATGAAATAAATTTTATTCTACCCGAGAAGCTGGACTTTGTCTCCATAAGTATGGCCTGTGACATTGTCATGTTGAAATATCGATCATGTTGGCATTGGTTCGCAAAAGAGGAATGACATTGGGCGAGGGAATGTCATTGCAGCAACGTTGGGTATTTTTTTTAACGATATTTCAGTTGCATTCTATTATACAGATCACTAAATCAATTTTAAGCCATTAAAAACTAACTATTCCATAAGGAGCTGTCAGCTGCCACACATATGGGAGAAAATCGACACTTTGACTAATTAATTGTTTTAGAAGGGAATGAGCTGCCGCGATAGGGATTCGAGAGTCAAGTGTAATAACCACGGGACCACAGTCACGGTCCTCTATCACCATGGATAATGGTGAACGATAATCACATGAAAGGCAGTCAAAAATATGACAGAACCCCACTCTCAAAGTGATATCGTTCAACAAAGATCGGTCCGTAAAGCGCTAATGACGCCTACAGTTGATGCGTTACTAACCATTACCATGCAGGTTTTCACGAATTTCGTGACTTGTTCGAGAATAAAACTGTATTCCGGCGTCGTTAGATCCAACAAGTGTGTAATCATGCCCAATTATGACGATATCGTTAGAACACAACCGAAGTATGGACGTCAACTTAATAGACTGTATACACAAAAGGGGGTTAGGGTTAGAAAAACTTGACATTGTGAGGTACAATTACGTACTAATCGGAACTTCTGGGCTAATTTGGAACTGTGGGAGGCACACAAAAAATCGGTAGTTTCTTGTGTTCAATGTGTGTGTGTTTGTTATAATACATATACACATGTACATAATACTACTACAAGAGTTCTCCAAATACGAGATATGACGTCACATTCTACAGAAGTCAAAGTTGAAATATAATTACCCATCGTTACATGAGAACTTGATCCTGTCTCCATGGTAATATCCAGGGTCTCCTATATTGAGTCTGAATGACACCATTTTGTGTTGGTATTGGTTAACTGTCTGTGATGTAAGGTTTTGTCCCGATGGTGGTTTACCGCAAGCAATCTTTCCTAAACAGAATCATGTCAAACTTATTAAGAATAGAACACATTATGTGCAATAAAAATTAGGACGAGAATACATATGCCATTAATTAGGACTAGAACACATGTGTGCAATAATTAGGATTAGAACACATATGTACAATAATAAGGCCTAGAACATATATAGTTACGTGCAGTAATAAGGTCAAAACACATATGAACAATAATTAGGACTAGAACAATTGGGTACAATAATTAGGACTAAAATATATTATGTGTACAATAATTAGCACTATAACACATATGTGCATTAATAAGGACAAAACACATATGTCCAATAATTAGGACTAGAACACATAAGTACAATAATTAGGACTAGAACACATAAGTACAATAATTAGGACTAGGGCACATATGTACAATAATTAGGACTAGAACACATAAGTACAATACTTAGAACTAGGGCACATAAGTACAATAATTATGACTAGGACACATATGTACAATAATTAGGACTAGGGCACATATGTACAATAATTAGGACTAAGGGCACATATGTACAATAATTAGGACAAGGGCACATATGTACAATAATTAGGACTAGGGCACATATGTACAATAATTAGGACTAGGGCACATATGTACAATAATTAGGACTAGGGCACATATGTACAATAATTAGGACTAGGGCACATATGTACAATAATTAGGACTAGGACACATATGTACAATAATTAGGACTAGGGCACATATGTACAATAATTAGGACTAGGGCACATATGTACAATACTTTGGACTAGGACACATATGTACAATAATTAGGACTAGGGCACATATGTACAATAATTAGGACTAGGGCACATATGTACAATAATTAGGACTAGGACACATATGTACAATAATTAGGACTAGGACACATATGTACAATAACAAGGGCAATATCACATACGTATAGAAATTAGGACTAGAATTCGTGCTTGCAATTCTTTGGACTAAAACACATGATTAAGTACAATAGTTAGGAATAGAATACAAATGTATAATAATTGTATGGACATTGATCGATTTAATGTACGAGTATGAATATAAATGTTTTAATCATTTAGTTGGTATAAGATGCAATGATAAAATCTATTTAAACACTTTTGATTTTTATGTAAATTATATACATATACCCTCAATATCTTTGTATTTTAAATGAATACATAAAAAGATCATTTCTTGATGAATCAGATTCAATCTACGTACTTTCACAAGTGATGTTCTGAGCGTAGAGAATCTCATTATTTTCCGAAAACTTCACTTTTTTATTCTTCCAAATAAGGTCTCCGCCACATTTGAACATTATCTTGGAAAGATCCGGAATATTGCTCACGTATCCATGGTAACATCTGTACTTCCGGTATTTTCCAATCTGTATGATATTATGATAATGAGAGAGAGAAACAACTTATTTTCCAAAAGGCTAAAAAGCCCACAAGGGTGCATATTATAAAATTGACGAACAGTGATATATTTGTATACATGGTTGTATACTCAATGGAAGCTGGTTTCTTAATTACTTATAAAAGATAAAAAGTAAAGAAAATAAACCATTGTTATTCGTGTACAATATGTAAATGTTGAGCCGAACGAAATCACGCACGGAGAATGTCCAATATTTATGTTTTATAAAAATTAAACATATCTACGTATGTTACATATACTTTATTATCATGACACTAATGACGAGTAATTTCTCGTGAAATCAGTTCTACAGAGAGATAAGATAATATAAACAAAATGAAAATAGAAACACATGTAGTTCACATATTTATTGTAATTTTAAATTTGAAGACTCTTCAATTATTACCAGGCTCCAATTTCACAAAAACAAATAATAAGCTTTTGCTCAAACATTATTAAATCATACATTTCTCTGATTTATTGTATGTAATTCAGAATGTGGTATAAAGATGGTCTTATTACAATTTCCTACAATTTCAACAAAGTTATAATCTCTTCATATGACATAATTGAATGAAATTGATTTGAGTCGTGTTTTTTGGAATTCGATTTTTGTCTCAAATAGAAAGGTAACTTTGAGACTTAAATTATGCGCCAGATCCATACTATTTTATGTTAGCATGTTTAACATGTTCACAGTAAATAAGGAAACTAATGTTAATATTTCATGTCAAAGACACACTAGAGTCCGTTATTGAGTTTCTACACAGTTTTGTTCGTGAAACTGGGGCCAGGTTTCTAATAATATTATTGTTCTAATATTTATAATAATGTCTGTTGGTAACATGGTAAAGTATGTAAGATGGTAGAACCATTGCTAGATGGATTCTACCAAATAATTCATGTACATTATCACTCATCAACATCCAGACACCTTTTACAGCTTATTCTTACATGATCATTTAAAATGCAGCGTTTATTTATCCCGACATAGACTCTAGCATTCCATGTTTGCAAAATTTTTATTGCGTTGGACACACATACAATATGTTTTAAATCAATCTGAATCAATGTATTAAAAAGGAAATCAGTTCGGAATGTTTTTATTGCAATTAAAAGTCAGTTTCATTGGTAAGACATCTTTCTAGGTAAAATAAGGCCTACTTTGATTTTAACATAACGATATTTCAGTTGCCATCAGTTAATAGAGCTTAACATTTCTTCCTATAAAACGTACCAGATTATGATATTTGTAATGTATTCGGCAGCCACTTACAAGCTATCGTATATATAATGTATGTACCTATGTATGATTACCTCTGGTTATGTCAACAATTTATCATATATGTAAATGTTTGCAAGAGATATCTAAAACTAAAATACTTACTTCTTTGTACGTGCCATTGTCAATACCTCTCACACGCTTGCATTGCCATTTCGACGCTAGATACAGAAAAATAAAGATAATGTTGTAAACCAGAATTACAATATATGCAAGACATATTTTTAGAGACTGAAATGACATGTTTGGCGATTGCGTTATCGGCTCAGTAAAACATGTTCTTTCAAATGTACAAACGTGATCAGTCACACGTATTCAAAAGTCTCATCAAAATACGCATTGACGGATTACGTATCATTGATGATTAATTATTATTTGACCCACCGCCATGCATGTAATCCTGTTTGTCTCGTGCGGTGATGTAAATTGCTTCACAAAACCGGCGAGTGTAATGTTCGGCATATCCGAAAAATGAAATTTAACCTTTTTGTTGTTCGGTACGAACAATAAAGTTATTACCATATTTCAACAATCGCTCAGTTTTCATTTGTTCTGTATACCGAACAGCTTCCATTAAGCTTCCGCCTACGAACATAGTTCCAATTTTTCAATTCAATGCCATGAATACAAATTCAAATGTTACGTGCATATAAGTCAAAATTAGATGGCTATGCAATATCGTAAACGAGCCATTCAAAACAGTCGCAACAAAACAAATATATGATACGTTATAGGTAGACGAATTTCAAGAAGCATTGGTTTAGATTTTTTTGTATGAGTTTTTTTTTCATAAATGATATTGACTGAATATTTTATTTCATCCTCCATTATGGAGAGTATAACATATTTACATGATATGAGTAATACACATATATTGACAATCATGAGTATTTGACAAATGAATAAATTCATATATATTAGTTCACAACTACATGGTAATACCATGCCATACCATACGTCAATCAAATAGAATAAACAAATTCACCATAATCTGCTATGATACAACCACATTGGGCTTCAAATAGCATTTCAGATATTATGCCACACAACAGCTTATCTAGGTTAAACATCACAGAGAAATGCCTGCATGATTTAGTTACATATCAACTATAAATAGATTCAGTCATCACCATTAGCCAGGATTAGCCAAACTAGTAATAGACAATATAAACCAATACTCATAAGTATAATTCGACTAGAAAATCTAAACAATCCTCTCCCTCGAATTACTGCAATATTTACTATCAGTACACACATTTAAGGACGGATGACGTCATAATCCTCGTGCTGTATAGGCTAATTTAGTCTTGTTCCTAGCGTCTATTGCAAACGTATAGAAGTGATCATTGAATTCGTGGACGATGCGATGATAACTTGGTGCCAACCAGATATTTATCGGGAAATTGTAATCGATTAATTTAATGCTTATAACGTGTAACTTTTACTTCGAGCATATTAGAGAGTTGCTTGTTTGTGAGGATAGGAAGGAGTTCTCTGAACTTTTTCAAGGCTGACTAGCAAGCTCACCCCCCCCCCCCCCCCTCATCGGAAGACATGGTATCTCTAAGGAAGCAGAAGTCATCAACCACGTCAAGTGTGTCTCCTCCAACCTCAACCTCGCTTACTGGCCTACCGTCTATTGGTCTTGCTATGCCCATACATCGTGGGCATGAGTATATATATTGTGGGTCTGATTTGAGTGGGCCTTTAATTCCACTACACTTCTTGTGTACCCAGCAAGAGCAGTTTGTACAGAAGATAGAGTTTCTTCCTGTTCCACTTAGGCATACAGAACAACGGTGCTTTCCTGATCTTCTCAGGGAGTTCAGGTTTGGACTGGCAATCATTACTTTGGTCTTTCCCATGTTCACTCTCAGTCCCTTTGCTTCCATGCCCTTTTTCCAGGTGGTGATTTTGTCAACCAGCTCGTCTGGCTAACATTGATATTTTCTATTTCGTGTTGTTGACAATTTTTTATATGAAATTGTCCCCTTTCTAAGTCAACAACGCGAGGAGCTTCCTCGTGCGTCTATTGATGCAGAAGATATCACGTGGTTTCAGGAATGCTTCGGACTTCAGTAAGCCAAAGCATTGCGAGGAAAATGTTGAAATTAAGGGTAGTCTGCTGTTGAAGTCATCATGTTGATAGATTTTAGTATAATTCATCGCACTGCACACATGTTTTGGAGAAATTTGCGTGTTTATTAGGAAATCGAACGCGACTCAGTTTGAGTCGTTTACCTGTTTCGGCGATGAACTGCAATGTAATGGATACTTCGTCGTCAAAAACCTTCGAATGTTTGACAAATTATTTTGTGTTAATTTCGTTTTATACCTTGTTTGTCTCAACTTTTGAAAATCACGGGGTCTTATATATTAACATCACACGGGTTTTTTATATTAACATCACACGGGGTTTTTATATTAACATCACACGGGGTTTTTATATTAACATCACACGGGGTTTTTATATTAACATCACACGGGGTTTTTATATTAACATCACACGGGGTTTTTATATTAACATCGCACGGGGTCTTATATATTAACATCACACGGGATCTTATATATTAACATCACACGGGGTTTTTATATTAACATCACACGGGGTTTTTATATTAACATCACACGGGGTTTTTATATTAACATCACACGGGGTTTTATATTAACATCACACGGGTTTTTTATATTAACATCACACGGGATCTTATATATTAACATCACACGGGGGTTTTATATTAACATCACACGGGTTTTTTATATTAACATCACACGGGGTTTTTATATTAACATCACACGGGGTCTTATATATTAACATCACACGGTGTCTTATATATTAACATCACACGGGTCTTATATATTAACATCACACGGGGTTTTTATATTAACATCACACGGGGTTTTTATATTAACATCACACGAGGTTTTTATATTAACATCACACGGGATCTTATATATTAACATCACACGGGGTTTTTATATTAACATCACACGGGATCTTATATATTAACATCACACGGGGTTTTTATATTAACATCACACGGGTTTTTTATATTAACATCACACGGGGTCTTATATATTAACATCACACGGGGTTTTTATATTAACATCACACGGGGTTTTTATATTAACATCACACGGGATCTTATATATTAACATCACACGGGTTTTTTATATTAACATCACACGGGGTTTTTATATTAACATCACACGGGATCTTATATATTAACATCACACGGGGTTTTTATATTAACATCACACGGGGTTTTTATATTAACATCACACGGGGTTTTTATATTAACATCACACGGGGTTTTTATATTAACATCACACGGGTTTTTATATTAACATCACACGGGTTTTTTTATATTAACATCACACGGGGTTTTTATATTAACATCACACGAGGTCTTATATATCAACATCACACGGGGTTTTTATATTAACATCACACGGGGTTTTTATATTAACATCACACGGGGTCTTATATATTAACATCACACGGGAGCGTTTATAAGAATCACAGATTCCCTTACCGCACAGAATGTTATTTTATACTAATTAACAGTCCGTAGAAGTTACTCCCCTTTTTAAATTCCACTAACTGTTTCACACGACTATCGGTAGCTATGAAATTAATGCGTTGAACCAGGGTCTTTCAATTGAATGGTCTGGACTCGTGCTCTTGAGGCGCTTATCTCTGTATAAACATCAAGTTGTGC
Source organism: Lutraria lutraria (assembly GCA_964023205.1). Lineage (NCBI taxonomy): Eukaryota > Metazoa > Mollusca > Bivalvia > Venerida > Mactridae > Lutraria > Lutraria lutraria. The sequence continues at coordinate 8,181,611 of OZ026840.1, forward strand.
TATCGATACTTAGCGGAGAGCTTTTTTCACGCGTGTATAGATAACACACACATTTTTAATTTCCATTTAGTCAAAACAAGAGATCGAAAATTTAAAATAAAATCATGAATTAACGGAGTAATGATCTTTCTAAAATGTGTTGCAGGCATTTCAGCGATAGATGATTATTAAAGACGGAATCACTTACTAAAAATAGTAGATTCCATTACAACTGGTCAAACTCAAAATGGCGAATTCGTCAAAAAGGCTCAAATTCATGTATTATTATTTCTTAGCATCGGAAACAATATGAAAAAGTAACCGCATAATTTAATTCAACAACCTTTAAAAGACATGAGTTAATCCCGATTACATCACTCTATAACTTAAAAGGGTTATATTTACTTACGAAAAATACACGCTTTGCGACAACAATCTAGATCTGGGCTTAAAACGAGTTTTCGTCCATTATATACTTCGGATTTCAACATAAATAAATGGATTTTATCGTAAGAAATTGGTCAAATTAGAAGGGGATATTTACGATCTAACTTTTCGTGGAGCTCTACACCAATAATGTTTAGTAATTTGTAAATATTAGGTTATCTATTTCAGTGCGTTCTTCACCGTTTCACAATGACGGCCATCTTGCGCGCGATCATGTGATCGCTACCCAACGCTTTAATTTACGGAGTCCAGACCCTTCTATTTGAGTGACCCTGGTTGAACCAAAACAATAATTTGCACTCGATATAGGTACAGGTCAAGCTTGAATACCATTTTCCAACTCTAAAATATAGCTCTCGACATATGTCAGAGCGAAGTAGAATTATGGCCGAGTTTGTATACCACTGAGTTCAGATAACACGTATTTATTCTCAGGTCTCAGGGGGTCTTAGGTACTACCTTTCTCCTGTCATATATTCGCTGATTTGTTGAAAAAAAAGTATAATATGAGCACGAGAATTTTTTTTTACCGACCGGTGGTCATTTTTCCAAAAATGTTTTGTAGACAAACAAACAAATAATATTATAGCCTGACTTTCTTTACAAAACTTAATGAATTAGTCATTGTTTCGCATCTTGCGAACGATGTGTAAATACATGTAGAATGCTTACGTAAATAAATCGTTTAACGAGAGGATGATGGATGTTTGGTTTTCAAATAATTACGTGACTGTTGATATAGACATATAACATATTATGTGGATTAACACTTTCTACTTTTCTCTTTTTTCTAATTTGATGACGAAGACAGGTACGACAGTAAATGCACTGCACATTGGTAGGTATTTTTTCTGTACACTTTTCTACTTGTTATTTAAGTTAAGCCTGTTTTAATCTAACTGCACTGAAGCATAGAATGTAAACAATTATATAAGATATACCGTTGTCCTTATTAGGATGTCACGCGCATTAAGCAATACACGGAAATGCAATGAATTTCCCGTTGTCTTTTTATGACAGCATTCAACGTAAAGTAATATTATTAGAAATTAAACATTTTTAAACCTTTTTTTTCTGTCGTGTGTATTAAAAGATAAACAAACATGGTACGGATCTTGCGATGTATTTCTTAGTAAAATATAAAACATAACTTACCACTGACTCCGGCATAATAATCACACACGATTAGTAACACTATGATACAGATTTGTTTCATCATTAAACTGACATCAATTGTAAATGAATTGTCACATGGAGACGTAACTAGTTTAGAATAATAATGTTTGCTAAAAGTATCTACACCCAACAAAGAAAAAGTTCAACGTTTCCTCCAATGAGAGTTGTGTCTGCTCACCACAAATTTCCAACTCGTTACAGGCGAACACTCTGCTCTTAGCCAATCGTATTTAAGAAAATTCAACCGTTCGAGAGTTTTGTGGGATTTTCCTGAAAGTGCAAGCGTTTGACCTCTAAGATTCGAGGAATAAACAAAATAACAGTCAAATTATGTCACATTTCCGTTTGGAATCGAAACTAACTCCTTAAAACAAAACAAATGAGCTTTTATAAAAAAAACTTAGTATAGTTTGCTGTCCTCACGTGAATCACTTCACAATTAAGTATTCACGATAAGCACGCTTAATTAAAACACTTATATGTAAGACTGAAATGAGTAAATTAAGTAGAAAACTATTACCACACGGATATCGGTACTTATCTGAAATAAGGCTGTATTGTTTGTTTTGTTCAAATATAAAATACAAGTCAAGATGCATCCTGTCCTAAATCTGATATAAGATTTACTGACATTTCGCCACATTTTAACTGTAGTCTAATCAGGATGTTCTTCTTAACTATTTCGTGTATCCAGTCTGAACATTTTGAGTATCCAGTCCAAATTGTCCATATGCCCAGTCAAAACTTTACATGTACCCCAAGTCTAGACATTCGATGTACCCAGTCTTATCATATCCAGTCCAGACTTTTGAATATTCAGTCTAAGCTTTCCGTGTAGCCAGTCTAAACATTTTAAATATTCAGTCTAAGTTTTCCGTGTATCTAGTTCAGACATTTTGAATATTCAGTCTAAGCTTTCTGTGTAGCCAGTCTAAACATTTTAAATATTCAGTCTAAGTTTTCCGTGTATCTAGTCCAGACATTTTGAATATTCAGTCTAAGCTTTCCGTGTAGCCAGTCTAAACATTTTAAATATTCAGTCTAAGTTTTCCGTGTATCTAGTCCAGACATTTTGAATATTCAGTCTAAGTTTTCCGTGTATCTAGTCCAGACATTTTGAATATTCAGTCTAAGTTTTCCGTGTAGCCAGTCTAAACATTTTAAATATTCAGTCTAAGCTTTCCGTGTATTCAGTCTAAACATTTTAAATATTCAGTCTAAGTTTTCCGTGTATCTAGTCCAGACATTTTGAATATTCAGTCTAAGCTTTCTGTGTAGCCAGTCTAAACATTTTAAATATTCAGTCTAAGTTTTCCGTGTATCTAGTCCAGACATTTTGAATATTCAGTCTAAGCTTTCCGTGTATTCAGTCTAAACATTTTAAATATTCAGTCTAAGTTTTCCGTGTATCTAGTCCAGACATTTTGAATATTCAGTCTAAGCTTTCCGTGTAGCCAGTCTAAACATTTTAAATATTCAGTCTAAGCTTTCCGTGTAGCCAGTCTAAACATTTTAAATATTCAGTCTAAGTTTTCCGTGTATCTAGTCCAGACATTTTGAATATTCAGTCTAAGCTTTCCGTGTATTCAGTCTAAACATTTTAAATATTCAGTCTAAGTTTTCCGTGTATCTAGTCCAGACATTTTGAATATTCAGTCTAAGCTTTCCGTGTATTCAGTCTAAACATTTTAAATATTCAGTCTAAGTTTTCCGTGTATCTAGTCCAGACATTTTGAATATTCAGTCTAAGCTTTCCGTGTAGCCAGTCTAAACATTTTAAATATTCAGTCTAAGCTTTCCGTGTATTCAGTCTAAACATTTTAAATATTCAGTCTAAGCTTTCCATGTAGCCAGTCTAAACATTTTGAATATTCAGTCTAAGCTTTCCGTGTATTCAGTCTAAACATTTTAAATATTCAGTCTAAGTTTTCCGTGTATCTAGTCCAGACATTTTGAATATTCAGTCTAAGCTTTCTGTGTAGCCAGTCTAAACATTTTAAATATTCAGTCTACGTTTTCCGTGTATCTAGTCCAGACATTTTGAATATTCAGTCTAAGCTTTCCGTGTAGCCAGTCTAAACATTTTAAATATTCAGTCTAAGTTTTCCTTGTATCCAGTCCAGACATTTTGAATATTCAGTCTAAGCTTTCCGTGTAGCCAGTCTAAACATTTTAAATATTCAGTCTAAGTTTTCCGTGTATCTAGTCCAGACATTTTGAATATTCAGTCTAAGCTTTCCGTGTATTCAGTCTAAACATTTTAAATATTCAGTCTAAGTTTTCCGTGTATCTAGTCCAGACATTTTGAATATTCATTCTAAGCTTTCCGTGTAGCCAGTCTAAACATTTTAAATATTCAGTCTAAGTTTTCCGTGTATCTAGTCCAGACATTTTGAATATTCAGTCTAAGCTTTCTGTGTAGCCAGTCTAAACATTTATAAATATTCAGTCTAAGTTTTCCGTGTATCTAGTCCAGACATTTTGAATATTCAGTCTAAGCTTTCCGTGTATTCAGTCTAAACATTTTAAATATTCAGTCTAAGTTTTCCGTGTATCTAGTCCAGACATTTTGAATATTCAGTCTAAGCTTTCCGTGTAGCCAGTCTAAACATTTTAAATATTCAGTCTAAGTTTTCCGTGTATCTAGTCCAGACATTTTGAATATTCAGTCTAAGCTTTCTGTGTAGCCAGTCTAAACATTTTAAATATTCAGTCTAAGTTTTCCGTGTATCTAGTCCAGACATTTTGAATATTCAGTCTAAGCTTTCTGTGTAGCCAGTCTAAACATTTTAAATATTCAGTCTAAGTTTTCCGTGTATCTAGTCCAGACATTTTGAATATTCAGTCTAAGCTTTCCGTGTATTCAGTCTAAACATTTTAAATATTCAGTCTAAGTTTTCCGTGTATCTAGTCCAGACATTTTGAGCACACAATCTTTACAACATTGAATACACAGAGGTGGTAAAATATTTTAGAATCACCTTAGACTGGAATATTTATGTGTTTTTTAGTATGGTTATATCATAGATCATAAATAAAGCAAATAAAACACCAACTTAAGACAGAAACACAAAGATTTTATCATTTTATGAAAACAGAAACTTCTCGCTATGTCATTAAGACAATGCCACTGATCTGTTTGGTATTTGAGTATTAATACGAATCTAAGTATAAACTCGTTATCAATCTCGTTTATAAAGGAAGTCATATGGACTCCGAACATTTTCTACACTTAGTTTGGTGATCAACAAACAGTAGAACAACATACTCGTATTCATGTTTCTAATTAGACACAGGTTCTGCTTCAAATATTTGAATGCTAAGAAACATGCTAATTCTGTACAGTATCATTACACTCAGGGGTCAGGGATAGGTTAAAACGTTAAATAGGTCGAATTCATAGAAATAAAATTAATTCTTGGAACATGTGCCTCAACCGGAACATAATCATACACACGTATACTTGCTTCAGTTGGAAGTTTTTTCTAAGAAGTATATTTCTAAGAAAGGCTTGTCTGTACATCCGGTTCAATTCATTTTCTAAAAACCTGTTTACATTATTGTGAAATGTGTAGGATAATTAGTGTTGTGGTTTCAAGGTTTTATATAATTGCCACTTGTTCTGTTTACAAGGATCTTGAGAAATAAGAAAAAAACACTCGAGTTTCATATAATTTAAAGTCATACAGTTTCGTTCCAACTTACACATTATCGTCATTTGAGAATTACAGTGCAGTAATCACTGACATAATATCGTATTGATTAATACGGTTATCACTGACGCATTATCGTTCTGATCGATACTGTTATCATTGACAGAATATCGTATTGATTGATACAGTTATCACTGACACAGTGTCGTTCTGATCGATACTGTTATCATTGACAGAACATCGTATTGATTGATACAGTTATCACTGACACATTATCGTTCTGATCAATAATGTTATCATTGACAGAACATCGTATTGATTGATATAGTTATCACTGACACAGTATCGTTCTGATCGATAATGTTATCCTTGACAGAACATCGTATTGATTGATATAGTTATCACTGACACAGTGTCGTTCTGATCGATACTGTTATCATTGACAGAACATCGTATTGATTGATATAGTTATCACTGACAGTGTCGTTCTGATCAATAATGTTATCATTGACAGAACATCGTATTGATTGATATAGTTATCACTGACACAGTGTCGTTCTGATCGATACTGTTATCATTGACAGAACATCGTATTGATTGATATAGTTATCACTGACACATTATCGTTCTGATCGATACTGTTATCATTGACAGAACATCGTATTGATTGATATATAGTTATCACTGACAGTGTCGTTCTGATCAATAATGTTATCATTGACAGAACATCGTATTGATTGATATAGTTATCACTGACACAGTGTCGTTCTGATCAATACTGTTATCATTGACATAACATCATATTGATTGATATAGTTATCACTGACGTAATATCGTAATGATTGTACAGTTATTACTGACACTCAGATGTGAATGTGGGTGTGTATGTGTGAGTGAGGGTGTGTTTGTTGTCACATGTTTGTAACAAGAGACATGTATGTATACGTAACTTAATAAAGCTATGTTCTGTTCTGTTCATAATATCGTATTGCTTCCTATTAGTATTTTCATATACCAATTAAGGTGATTAATTGTTTGTACAACCATGTCATGAAATAGAAAAGCTTTTCGTTTGAATCGAGGTGTACCATGTAATTTTACACAAAATCAACAACATTGTTAAGTCAATTACAATCGAAACAAAAACAGTCACGTGATTATTTAATTAAAGTGGAGAGTACTTGAGGGTGATGACTAATACCTTATTGCGGTGCAACATAACTCCATGCAGTCATTGAATGAAAATTAAGTGAATTATAACAAACATTTAACGGTGTACAGTTCAATCAATTAAATGTAACGGCTCCTTCATTAGCATACACTATACACTATCCTGCTTGACAACACATTAACGTTAAATTTATATTTCCAATGTCTCGTGAAATCTTCTTACTGGAAAACTAAGATCTTTGAATAAACATTTATAGTAAACACATTATATAATAAACATTTATTTCCAACATATTATATAAACATTTGTTGTAAACACTGTATATAAGCATTTATTGTAAACACAGTATAAAAAAAAACATTTATTGTAAACACTGTATATAAGCATTTATTGTAAACACAGTATAAAAAAAACATTTATTGTAAACACTGTACATAAGCATTTATTGTAAACACAGTATAAAAAAACATTTATTGTAAACACTGTATATAAGCATTTATTGTAAACACAGTATAAAAAAAACATTTATTGTAAACCAGTATAAAACATTTATTGTAAACACTGTATATAAGCATTTATTGTAAACACAGTATAAAAAAACACTTATTGTAAACACTGTATATAAGCATTTATTGTAAAAACAGTATAAAAACCATTTATTGTAAACACTGTATATAAGCATTTATTGTAAACACAGTATAAAAAAACATTTATTGTAAACACTGTATATAAGCATTTATTGTAAACACAGTATATAAAAAAACATTTATTGTAAACACTGTATATAAGCATTTATTGTAAACACAGTATAAAAAACACTTATTGTAAACACTGTATATAAGCATTTATTGTAAAAACAGTATAAAAAACATTTATTGTAAACACTGTATATAAGCATTTATTGTTAACACAGTATAAAAAACATTTATTGTAAACACTGTATATAAGCATTTATTGTAAACACAGTATAAAAAGCATTTATTGTGAACGCATTATGCCATTATAAAAACATTTACAATAAACGCATTATATTATCGTTTATTGTAAACACAGTATAAAAAACATTTATTGTAAACACTGTATATAAGCATTTATTGTAAACACAGTATAAAAACATTTATTGTAAACACTGTATATAAGCATTTATTGTAAACACAGTATAAAAAGCATTTATTGTGAACGCAATATATAAACATTTATTGTAAACGCATTATATTATCATTTATTGTAAACACAGTATGTAAACATGTTATTCTAAACACAATATATAAACATTTATTGCAAACACAGTATACAAACACTCATTGTAAACTCAGTATGTAAACTTTTATTGTAAACACATTATATAAACATTTTTTGTAAACACATTACATATACATTTATTGTACACACATGGTATGAACATTTATTGCATAAACAAATTGTATAAACATGTATTGTAAACACGCGCGTATTGTTACCACATTATATTAATTATTGTATGAATATGTAATCATATTACATAAATATCTATTGTATTACCATTGTTTTGTCTGAACTAACCCTACGTGTGTACGAGTACATACTATCAATTTGGGATCGTTCCGATTTGCCCGATAAAAATGTTCGGGTATAGCCTTATTATGATCAACGCTGGTAAAGTATTGGCGTGTATTGTTTCGTAAATTAATGTTTTTATGATTAATATCAAAATTGCGGCAACATCTATTTCAACATGATATTGTTGGTAATATGTATGAGTAATAAAATGAAGGTTCAGAGGAATATATGTCTCTTTATGGAGCTAAAACATTTTCTAAAATGTTAGAATTTATCGTGGTGTTTAAAGACTATGCCAAGTTATTTTAAAATATGTCAATATATACGGGAGATACAGTTTTTCAGTTTTAAATGTTTTTCCATATTTATTTTCAATTTTGAACACAGTCCTCAACTTTCACACAGTAAAATGTCTTCCATGTTTGTTTAGGCAACTGTGTAATTCATATAGTACTATGTGTAATATAAACACACATGGAGGAACATTTTACAATGTGAAAGTTGTTGACTGTGTTAAAAGTGGAAAATAAATATGGAAAAACATTTAAAACTTAAAGCATGGAAACCTTCAATGTTGAAGTTATTGTTGGACATGGTAGTGAAAATTAATTTTGATATTATAATACATTATTTTGACGAATGAAATAAGCATTAGTTCAGATTATCATAAATTATCAAATATTATTTTACTGATATAGAAATGTACATTTAATCATAAGCTGACCCGCCTCCGTGGTCGAGTGGTTAAGGTCGCTGACTTCAAATCACAGTAACCTCTCACTGATAGAGGGTCATGGGTTCGATCCCAGCTTCTGTCCATGTCTCTTTATGTGAGAAAGTAGGCAGTTGCTTAATCAGGTTCTTGCCACGTCCTGTCAGGATGTGGTGGACGAAGTGCAAACGTGGCCATAGTGTAATTGGGGGTAATACGGAGGATGGGAGTCTAGTACTGGTTCTTCCCAGGAACGATGGTTAGGTGAACAGTCCGCCTCATATGACTCTTGACTGTTGAAAAGGGGCGTAAAACTCGATATAAACAAACGAACAAATAAGCATAAGCTACTGATAAAAGTTATGCATTGTCAGTAATAATTGAACAGTGTCATTTTTTAGGATACATAGTAAAAGAGTCAGGCGGCCATTTTGAGCATATTTGTGCTGTGACGAGGTACATAATAACAAGATCCGCGACAGTCTACTTCTCCCCAAAACAAGATCCACAACAGCGTATATCCGGTTTGTTCACATACACAAGAAACAACTGAATCAGTTGAATGAGTTAGTTGCGGTAACTTACATCGTGTCAATACTCGTTGGTACACCTACTGGTAGTGTAGGGCTACAATATGGGGATAATGATATGTATTATATGGATTGCTGCCTTGTTATTTGGGACGATAAATTACGTCAATGGTAAGCTTCACATTTCATAGTTTGTTCATAAGTTCGTTACATTTTTTAGAATAATTAAATTAAAGGTATGAAGTATAATATGATGTCAGATTAATTCATTCATGCGGATGATTGTGTGTATTTCTGTTGTTTATAAATTAATAGCTTGATGTTTTTATGTTTTTCTCAAATGAAAGTTTAACTTGCTGCTGATTCATCCACTAACAGCTGATAATAAGACATAAGATTAGCTTATAATAAGACATAAGATTAGCTGATAATAAGACATAAGACTAGCTGATAATAAGACATAAGACTAGCTGATAGAGTGTAACATTTCTCGTAACAAACAAGATTTAGCATGATTTTATATACACATGAAACCTGATCATCCTACACATGTATAACGGTGTAATTATTCGCTGAATGAAGTATTCAATTCAGAATCAGCAGTCACGTGATAATTTGGTTCATTAGTTAAATACTGTCAACCTTGTGTTAGTGGCCATCTTCGAATAAAGTCACCCAATGAATGAAGGTTATTCCTTAAAAACTGTCATTGATTATTTAGAAAACAGTACGACCTATGAATAAAGGACACCTGTCAATAAAGATTAATTTTGTCTTTCCCAAGGGTGAGCTTTGTTCACTTGTTTGACTGTATAAAACAATTATGATACATGTAGTATAAATGTTTATTGTTTATATCTTACATAAATTACACATCATTAATATTAAACTACCACCGTTGAAAAGATAAAACTATTACTATAATTAATCGCTCTCAATGCTAACCACAGTCTGCTCTTTACACGTTGCTAAAAACTAAGAGTATAAATGACAACGATGAACAGTGTGTAACATTAAATGTTCATGTCGACTTCGTGTATCATTAGAATGATTAAACATAGGCCTGCTCGCGACAAACGTTTGTTTGTTTGTTTATATCGAGTTTACGGTCCTTTTCAACAGTCAGACTCATATGAGGCGGACAGTTCACCTAACCATCGTTCCTGTGACGAATCAGTAATAGTCTCCCATCCTCCGTTAGCAACTGCCTACTTTCTCATATAAAGAGACATTGTCGGTAGCGGAGCTCAAGCCCACGATCTTCTATCAGTGATTTGAAGTCAGCGACCTTAACCACTCGACCACTGAGGCGGGTCTTGCGCGATAAACGTAGATGTGTATTAATAATCCCTCATCATACAGCAACTGACTGGCAGCAAACTATGCTTGTCTTAAAATGACTTATTGAAGAAAACTACAACCCGTTGAGAGCTAAATCAAAAAGGGCCATAACCCATTTGAAAATGTTGGATTCAACGGAAATCAGAACTGACCTGTATTTTATTATCATACACCTTCATGCAAAATATGAAACAAAAATTCATGAAATATTTCTTGAGTTATCAGAAAACAAAATTTGAACGGACGAACGAATAGGTAGAACACTTCATCACTATATGTCCTTCTACCATTTCGAATGGCGGGGTTATAAGAACGATTGAATGTGCATGACTTACATGAACATCTTGCGTAAAGTGTAGATTATTTGTATAATAGATAAATTCATTATAAGTACGCTGATTAGATGATAAATAGACGAATAAAATAAAACTATGATTCTGCTTCTTCAAAAGAAAAAGACCCGCCTCCATGGTCGAGTGGTTAAGGTCGCTGACTTCAAATCACTGTAACAAACATACAAACAAACACCAGAAAAAACTATCAAAATGATATGTATTGAATAGAATGTGTAATTTTCTTGAAATCATTTAAGTCGGACAGATCTCCCTTCTTATACCAACATATTCAACCTGGCACGTTATTCTAAGTTTTGCCAAATGAACCCATTGTTCGTGGAACATAGCGCACCTTTTTTCTAAAAACAACATTTTTTGCGATTTTATTAAGTGTCACAGCTGAATTATAATTACACGGTTGACGGATACGATTATCTTAATTGTTGGCGAATTTCCCAGACCACATGTTTTATAAACTGGTATTATCGTTAAATACACACACTTTCAACAGCCGGTATAACCAAAATTATCGTATAACTTACGAAAGTAATCGAATATTAACGATGCTAAAAATGCGTTATAGCATTGGTCGTGGCATTCAATTTGGTAAATCGAACAATACTGCTCGAATGTGCTGACAAAAACGGTTGTTTGCATCGTTCTCTCAACACAAATTCTAATCATCTAGCAATGAACATGTTGCAAATGATTATGTTAATCTCTTAATCTGGCTAAAGATAAAAGGAAATTCAAACCGAAATCAAAAAGATTTTTTTGAAAATCAATATACAAAAATGTAGATCACAAAGATAAATATACATGTATATATATGTCCATATTTGTATGCATACCATTATGTTAATTAGAATCAGCTAGCATATTACTTTTGAAATGCTCAAAGGTCCATGGCTGTCAACGCTTTGATTGACAATTGTGTTGCAACAATGGTAAACGATGGAAACACCAGTTGACTTCTAGCATAACATTGTTTACTCCGATGAAAGGAAGACTGGATACTCTTCGTTTCAAGATAAATTAACTGTACACAATGTTTCCTATTTTTCAGGGTTAGCATGTGTACAAGATCCTGGGTTGCCACCAAATTCCATAGTGACTGTAAATGATGGTAGGACCGTTGCTAGATATCAATGTAAGGAAGGGTTCTATATAAGCGGGAATAGTGTTAAACAGTGTGTTAACGGTGAATGGATGAATGCTGTTTCATGTGATGGTAAGGATTCTATGACACATTAGTAATAAGTAAGTAGTTTATTTGACACAATATACTACATCACGTGTTCTGTATTTTAACTTGTTACAGCGTACATAGTCTTATATTAACGATTATATTAATTTTGTAGAAATCACGTGTAAGTATGTTGAAACACCAACTTATGGTCGTATCAAGAATGAAGTCACGTACCAAATTGGAAGTTTTATTGAATTCGAGTGTTATGAAGGGTATCAATTACAAGGTAACAGCAGATACTTGTGTGGTGCTAATGGTGAATGGCGATACACTGTACCCGCCAGCTGTAAACGTAAGATTTATTTTATATTCTAAATGCTGGAAAAATGATCTTATTCAAGGGTTTCAGGGAAAATGATCTGTTTGATCAATTAATTGATATCTAATCAATATTTCAGCTTGTATAGTAAGTCATTATCTATTCGTATTTATAGTCTGCTTATACATTTCAGTGACCATATCATGTGGCGGGTATATTATGTAGTTGTTATGCTACCCTGACACCTGTACGATGTTTAATTACACGCACTTAGGCTTGCCAAAGATTTAAGTTTTCGAGAACAAGCGTGAGAAGAGAGTGAAGGGTACAGGAAAACGTGCTGTACCGTTATAGGGAATATTTTGAAATCTTAAATATTACGGCACCCATCAATTGTTGTCACTTGCGTGAACGCTGCACAAACTCGGCGTTAATCCTGCCGACGGTGCATTTTAATTCCTGTCAATGCGTGCCATGGGAAAATCCACTGCCCACACTGACATGTCAAGCCACGCATTCGTATGCCTTATTCATCGACTGCCCATGTTGTGTGCGCGGAAGTTTGCGCCGTGATCACGTACTGTCTAGAACGTTTTGCGGAGTAGTCGTTCGGTCGTAAGGATTCATGAATGACTTGTTCTCGTAATATTTATCGCCCAGCTCACACATAATTCGCGCACTTCTCCAACCACTCACACTGGGGCAGACTGCTCGCGAAGTATTTACGTATTGTTCGCGCAAAGTTCAAGATCATTGAGCACAGCGATGCTCGTGTCAATGCGTATGTAAGATCTAACATTATGGGCATGTTCCTCCGTCCGAGTCACCACCCTCTGCACCAACATCAACATTATACAACTTACAACATGGGTCAGATTCCGAAACTGCAACCTTGAATACATCGCTGCGGAGGCCCTTGATATTTTATAGAAGGAGTCTGCTTCCATAGTTAAGTGTTTGCTGCCCTGTCCAGATTCCCTGAACAGTTGTGGTACTTCCATCTTGAGCTGAACTTCTCAGTAATACTCTTCTACTCTTTTTAAAGTTTTTTGACAGGTAATTATCCTTATAGTCCTCAACGACCGCTTTGCATACTTCAGGTAAGCACTTGGAGAGTTTACCTGTGTCTACTCTAAAGATATACTGTAGATTTTGATAGGAATTACCAGTGATTAGGAAGGGGGACTTTCTGTTTGAGTCTAACCGCAAACGACCTCTCATGATTGTGGTCTGTTTTAATGTCAGGGGTTAACTTCTCAGAACATGTAAGGTGTAATCTTTAGGTAATTCCTGTAGTCTCTCGGATCTTCCTTGTGGAGTTCTTTCAAGAGCTGAACATAATATCCGAGCTAACGTCTTCTAGCCAGCCATTTCCTTACCCACAGTGCCTTTTGTTTACTTGTTTCTCCTGCTCTTCCTCTTGCTCTATTTTTACAACTCTATAAGATGTAATGATCCTGCTGCTGCCGACCACGTGTAGATACGTTCTCTGTTCTGAAATAACAGCCTTTCTAGTATTAAATCTAGTATCGTCCGCAACGAGTCGAGGAATGAACAAATATGTGAAACCTACGCTATTAACAAATGTATATATAGCGCGCCGTGTCTACCGCTTTTGAGTCTAAGATTGAGTCATTCTAAGGATTAAGACTCATTCTAAGACTCAGAGCGATGAAAAATGGTATTCACAAAAATCTTGAGTCTTGAGTTTGAGTCTTAAGTTCCGTTTCTGAGTCTGAAATGTTGAGTCTGGAATTTGTAGACTTAGGGCCATCTAAGTTTATTTATTTTAAACAAAAACTTCAACGCAAGAGAATCTAAATTGGAGAAAAGTCGACGAGTTTCACGCTTTCATTTCCTCTTTATAAAATGTTTGGATTAAATATAACTGATGTGAAACTTAATTTCATAATTTGTCATAAAATGATGCATGATGCATGTATACAAATATTATGGTTGCTGATCCACGACAAAGCGAAAAAGTCGCATTGTCGTATTTTCGCGTTCTGGTTGTACAAGCGCATGCGAACGTACAAGGTATATATAAATCTCTTTCTGCGCATGCAAAACCGGAACGCGAAAATTGGGAAAAGTGAAAAGACGACAATATGAAAATGCAAAAATGCGAAAATGCAACAATCAGAAAATACGACATTGCGTACATCAGCCACTATAAACTATCCATTGTTACTGTAACTTAAATGACTGCCCCTGTTGAATTGTAGCAGGCCCAAATTGTTCGCATTGTTGTTTTAGATTATCTTTTTAATGTTTGTTACTACTAATGTCTAATATGAAAAATATTATCTACGATCCATTTTTAGGATTCCCATGCGACCTTGAACTTATCGCCGGAAAGTAATTCGCCCTAGATCCAGCCGTATTTCGACCGGCTCGGTCCACAACCGACTCATTCCATAGCTGATAACCTTAAATAATATTGATGTTGGCCATCTTGAAACACTAATGACGTACCTGGTCATGTCACTATGCGTATCGTGCGTGACGCTGCGGGTAATTGTGTGACAATGCACTAAGGTACACGTGAACAATACGGGAACAATACTTAACATAATTATGCGTAAACAAGCAGTGTCTTTACGTGTCAATGTGTGACAATGTGGCTTATTTTTGGCTACGCATTGATAGACAGTACGTTAGTTATGCGTGTATTGGGGTGCGAACAGGGAATATAATCAGTGCTTTATGCTCATCGCGTGTGTCACCAAAATGACACGCGTTGCCATAATACATTGTGCGGCCTTGCGGGGACATAAATCGTACAAGTCTCAGGGTAACAACACTAACTGACGATACATAAATACATGTCACGTGACTAATTTGATAATGGACACTGCATTATAGTTCATATTTATTGTTTGTTGTTATCTGGATGTTAAAATATTTAACTTATAAATAAGAAGATAGTAATCAATCATCTGGAACACCGACTGGATGATTGTTTAGCAAGAAAACTTGAAATATGATAAACACCTAATTGCATGAACGTTAAACAGAAATTATGTCTCTGACTTGGGATGTTTTCTCATCCTTCTAAAGAACGAAATGCAAATTCAGAATTCTAGTTTTAATATCATTTTTGGTCGTAATAACTTTTTAGATAACAATTAACACTGCCTTTTTCCTGTTAGCTTTTCCCGTCCCATCCTGACAGATAATCATAACAGGCTGTGCTGGTAATATAGAAATGAGAAAAAAGTTCCTTCTCATGACATGAAATATCAGTTAAGACGACAGTTTGTTCATTTCACACAACACTTAGCTCAAAATGGATGTTCTTAAGTGTTTTTAATACATGAAACATAGCTACATCCGCCATAATAAATAATATGTCAAGTTACTTTTTGTACAGTTATCTCATTACTCTGTTATGGTGTATTAAACTTGCGTTTAAAGGGAGATAATGCAATCACAAACTTGATAAAAGTTAATGCAGGACTACATGATTTATTCCTCTTGCTATCTGCATTTTTGTTGATTATCGTGAAGTTCGGCGCCATGTTGTATTATGCTTTCAAATTATGATTATTCAATATTCTTCAATTAAAGCAATCAAATGTCCAGAACTCTCTGGTATACCATATGGAAGTATTTTCCAAGACTCCAGTGATGGAATTCGAGATGATTATATGAGTAAAGCTGAGTACACTTGTCAAAGAGGTAAATCTACTTTTTGTTCATCTCGCATGTAACCCGCATGATTTAGAAGTATAGTCATAGTATGTTGTGTCTATAACCACCCAAAACGAACTTAAAGGTGAAAACCTAACGAAACATAACTTTCAGACTATAAACAAAAAGTTCTGTATTTATCTGAAGATTTGCAACTTGCAGTTCAAATAGACAGACATTTTCAAAATGTAAAAAAAATCAGAAATGAATTCTCAAAGTATTAGAATAAAAATAGCGCACTTTATAATATAAACATAGCGTTAAGAAAATTATATTCAGCTGCCATTTATAGATAAACATATGGAACATATTTGCATTAGGATTAATATCGAATCAACCTACTTTAACTTCACTGTGTATTTACAGGAACAGTGCTTGAGATGTTTCTTTGGTTTAATTTTAAATCCACTAAGTTAGTTCAGTTGTAAGAGTGTGGGATACTGCCAAATCCACACACTAAGTTAGTTCAGTTTTAAGAGTGTCGGATATTGCCAAACATGTGACTTAGTTAGTTCAGTTGTAAGAGTGTGCAATACTACCAAATCTACCAAGTTAGTTCAGTTGTAAGAGTGTCGAATTCTGCCAAATCCACGTAGTTCAGATGTAAGAGTGTGGTGGTTACATAGTAACTCGAATATTTCATTTCAAGTATGTACGTTTGTAACATGTATTTTTTCAGTTAGTATGTTTAAACCTAAATAATATCAATATAACAAAATAATTGATTAATTGAACATCTGCAGGATATCGATTATTTGGTAAGAAGTTAAAAATTGTGAGGACGTGTGAGTTGAATGGACAATGGAGTGGACCAGATCCCTACTGTGAAGGTAACCTACATGTTTAAACATTTCACATTTGTGTCACTCGTTTCTTATCAATATGACAGTGATATATAATCAATCTGAGTAATACATAGAATTATTTTGTTGTAAAAAATATTAGATAATACATCGTAGCAGCTTCCATAATAATATCAGGCTCCAAAGTACCAGATGTCAGATAGGTGAGGTAAAACTAACACAAATCCCACCTCCGTGGTCGAGTGGTTGCGATCGCTGACCATTCTTGCAATTTACCCATTGCGTTTTTCAGCACGTACGTATGTGTATGTAATCATTCTTTTTAATTGTTTGCAGCACCAGTATGTGACGATATCAGACCATTTGATGGAGGGAAAGTTCATTATTCGGGAGGGAAGAGAACAGAGAACGCATTAGCGTTTTTAACGTAAGAAGCCTGATTAATTTGACTGTAGTTTGCTCAGGTGTCATGAAATGCATTATACTTTGTTAATTATTGTGTTGCCTTAATGTTTGATACGTTTCCTATTGACATTATACTTCTCCTGAATATAACTCACGAAGTATCGCAAGGTTGAGTTGTTACTTCAAACATTGACAGAGACCAATTAGAGGTTGCAGTGACTAAAGACAATGATCTATCGTACCTCATTGTTTGCTCACTGGAGCACGAAGTGCTCAAAGTGAGCTATCGAGCTAGCGTGATCGCGTGTCGTCCGTGCGTGTGTCAGTCCATACTAGGTGTACACGATCCATAACTTTAGTGTCTTGTTTGTAGATTTCAAAATAACTTTGTTCAGTTGTTAAATGCACATCATTTAAATAGGAAGTTGGACTCATAGGGGAAACATTCATTTAAAAGGTCAAAGGTCATTCGAATGAACTTCTGTCAAGTGTCATCTAATGCATTTGATCCTTCGCTTTAGGCATTAATCTCAGTGCTTTGATTTGATATATGATTCAGGTGTGAGCAAGGTTACTCATTTTACCCACATAGTGTAGAACACACAAAATGTAAGGAATCAAGAAATAACGAATTTGATTGGACACCCAAACCTACGAAATGTATGAGTAAGTAGAATTCTAACGTTCCTAAATTTTTTGAAATAATTTTCTGTATATACACATTAACCTGTGTTGGACGGATCACGTATTGCTAACCCATTATCAGGCTGTGTTGTTGCGTACATCTAGATGTTTGTATTGCTAACCCATTATCAGGCTGTGTTGTTGCGTACATGTAGATGTGTGTCTTGCTAACCCATTATCAGGCTGTGTTGTTGCGTACATCTAGATGTTTGTATTGCTAACCCATTATCAGGCTGTGTTGTTGCGTACATCTAGATGTTTGTATTGCTAACCCATTATCAGGCTGTGTTGTTGCGTACATCTAGATGTGTGTCTTGCTAACCCATTATCAGGCTGCCTTGTTGCGTACATGTAGATGTTTGTATTGCTAACCCATTATCAGGCTGCCTTGTTGCGTACATCTAGATGTGTGTATTGCTAACTCATTATCAGGCTGTGTTGTTGCGTACATCTAGATGTTTGTATTGCTAACCCATTATCAGGCTGTGTTGTTGCGTACATGTAGATGTTTGTATTGCTAACCCATTATCAGGCTGTCTTGTTGCGTACATGTAGATGTTTGTATTGCTAACCCTTTATCAGGCTGACTTGTTGCGTACATGTAGATGTTTGTTTTGCTAACCCATTATCAGGCTGTGTTGTTGCGTACATGTAGATGTGTGTCTTGCTAACCCATTATCAGGCTGTGTTGTTGCGTACATCTAGATGTTTGTATTGCTAACCCATTATCAGGCTGTGTTGTTGCGTACATCTAGATGTTTGTATTGCTAACCCATTATCAGGCTGTGTTGTTGCGTACATCTAGATGTGTGTCTTGCTAACCCATTATCAGGCTGCCTTGTTGCGTACATCTAGATGTGTGTATTGCTAACTCATTATCAGGCTGTGTTGTTGCGTACATCTAGATGTTTGTATTGCTAACCCATTATCAGGCTGTCTTGTTGCGTACATGTAGATGTTTGTATTGCTAACCCATTATCAGGCTGTGTTGTTGCGTACATGTAGATGTTTGTATTGCTAACCCATTATCAGGCTGTCTTGTTGCGTACATGTAGATGTTTGTATTGCTAACCCTTTATCAGGCTGACTTGTTGCGTACATGTAGATGTTTGTTTTGCTAACCCATTATCAGGCTGTGTTGTTGCGTACATCTAGATGTTTGTATTGTTAACCCATTACCAGGCTGTCTTGTTGCGTACATGTAGATGTTTGTATTGCTAACCCATTATCAGGCTGTCTTGTTGCGTACATGTAGATGTGTGTATTGCTAACCCATTATCAGGCTGTCTTGTTGCGTACATGTAGATGTGTGTATTGCTAACCCATTATCAGGCTGTCTTGTTGCGTACATCTAGATGTTTGTATTGCTAACTCATTATCAGGCTGTGTTGTTGCGTACATCTAGATGTTTGTATTGCTAACCCATTATCAGGCTGTGTTGTTGCGTACATGTAGATGTTTGTATTGCTAACCCATTATCAGGCTGTGTTGTTGCGTACATGTAGATGTTTGTATTGCTAACCCATTATCAGGCTGTGT
The DNA here is from genome assembly GCA_964023205.1 of Lutraria lutraria. Lineage (NCBI taxonomy): Eukaryota > Metazoa > Mollusca > Bivalvia > Venerida > Mactridae > Lutraria > Lutraria lutraria. Next base: position 8,201,126 of record OZ026840.1, read on the forward strand.
TGTTCCATACATGTAGATGTTTGTATTGCTAACCCATTATCAGGCTGTCTTGTTGCGTACATGTAGATGTGTGTATTGCTAACCCATTATCAGGCTGTCTTGTTGCGTACATGTAGATGTTTGTATTGCTAACTCATTATCAGGCTGTGTTGTTGCGTACATGTAGATGTTTGTATTGCTAACCCATTATCAGGCTGTCTTGCTGCGTACATGTAGATGTGTGTATTGCTAACTCATTAGCAGGCTGTGTTGTTGCGTACATCTAGATGTTTGTATTGCTAACCCATTATCAGGCTGTGTTGTTCCATACATGTAGATGTTTGTATTGCTAACCCATTATCAGGCTGTCTTGTTGCGTACATGTAGATGTTTGTATTGCTAACCCATTATCAGGCTGTGTTGTTGCGTACATCTAGATGTTTGTATTGCTAACCCATTATCAGGCTGTCTTGTTGCGTACATCTAGATGTTTGTATTGCTAACCCATTATCAGGCTGTTTTGTTGCGTACATCAGGTATATCTACTTTACTACAGCATTGTTTTTTTTTCAGATATCAAGTTAGATATTTACCATTTACATAAAAAAATAGGAATTAAAACATAATCAGATACATACATACAGATCGATACTTGTAAGATATGGGTTCTGTGTTTTATGTGCAGTACTATTCAGACATTACTTAATATATTCATTCGTTCCACCGTATGTAATATTTTCACCGTATGCAATGTTTTTTTCTGTATGTAACGTTTCACTATACGTAATTGTGTACGTATACGTAATATTTTCATTGTATGAAATATTTTCAGTGCATATAATGTTTTCACTGTATGAAATATTTTCAGTGCATATAAAGTTTTCTATGCATGTAATGTTTTCACTGCATGTAATATTTTCACTGTTTGTAATATTTTCGCTGCATGTAATATTTCCGCTGCATGTAATGTTTTCACTGTATGTAATAATTTCCATGTGTATAATAATTTCACTTTAATATAATGTTTTACTGTATATAATATTTTCAGTACAAATGTATAATATAATATTTTTACTGTATATAATATTTTCACTATAATATAATGTTTCCACTGCATGTTATATTTCCACTGTGTGCATACTTTTCACTGTATATCATTTCTAATGTATCTTTTCTTGATTAATTACAGAAAAACATGATGCTGTAGTTCCTGTTAATTGCAAATCACGCTCAACAGGAGAACTAACGCACATGGAAAGTTACGTTCTGCTCCCTAATGAAGGTTACGAATTCTACAACACTAATAGCTACTTAAATAATCAAAATCGTATAGAGATAACAAATCTCAACGGTACATTGGATCCTCCCGTACCTCAATGTGTTCCAGGTAGGAATTGTATTCATAAATAAATCTTCATTTTAATGGACAGTACCTCTCATGTATAAATAATGTGAGGTATTAAAGCTCATATTATACAAGATGCAATGTTACTATTTTATTGAATAATCTCGCAGTTTTATAATTTTTTTTAAATACAAGAACGTTAGCAAATAGTTTTGCCATTTGAATGTTTACAGATTGTGTTTTCAGTTTAATGTATATACAACTATTATCCGATTTTTCCAGAATGATACGGGTATCTTAATGTATATATTAACAATGATAATCCTTCGCAAAAGGCGAATGGGATATAGATTTGGCGTTGTCCGTCCGTCCGTCTGTCCTTCACACGTTTTGAAACTTGCAATGACATTAACACTTTTGAAGGTTTTCGTTTGAAACTTAAAATAGAGCATAGAACGTGATGAGTGGAAGAATACTGATCAAGACCCATAACTCTGTCGTGCATTTTTACTATATTATCCCCCTTTTCATCTTAGAACAATTGCCACTTTCTCTGTAACTTAAATAATTTCAAAAGTACCAAAGGGAACTGCATGAAACTTGACATATTTGATAGAGCGTGATCAGTGATAGAGTACTGATCAAGAACCATATCTCCAACATGTATTTTGGTAGAATTATCCGCCTTTTGAATAAGATAAATTGACGCTTTTACTGTTACTTACAATTACTTCAAAAGTATTAAAGGGAGCAGAATGAAACCCCAAAACTAGGTTGAGTGGGATGGCAGGAAGTGCAGTAAGCCAGAATCATAACATATCATTTTTACTTCATTATCTTCCTTTTAGGACTTTTTTGTCACTTTTACTGTTACGTATAGTTACTTTAAAAATACCAAAGGGAACCACATGAAACTTCTGCTTTAACCAACTGACAAAATTACTTGGCGGAGGATTTCAGTTCGACGAATTTGCTTGTGCCTTTATTTTAATATTTCTATTGACACAAAGTATTCACTGGGCATAATTCAGTAATATTGGACAATAATAACAAAATGTTATCACTATTTGACACAGAAAGATGTAAAACGTGGGGTATGGCATGTAACCATTTGAGTGTTAATTTCCCAAACGGCTCATCAACTGATGTGAAGGTTGACAGTCACACTGAATATATCCTTAAACTTGAAGATAGATATGAATTTGAAGGAGAGATTTACAGAAACATTAATTCCATTGAACGACGTTGTGAATATGGACATTTTCTGAACGTTCCACAATGTACTGAAAGTAAGTAAACATGGCACGTGGACAGTAGCATCATATCGCAAGTAAGTTATCAGATCACATGGTATGTGTCATCATATCGAAAACAATAAGATCACGTGATCAAATCACGCGATAAGTGGTGTAATACCGAGAGTTAGTGATCAAATCACGTGGTAAGTAGTGTCATACTGAAAGTAAGTGATCAAATCACGTGGTAAGTAGTGTCATACTGAAAGTAAGTCATCAAACCACGTGGTAAGTAGTGTCATACCGAGAGAAAGTGATCAAACCACGTGGTAAGTAGTGTCAAACCGAGAGAAAGTGATCAAATCACGTGGTAAGAAGTGTCATACTGAAAGTAAGTGATCAAATCACGTGGTAAGTAGTGTCATACTGAAAGTAAGTGATCAAATCACGTGGTAAGTAGTGTCATACTGAAAGTAAGTGATCAAACCACGTGGTAAGTAGTGTCATACCGAGAGAAAGTGATCAAACCACGTGGTAAGTAGTGTCAAACCGAGAGAAAGTGATCAAATCACGTGGTAAGAAGTGTCATACTGAAAGTAAGTGATCATATTACGTGCTGAGTGGTGTTACACATCTAATACTATGGTACATAGACCAGTACATCTAACATTGTGGTGCTTAGGTCATTGGACTGTCTTGTGCTTGTTTATCTCCAGATCAGTCCACATAATATGACATCAGTCAGAACGTGATCTCAGTTTCAAATTTCAGTACAATATTTCAGTGCTTAAGAACATTTGAACCACATAAGTATTTTTTATCGTCATAAATTCAACACCTCATTTTTGTCTCTATTACTACTGACGTCATATAATAAAGTTGATTATCACAGGTATTCATGTACTGCTCAGTTAGGATAATTGTATAGTGACGCAGTGGTCGAGTCCATTTTTACGGTGTAAAACCGTTGTCAAATTATCATTGGACATATAGGCTGACTATATGATTTACAAATTCCAATCAATACATCAACTGTCGGCGTAGCGCAGTTGGTAACGATGGTGTCTGACGATAATCTATTTATGTGAAAAGAACTGTGTGAGACCGCGACTTGGTACTTTTTCGCAAATTATTTTCTATTGCTATATATCTTTTTTTTAAAAATCGTCAATTTTTTCGTCGTTTTTTTGTGTGTGTAAGGAATATACTAGATCTAGCCAGTGTTTATATTATTATCATCATTTTTATCGTTTGGCATATCTTTTTTGAATATCTTTTTACATGTAATAAACATGATGAAAAATAGTCTTAGACATTTCGTTGTAATTCTGGTAATTACGATTGGTACGCCATTAAAAGTCCACCTATTTTCAGTCATATTTAGCTAGTTGGCATTCAGATATTAAAGTTTGCACGAAATACCTGTGCGCGGTACTAATACTTCATGTACTTTTGCACTACACACTTTGCGTTACACAGGACAATTATATATTATGCATTCTTTTTCTTTACAATTTACTACTAAATATTATAAGGAAACTACAATTCATTTGCAAAAAGATGAAAAAGAAAAAAGAGACAACCGGTGAGGTTCGAACTCGCGAACAATTTTTAGTTCCTGATCAATCCTAAAGGCTTTACCAACTGCGCCAACCAGACATATACAATATCATTGCTAAACTATAATACTATATTTGTTTCTTATAAACCCATTTTACCTGTTCAGACAATGGATGTAAACTTTTGTGTACACATAAAATGAAACGTCACTATCACATTATCCTAACTGGACAGTATGTTAACATATTGTACCAATTTGATGTTCTGTTTATGATAATTGTAGAAACGAATCTAATTGTTTTCGGTTTCGTGCATACAAAGTATGTTTGGCAAATTTATACTAAATTGAATTTTCTATGAAATTAACGAAAGGTTGTTTATAATGGCTTGTTCTAACCAGGATTTAAAGTGAGTAGTAAACATAAAAGTGATATAAACACTTATTTGATGTAATGATATAAAATATATTAAAATGTTGCTATTTCAGAAAGTTGCTATTTGACTAACAACGACCTTGTGTTACAGTCATTTTGGTCTAATTCGTTACTCAAGGTGGCTCACAATGAGAAGGTTTGTCATTATATATTACAAATTGTACATTATTAATTGACTATGATGCACGCTGAGTTAACTTAGTCACTATAACTTTGACTATGAATCAGTATAATATTGACTATGAATCACTATAATATTGACTATGAATCACTATAATATTGACTATGAATCACTATAATATTGACTATGAATCACTATAATATTGACTATGAATCACTATAATATTGACTATGAATCACTATAATGTTGACTATGAATCACTATAATATTGACTATGAATCACTATAATATTGACTATGAATCACTATAATATTGACTGTGAATCAGTATAATATTGACTATGAATCACTATAATATTGACTATGAATCACTATAATATTGACTATGAATCACTATAATATTGACTGTGAATCACTATAATATTGACTGTGAATCACTATAATATTGACTATGAATCAGGCTATGTTTAACACTAAAGTGATCATGCTGAATTAATCATTACCCAATTATTTCACAAAGCAAGAATCAACTACAAAGATCTAGTCGTCGTATAGTTAATGCCTTCACAGCTCATCAATACAGAGTTAGACCTTTACTACATATCAGTCAAATCATGTTAACTTATTATGAGCTACTGTAACAGCTTCAATCATATTTCCATGCAACAGCTTCCATCATATTTCCATGCAACAGCTTCCATCATATTTCCATGCAACAGCTTCAATCATATTTCCATGCAACAGCTTCAATCATATTTCCATGCAACAGCTTCCATCATATTTCCATGCAACAGTTTCACAACGGATTGGATACTACTAAGATTGAATTTTCTCTGTCATCTTGTTTAATGGTTATTAAAGAACCACCTCTATGGTCGAGTGGTTAAGGTCGCTAATATCAAATCATTGTAACCTCTCGCTGATTGTGGGTCGTGGGTTCGAGCCCCGCTACTGACCATGTCTCTTTATGTGAGAAAGTAGGCAGTTGCTTACGGAGGATAGTACTGGTTCTTCCCAAGAACGATGTTTCAGTAAACTGCCCCCTCATATGACTGTAACTGTTGAAAAGGTGGATAAACTTCGATATTAAATCTATCCAAATATAGTTACAAAAGCTTGAAACGTAGAGATAATGAATACTACATTAGGTAACTCTTTCTCCCTATCAACTGTCGAACATATTTCCTTCTCCTTTTTTCATAGTTTTGTTTTCAAAGTTTATTATCATTATTGTTGTTGTCAGTCTCTATATTATAATTAACATTGATATTATTACGATAAAAAATTATTCTTACATCAGTTTGATATGATAACGATAGGAAGCTTAATGTATTTCAATTCTGTTAAAAGGCATAATATAACAACATATACGTACATTTATTTGTAAAAACTTATGCATTCGTGTTTTATAGAACTACATAATTATATATCACTGGAAATGTTAATTTTATTGTGTTTTGTAATATGTAAAATGTTGGACATGTTGTCTTATTTTCAAATAAAATCTATAAACAAACAAATGGTTATTAATCTGATCATCTAAGCAGCAACGGGAGACACGAGACCCTTAGAAAAAACAATAATATCCATCTGCTTTTCTACCTGAAGATTTATGGACGACATGACAGTTACAACAAATACTCAAATCCAGACATGATGGATCATAAAAGTCATCGAGTAAACGGGTACAGATGTTTGGTTATAAAGAATGGAATGATCACTGATCAGGTTAACTAATGTCGGTACAGGTGGCGTCACGACAAAATGTTGTGCATGATAGCCCACGTCCTGGAGAAAGAGAGAAAGAACAAAAGACCCAAGAGCAATAGCTTTAGTGAGGGAATAGGGAAGAGCACTGCAACAAACACATCAGGTCAGCTACATGAATTAAAGGGCCGGTCATTGTCGAATGATCTTGGGAAGAAGTGGAAATTCTACAAGAAAGTTGTGCACACAACGGTACAACCAGACAAATTTCTTTTGCCCAACAACCCAAAGCGACTGATCTTTGTGGAGCTCATTGTGCCATTGGAAGAGAGGGTGGAAGAGGGTAAAAAAGGCAAAATTCCAGGATCAAGTAGAAAATGTCAGAAAGAAGGTGGATGACTTAGATGTACCCAGTAGAAGTGGTCTGTAGTGACTTTTCCGACTTACTCAACGAAGAAACTGTTCGGGACCTCACATTCAAAGAAAAGTTCGAAAGACCACAAAATTATTTGATTGTGAAATAAGGGTCCAGTTGGCTCTGACTGTACCATAGACATAGAAGTCGCTGATAATAACTATCTGCCCCGCCAAACCTATGAGCAAAAGAGGGCGAAACATCCTTTGACGAGTAGAGCTTAGTTGACGACGTTAGGAAGCTCAGTTTTCTTTCAGCATTACATGCTGAATAGATTACATTTGTATTATATACATTTGTATTGACTTTAATACATACGGACTTAATCATTTATCATTAGATTGAAGTTTTGTGATAGATAATGCTTATTGTACATGAGCTATGCATTTCATTGCAATGTGTCAACTTTGATGTTGCATATTTGTTACGCACTACGTTAATTAACTTATGTATTAGAAGGGTGACATTTAACAGTTAACAATGCATTACTTTTTTTGGAAACCAACAAACAAGTATATTGGGTTAATAACTGACAACGGATGTGTTTATCTACTTTATTATATACCAACGTTTCGATTTAAACAATTAACCTTCATCAGGTCATTAAAAAATGCATTACATTGTCAGGAATTCATCAGTCACATTATTATGTAATATAAACTCTAAATCTGTATTTTAGGTTACAATAAGCTGTAAATCTAAGGATAATGAAATGTATAGCAGTTCATCAAAGGACTTTCCAAAACCATTCAACACCCAGTGCATCTATGGTCAGTTCAACAAAGAAGTGAATTCATTACAATGTCTTCCAAGTGAGTATTATTGTAATGTTACAGAAACATACATCAATATGATAATCACCATTGAGTAAAATTCAGTTTTCAAGTATGCTTTTTTTACAGTTCGGAGACTATCGGCAAGAAAGGATTTCACCAAGACCGAAAAAACGTCTATGGTCGGTCAGGACATTGGAAACTAGGAAATCTTTATTTTAGACAATCATCTTAAGTTATGCTTACCTCTTTACGGTGGTATATGCTCTTATCAGCAGAGTGCACCATCTCTTCGGTTTCGTTCTCAGAGTTTACATTGTTATGACTATATATATTGTTGATTGTATTTATATTTGTATAGATCTATCTAGTATTACTGCAGACCGTACCTTTGCGATATACTGTTGTGTCCCCGTTTTCGTAAGTTTCTACGTGTTTGGTGGGTTTTTGAGTCGTTATATGTTTACCATTTGTTCTTTACTGACGGAATCCAATGAAGGTTTTATCATGAGAAGCAAACTTAATTGGTATATAATGTAATTCAACGGATTCTGATATATTACAGAACGATGTGACGTGAGTCAAGTAAATCATGGGCTTGTAAAATATATAAATGGACAAAAGGCTCAGGGAAAGGTCAAAAGTCATACAAGTTATACGCTTACACTTGACCCAAAATATGATTTTGATGGGGACAAATATATCAACATAACATCTATTGTACGACGTTGTGAAAACGGACGATTCCTAAATGTTCCAAACATCGTAGAAAGTAAGTTGCTACTTTTGTCTTGCACATTGATCTGATACGACTTGATGTTTCTGGTTGGGTAGATGAAGATACATATATTATATATATAGTTGTTTGGTTGATATTAAAATGTAGATACATGTATTATATACATAGTTGTTAGGTAGATATCATAATGTAGATAAATGTATTATATACTTAGTTTTAAGGTAGATATTATAATGTAGATACATGTATTATATACTTAGTTTTAAGGTAGATATTATAATGTAGATACATGTATTATATACTTAGTTTTAAGGTAGATATTATAATGTAGATACATGTATTATATACTTAGTTTTGAGGCAGATATTATAATGTAGATACATGTTTTATATACTTAGTTTTAAGGTAGATATCATAATGTAGATACATGTATTATATACTTAGTTTTAAGGTAGATATCATAATGTAGATACATGTATTATATACTTAGTTTTGAGGTAGATATTATAATGTAGATACATGTATTATATACTTAGTTTTAAGGTAGATATTATGATGTAGATACATGTATTATATACTTAGTTTTAAGGTAGATATTATAATGTAGATACATGTATTATATACTTAGTTTTAAGGTAGATATTATAATGTAGATACATGTATTATATACTTAGTTTTAAGGTAGATATTATAATGTAGATACATGTTTTATATACTTAGTTTTAAGGTAGATATTTTAATGTATATACATGTATTATATACTTAGTTTTAAGGTAGATATCAAAATGTAGATACATGTATTATATACTTAGTTATAAGGTAGATATTATAATGTATATACATGTATTATATGCTTAGTTTTAAGGTAGATATTATAATGTATATACATGTATTATATACTTAGTTATAAGGTAGATATTATAATGTAGATACATGTATTATATACTTAGTTTTAAGGTAGATATTATAATGTAGATACATGTATTATATACTTAGTTTTAAGGTAGATATTATAATGCAGATACATGTATTATATACTTAGTTTTAAGGTAGATATTATAATGCAGATACATGTATTATATACTTAGTTTTAAGGTAGATATTATAATGTAGACACATGTATTATATACTTAGTTTTAAGGTAGATATTATAATGTATATACATGTATTATATGCTTAGTTTTAAGGTAGATATTATAATGTATATACATGTATTATATACTTAGTTATAAGGTAGATATTATAATGTAGATACATGTATTATATACTTAGTTTTAAGGTAGATATTATAATGTAGATACATGTATTATATACTTAGTTTTAAGGTAGATATTTTAATGTATATACATGTATTATATACTTAGTTTTAAGGTAGATATCAAAATGTAGATACATGTATTATATACTTAGTTATAAGGTAGATATTATAATGTATATACATGTATTATATATCTAGTTTTAAGGTAGATATTATAATGTATATACATGTATTATATACTTAGTTTTAAGGTAGATATCAAAATGTAGATACATGTATTATATACTTAGTTTTAAGGTAGATATTATAATGTAGATACATGTATTATATACTTAGTTTTAAGGTAGATATTATAATGTAGATACATGTATTATATACTTAGTTTTAAGGTAGATATTATAATGTAGATACATGTATTATATACTTAGTTTTAAGGTAGATA
>OZ026840.1:8211332-8367402 GCA_964023205.1 Lutraria lutraria
ACACCAAATTAGCACACCTAACCAAGGTATTGTTGACCTGTAAAGTTCTCATTTTTAAAATACATGCATAGAGAAGCATGAAATATACTCAGTATTATACAAATATATAATGTTAATTAGTCTATATATTGAAATTATTCAGCCAAGGAAAAGTATTAGTGACCCAAGACAAACAACTATTTACTGAGACAAAGTCTGTATGCATTTGTAAGTTTTCAGTTTATTGACTTCCTAACCATTTGATATTTATTTGATTATAAAGAGTAACAATTATATGTCTAGTATAGTTTACATATTTAATCTCGATCACCAGCGTCTTGCAACATCCTATAGTATGCATTGGTAAACTCGTAAATAAATCGGGAAGGACAATATCTGGATCAAACTGTAAGTTCCGATAGCTGCACTGTCTTTTTATGACTTAAATAATTCATCTTAGACGAGCATTATACAACTTTCACTTCGCCGTCACCAGTCAAACAACAGTATTAATGTTACGTATGTACATGATAATCCGGTTAGATATCTGTTAGTTGGAATCGTCTTAAAATTGATTTTCATCATTTGTCAGGTAGTTGTCCATGTTTTTGTCCATGACCACATCGTCTAATTTGTACACAAATGATATCTTAGTCCATACTCAAAATGTGGTACTCAATTGATATGTGAGCATGTTCATCGAGTCCAATCGTTTAATGCAAGTAGAAGGTGCCAAAACGCATGAGTAGTACGCTTTTTAAGGTGCAAAACCAATACAAAGGTAAGAAAATCGTTCACAATTTCTTAAATATTACCCCTAGCAGGTGAATATATGGCCGATGCTGATCTACGAACATTAGTTTTTCACATGTACGTCTCATTTTTATGAATTCTTCGTAGTTTCTTAGATCATTATCGACAACCGTGCTAGAAATAGCGAAATTTATGTGAGATCGGTATTTAAATGTCCATATTTCGCTTGAAAGACCAACTTTTAGACAATAGTTTCGTCCTGCTGTCCCAATTTACATATGGCAACATATACCATAAGGTTTCACTGTACCTGGAATGATTATCGAGGCAAAAAACGAGATTGTCCTAAAAATATTGAATGAACGCAGGAGAGTAAACTATTTGTGAACGACTGTGTAGAAGGTGCTTCGTCAGGTGCTTCGACGAAGCACGGTACGGACCTCTAAAACTGATAGCGAAAACAGGTTTTACAAAGTGTACTGGTAATGGATAAACGTACCAGGTTTGGTAGATACTGTAGAGTACCGATATCATGAAGATTCTTTGGATTCATTAAGTCATTCAAACATAGAAAATTAAAAAAAATTGAAGCACCTTCTACACAGTCGTTCGCAAATATTTTACTCAGAAGTCGGCCTCCTGCGTTCATTCAATATTTTTAGGATAATCTCGTTTTTTTTGCCTTTCCAGGTATAGTGAAACGTTATGGTATATGTTACCATAATTATATAAATTGGGACAACGGACGAATCTATTGTCTAAAAGCTGGTCTCACATAAGTTTCGCTATTTCTAGCACGGTTGCCGATAATGATCTAAGAAACTACGAAGAATTCATAAAAAATAGATGTACATGTGAAAAGCTAATATTCGAAGATAGCATCTGCCATATATTCACCTGCTAGGGGTAATATTAAAACAATGGTGAACGATTGTCTTACCTTTGTATTGGTTTTGCACCTTAAAAAGCGTACAATTCATGCGTTTCGGCACCTTCTACTCGCACTGAACGATTGGACTCGGTGATGTTATCAAAGTGGTACACAATTGTTACGTGAGCATGTTATCAAAGTGGTACACAATTGTTATGTGAGCATGTTATCAAAGTGGTACACAATTGTTATGTGAGCATGTTATCAAAGTGGTACAAAATTGTTACGTGAGCATGTTATCAAAGTGGTACAAAATTGTTACGTGAGCATGTAATCAATGTGGTACACAATTGTTATGTGAGCATGTTATCAAAATGGTACAAAATTGTTATGTGAGCATGTTATCAAGTGACACACAGTTGAGTATGTGAGCATGTTCTGAAAATGGTACACAATTGTTATGTGAGCATGTTATAAAGTGACACACAGTTGAATATGTGCAGTTTTCAAAATGTTCACAATTGTTATGTGAGCATGTTATCAAGTGACACAGTTGAATATGTGCAGTTATCAATGTGGTACACAATGTTATGAGAGCATGTTATCAAAGTGGTACAAAATTGTTATGTGAGCATGTTATCAAGGTGGTACACAATTGTTATGTGAGCATGTTATCAAAGTGGTACACAATTGTTATGTGAGCATGTTATCAAGGTGGTACACAATTGTTATGTGAGCATGTTATCAAAGTGGTACAAAATTGTTATGTAAGCATGTTATCAAGGTGATACACAATTGTTATGTGAGCATGTTCTCAAAATGTTCACAATTGTTATGGGCATAAATCAAAATAATGAAGACAATTTTTCTTTTCAAGATTTAAAGAATACCACACAACACATGAATGTACTTTAATGTTCTGATGGTGTGTCTTGATGTTGTTAAAAATGTTACAAAATTTCAGCTTGATTGTGTTACTCGTTCAAAAGTTACATTAGAAAAACAGGCAAAAAATGTCCCGAGTGTAACACTTTTAGCGTGACATTTTTTCTTTACACATTTTTCAATCTTTTATATTTTGTTCATTTTTTTGGTAAGTAATCAATGGTTGTTTTTAATTTCATTGTACATGTGTTATACTTAGAATTTAATGCATTTTGTTCAAATATTTCAATAATAAGTATTATTTAGAAATCACCTTTCAAGTGCACATGTAAAATATTTTGCTCAAGGAAAAAATGGAAATTCAAATTGATGATATTGCTGTTAGTAAACTAATGCTTGGACAGAAAATGCAGTTTAACATATTGATAGGCATATTTGTCCATGTTGTTTAAAAAAAGAAATTATCAAAAGAATCATTTGTTTTTTTAAGTTATACCATCTTGGGAAATGTCCCGAGTGTAACATTTTGCATTTAGATAAGAATTTTTTTATCATTCTTTGAGTTTGATATGTTTTTTCTCTATTTCTCAAACAGAAGCGTACCCACAAGCTCACAAAACTAAAACAAATTCATGCAGTGCAATTCATTTTTTGTCTACATGGTTTTAAGTGTTGTCCCGAGTGTAAAGCTATATATTCATCATCTTAATTTTGATATGTAACTATAGAACAGTAGTCGATGTTAATTGTTTTCCACATTTATATCAAATAACTGATGTGAATAAATACTTTAAAGTCTGAAGCAGTGAAATGGAGCATGTTTAAAAAGTTTGAAAGTTCTTATAAAAATAGTTATATTCAGATATATATACCAAGTAGATTTGTTCAATATACTGAAGATAAAAAGTAATTTATCTTTTATTTTGATGAAGAAACATTCTCAGATGAAAACAGTACAGAATTTATCGATTTATTTCATGATTTCTTAACATATTTTACATGTTATATTATTTATACATCTTCATGCAATATTATACACAAATTCGGTTTGCTTTTACAGGAACTATACCAGTAACAATATACTAACACTACAGGGTCATGAAGTTACAAAATGCCTAAATAAGTGGTAAAACTCCCATTTATAGGGGACTGAGAAGAAGCACACTCTGAGTAGAAAGACTTGAAATTGATATTTTTTTATTAAACATTTTCTTGGATATACGAGGGTTGTCCTTTAAGTATGTAGACTTTTCTCATATCTGGGTTATTTTTCAAAATCTTGAAATCTAATTTCAGTGACGCATATCTTCCTTGAGTTGTGTTGCAAATACATAGTTCATAATCAAAACATTTCAAAAACTTTTTAGTATTGTTTTACTTAAAACAAACATCTTAAGAAGAAATTGTGAGTCCTCACTGTTTTACTTAAAATAAACAAAGAAGAAATTGTGAGTCCCGAGTGTATTTTCTATATGTCTGTTTATATGACTTAATTCATGTTTAAAAGATTTGTTCAGCATAGTTTGATATAGTTTGAATGTGTTGAGAAATCCTTTCTTTACTTTGATACTAGTAAGTGGCAAAATTAGTAAATATATGATAATGCAATATTAATTACTAGTTGACAAATCTACAGTTTTATATGTTTTCTAATTCCTCCCCTCCCTCCAACAACATTTTCAACCAACAACATATTAAACAGTACAGATGTTTGTGTATCTTTTTATTATCTTAAAAAACATAGAATGAATTGCAACGCAATGATCATAGCACTTTCATATTTGTATGCTAAAAGACTAAACAAATTTGTACGGAGTGTAACCTTTACTTAGTCTGTATATATATAAATTAATAATTCATGTTCAGTAACGCAATTGACTTACCAAATTGGAAATAGTTTTGATTTGTTCAAAAAAAATAATCTTATTTAATGAATTGCAAAATACATTTGACAGATGTTGTTATAAATCCATTTTATGATACTCCTTATCATAACAGTTTCGTATATTTACATTACAGTTTTAGAACGTCCCCTGGTGTTGGTGTTTTCACCATTTAAATTTTACTAAAACATTATCAAATAGATTATCTGTTTGTATTTTATAATAAAATAATTGAACAAATTGTATTATAATGAAACAAATTGTATAACAATAGATTAACAATACTGTCATTATCATAAGACCATACACAAAGAATATCTGTCCCGAGTGTAACGGTAACAGAAGATATATACTAGTTTTGGGGACATTGTTAAGTTACCCAAGAATAGTACCAATTAAGTGAAAATTCACATATATCTTTGAATATACCTGAAAATTGATAAAATTGAATTAGCTTATTTGTATCTGCAGCAGTAAATATTACATAAAAACCTTTTGAAGCGTATTTAAAAAAAATTAAGTTCAAAACGCCATAAATATAAATTTTTTGGAAAATTATGGTTGTATGTATATTTTTTTTGTATTAAAAAGTTGTTTTCATGAAAGTCTGCTGAAAAAATCACAAAAAATGTGTTATAATTTCCATAGTTTAATCCATAAGATTGTTTGAATTTTAAGGATTGCTATTGAAAATATAATATTTATTTGATTAAAATGTTGCAAATTTGAAGAAGACTTTAATCCTATACTTTAGCCATTGTCAATTTTTCACAATATAATATATTTCCAACCGACTTTTGGCAATATTATGAACACAAGTATCATTCTAAATTTGAACCCCCATGTCACGCTTTGTCTTCATAATTTTGATTTATGCCCTTATGTGAGTATGTTATCAAGTGACACGCACTTGAATATGTGAGCATGTTATCAAGGTGGTACACAATTGTTATGTGAGCATGTTATCAAGTGGCACACAGTTGAATATGTGAGCATGTTATCAAGGTGGTACACAATTGTTATGTGAGCATGTTATCAAGTGACACACAGTTGAATATGTGAGCATGTTATCAAGGTGGTACACAATTGTTATGTGAGCATGTTATCAAGGTGGTACACAATTGTTATGTGAGCATGTTATCAAGTGGCACACAGTTGAATATGTGAGCATGTTATCAAGGTGGTACACAATTGTTATGTGAGCATGTTATCAAGTGGCACACAGTTGAATATGTGAGCATGTTATCAAGGTGGTACACAATTGTTATGTGAGCATGTTATCAAGTGACACACAGTTGAATATGTGAGCATGATATCAAGGTGGTACACAATTGTTATGTGAGCATGTTATCGAAGTGGTACACAAAAGTTTTGTGAGCATGTAATCAATGTGGTACACAATTGTTATGTGAGTATGTTATCAAGTGGTACACAGTTGAATATGTGAGCATTTATCAAAATAAGGTACACAATTGTTATGTGAGCATGTTATCAAGTGACACAAAGTTCAATATGTGCAGTTTTCAAAGTGGTTCACAACTGATTTGTGATCGGTGAACTGGTCCTTTTAATGATATTTTTTAAAGGAAAATGATTTTGTATGTTTCGGAATGCAAACTAACAAATTGAGATATTGATTTTTATGTGATGTCTCTTGTATATGTTTCCAGGCTCATATGATGTGCAGCTCAGGATATGAATTATTCAACCTTTCTATAAATAGATTCCCCTCAAAAGAGCATATACTTTCAACAACTTCCATGTGTATGTATGGAGAACTCAGTGACTTAACCTGCAAAGAAGGTAAGAGGAAGCTTCAGTAAGAAATATATATCCTTGTTCTTCTTTAGAAAGAAAGGTTAAACTATATACAACTTCTAATAATGTTGCCACTGAGTGTCAACAAAACATTTACATTAATTTCTATTTTGTTGTTTTCCTTTTATACAAAAACAACCACAAACCAAACATCTCAACTTCATCTAAATACCACCACAGGCACCAATCCCCACCCCACACACAGGAACATAAAAAAACGTGGACAAAACACAATTATCCATAAGGTTACCACCTTGGAAACCTTAGCGGCAAATCTGCCGGGGGTAAACTAATTGAAGAAACCCAACGTCACACCTCCACACCTTCCTCATTGGAGTAATAAATCAAAGTCATGTAGCTGTAGGAAGCTACAGATCAAATCAGCTGCAGACAGATCTTTGACAAATTCAGACCACAAGGAGATACGTGTACTGTCTGTTTAAGTATTTCATGAGTGGAATTATTTGCTTAATATTTGTAAGTGATTCAGTAGTAAAAGTCTAGGTCTAGGGGAAAAGACTTCAATCAAACTAATCTTACATTACAAGTAACTTCATGTAGAAGGTCTGAACAGCTACAACATTAATAATAGGACAAGCATTATATTGTATCATGTTCAAATAATATTTTTGAATTGAAATAAAAATAAATAAAGTATTACTACGAAATTTTTTTGCCAAAACCGCTGAAAAAGTAGGTCAGGTATTTGTTTTAATTATTCGATCGGTCATGTAAACTGCAAACCAATATTTTGTATTGTTGTTCAAGGTGTGAGGTCTTTACACGTGTATTTGAATGTCATCATGGAGTATTTAAAACTTTTGGTGTGAGTCATGGTCATTAGATACAACCACTACACATGTCTTATACCATTAGATACAACCACTACACATGTCTTATACCATTAGATACAACCACTACACATGTCTTATACCATTAGATACAACCACTACACATGTCTTATACCATTAGATACAACCACTACACATGTCTTATACCATTAGATACAACCACTACACATGTCTTATACCATTAGATACAACCACTACACATGTCTTATACCATTAGATACAACCACTACACATGTCTTATACCATTAGATACAACCACTACACATGTCTTATACCATTAGATACAACCACTACACATGTCTTATACCATTAGATACAACCACTACACATGTCTTATACCATTAGATACAACCACTACACATGTCTTATACCATTAGATACAACCACTACACATGTCTTATACCATTAGATACAACCACTACACATGTCTTATACCATTAGATACAACCACTACACATGTCTTATACCATTAGATACAACCACTACACATGTCTTATACCATTAGATACAACCACTACACATGTCTTATACCGTCAGCTACAACCACTACACATGTCTTATACCATTAGATACAACCACTACACATGTCTTATACCATTAGATACAACCACTACACATGTCTTATACCATTAGATACAACCACTACACATGTCTTATACCATTAGATACAACCACTACACATGTCTTATACCATTAGATACAACCACTACACATGTCTTATACCATTAGATACAACCACTACACATGTCTTATACCGTCAGCTACAACCACTACATATGTCTTATACCATTAGATACAACCACTACACATGTCTTATACCATTAGATACAACCACTACACGTGTCTTATACCGTCAGCTACAACCACTACATATGTCTTATACCATTAGATACAACCACTACACATGTCTTATACCATTAGATACAACCACTACACATGTCTTATACCGTCAGCTACAACCACTACACATGTCTTATACCATTAGATACAACCACTACACATGTCTTATACCGTCAGCTACAACCACTACATATGTCTTATACCATTAGATACAACCACTACACATGTCTTATACCATTAGATACAACCACTACACATGTCTTATACCATTAGATACAACCACTACACATGTCTTATACCATTAGATACAACCACTACACATGTCTTATACCATTAGATACAACCACTACACATGTCTTATACCATTAGATACAACCACTACACATGTCTTATACCGTCAGCTACAACCACTACACATGTCTTATACCATTAGATACAACCACTACACATG
This sequence comes from Lutraria lutraria, assembly GCA_964023205.1. NCBI lineage: Eukaryota > Metazoa > Mollusca > Bivalvia > Venerida > Mactridae > Lutraria > Lutraria lutraria. The sequence goes on from OZ026840.1 coordinate 8,219,664, forward strand.
TCTTATACCATTAGATACAACCACTACACATGTATTATACCGTCAGCTACAACCACTACACATGTCTTATACCATTAGATACAACCACTACACATGTCTTATACCATTAGATACAACCACTACACATGTCTTATACCATTAGATACAACCACTACACATGTCTTATACAATTAGATACAACCACTACACATGTCTTATACCATTAGATACAACCACTACACATGTCTTATACAATTAGATACAACCACTACACATGTCTTATACCATTAGATACAACCACTACACATGTCTTATACCATTAGATACAACCACTACACATGTCTTATACCATTAGATACAACCACTACACATGTCTTATACCGTCAGCTACAACCACTACACATGTCTTATACCATCAGATACAACCACTACACATGTCTTATACCATTAGATACAACCACTACACATGTCTTATACCATTATATACAACCACTACACATGTCTTATACCATTATATACAACCACTACACATGTCTTATACCATTAGATACAACCACTACACATGTCTTATACCGTTAGATACAACCACTACACATGTCTTATACCGTTAGATACAACCACTACACATGTCTTATACCATTATATACAACCACTACACATGTCTTATACCGTTAGATACAACCACTACACATGTCTTATACCGTCAGCTACAACCACTACACATGTCTTATACCATTAGATACAACCACTACACATGTCTTATACCGTCAGCTACAACCACTACATATGTCTTATACCATTAGATACAACCACTACACATGTCTTATACCATTAGATACAACCACTACACATGTCTTATACCATTAGAAACAACCACTACACATGTCTTATACCATTAGATACAACCACTACACATGTCTTATACCATTAGATACAACCACTACACATGTCTTATACCATTAGATACAACCACTACACATGTCTTATACCGTCAGCTACAACCACTACACATGTCTTATACCATTAGATACAACCACTACACATGTCTTATACCATTAGATACAACCACTACACATGTCTTATACCATTACATACAACCACTACACATGTCTTATACCATTAGATACAACCACTACACATGTCTTATACCATTAGATACAACCACTACACATGTCTTATACCATTATATACAACCACTACACATGTCTTATACCATTAGATACAACCACTACACATGTCTTATACCATTAGATACAACCACTACACATGTCTTATACCATTAGATACAACCACTACACATGTCTTATACCATTACATACAACCACTACACATGTCTTATACCATTAGATACAACCACTACACATGTCTTATACCATTATATACAACCACTACACATGTCTTATACCATTATATACAACCACTACACATGTCTTATACCATTAGATACAACCACTACACATGTCTTATACCGTTAGATACAACCACTACACATGTCTTATACCGTTAGATACAACCACTACACATGTCTTATACCATTATATACAACCACTACACATGTCTTATACCGTTAGATACAACCACTACACATGTCTTATACCGTCAGCTACAACCACTACACATGTCTTATACCATTAGATACAACCACTACACATGTCTTATACCGTCAGCTACAACCACTACATATGTCTTATACCATTAGATACAACCACTACACATGTCTTATACCATTAGATACAACCACTACACATGTCTTATACCATTAGATACAACCACTACACATGTCTTATACCATTAGATACAACCACTACACATGTCTTATACCATTAGATACAACCACTACACATGTCTTATACCATTAGATACAACCACTACACATGTCTTATACCGTCAGCTACAACCACTACACATGTCTTATACCATTAGATACAACCACTACACATGTCTTATACCATTAGATACAACCACTACACATGTCTTATACCATTACATACAACCACTACACATGTCTTATACCATTAGATACAACCACTACACATGTCTTATACCATTAGATACAACCACTACACATGTCTTATACCATTATATACAACCACTACACATGTCTTATACCATTAGATACAACCACTACACATGTCTTATACCATTAGATACAACCACTACACATGTCTTATACCATTAGATACAACCACTACACATGTCTTATACCATTACATACAACCACTACACATGTCTTATACCATTAGATACAACCACTACACATGTCTTATACCATTAGATACAACCACTACACATGTCTTATACCATTAGATACAACCACTACACATGTCTTATACCATTAGATACAACCACTACACATGTCTTATACCGTCAGCTACAACCACTACACATGTCTTATACCATTAGATACAACCACTACACATGTCTTATACCATTAGATACAACCACTACACATGTCTTATACCATTAGATACAACCACTACACATGTCTTATACCATTAGATACAACCACTACACATGTCTTATACCATTAGATACAACCACTACACATGTCTTATACCATTAGATACAACCACTACACATGTCTTATACCATTAGATACAACCACTACACATGTCTTATACCATTAGATACAACCACTACACATGTCTTATACCATTAGATACAACCACTACACATGTCTTATACCATTACATACAACCACTACACATGTCTTATACCATTAGATACAACCACTACACATGTCTTATACCATTAGATACAACCACTACACATGTCTTATACCATTAGATACAACCACTACACATGTCTTATACCATTAGATACAACCACTACACATGTCTTATACCATTAGATACAACCACTACACATGTCTTATACCAAAATTATACTCCTAGTACGATCGTCTACAGGTAATTTTAACTGATATTTATCTATTTCAGAAAGATGCAAAATACAGATAACATCAGCTGATGTGTATTGTTATATCAAGAATTCAAATTCTGGGTGTTTGCCCAAAGATATTAATATTCGTAATGGAAAAGACATTAATTTACTTTGTAAGGGCAATTACACACTGCAGAGGAGAAATAAAGCCACAGATGTGAGAACTGGTAAAACAGCAAAGATGAGGTGCACTAAAGGACATCTATCTCCAGAATATGACTGTCATCCCAGTAAGTAATAGTTTATGTTTTAATGTAATATAATGTATCTCTCAATATCTGTTAGCGATAATCACCTGTGTACTCTCAATTACTGTGTTTATCTCACATCAGTGTATGTGACAACTACTGTGTATCTATCAAAGTATGTTATACACTTTGCAACAGCTTATCACTCAACAACTGTTTATCACTCAACTAATGTTTATCACTTAGCTAATGTTTATCACTCAATAGCTGTTTTATCACTCAACAACTGACTATCACTCAGTAGCTGTTTATCACTCAACAACATCTTTACTGTTAAAAAATCAGTAGCTGTATATCACTCAACAAATGTTTATCACTCAACAAATGTTTATCACTCAACAAATGTTTATCACTCAACAAATGTTTATCACTCAGTAGCTGTTTATCACAACACACACCAAACAACTGTTTATAACTCCGCAAATGTATATCACTCAACAACTGCTTATCATTCAACTAATGTTAATCATTCAACTAATGTTTATCACTCAACATCTTAACAATGCTAAATATTGTCAGACATTGTTTCTACAATTTTATTACCCCCCCCCCCACCACCACCACCACAGACGAAGGGATATAGGTTTTGCTGTAAATCCGTCCGTACACACCGGAGGGTGGTTGTGGGGTTAGGATCGGTTACGGTTAGAGTTGGTACATTTAGGAACTGGTATTGTGGGGATAATTAGACTTGCAGGTTGTTGACTTGTGGGGATAGAAAAACACCGAAATCATCAAAGGGTACACCCCACAGCATACGTCTCATGAGTACGTACACCCGCCCGTCTCTTAATCTTACAATTACTTGAAAAGTCGCGTGAAACATAATATATTGATACAGCGTGATAAGTGACATAAACTGGTATTCTGTCAAAAACGATTTACGATATTTTGACTGTTGAAGTTAGACTCAAAATGTTTCCGAAATGTTTAAAAGCTGATGCTTTCATGAACGGATAAGTTTGTAATTTACTATTTGTGCAAGTATTCCATGATTCTTTCTCTGAATCTAAGTAGTCTAAATGAAACAGGCGTACCAGGTAAAGATACGATATTTTGTCGGGTGGAAAATATTTAATCTAATTTTTAGGTACGAGCTTTTTCTTTCATCTGAACTTACTTGTTCTATGATACAGAATTGTTACAAACTATATTTATACACTTCTCTTAATATTATACTTGTAGAACCGTGTAAGAAACCTGAATTATCAAATGCTACTACAAATTACGGTAATAATGAAGTTACCAGTGGAGATAAGGTAAATACTTTTGTTGATTTTTTACATTTGAACTTGATATATTTTCCAATCATTTAGGTTATTCAGGAATATTTCTTTTGAAATTGATTGGATGTTCGTTCGTTACCACTTAATGTTTTTAGAAATTGTCTATGAATTCTTATTCCTCAACCAGCAGGAAAGTAATCCATTTCACGGTGGAGGACACGTTTTTTCGTGTCCGAAAACGGAAAGTACACCATGTACTTGAAAGAACTTTCCGTCATAGGGAACTCAAAATTCTGTGAACATACAGCGTCTAGACAGTCTAACGTGAATACATGACTATGTGTGCATACGAGTAAAAACTAAAAAGATACATTATATATATATGAGCTGACATATCAAGTACATGTTTTGTATTTTGTTCTTAGATAGTGTATAAATGTAAAAAGAGACATCATATTGCGGGAACAAACGACAAAACACAATGGATAGGTGATTGTATGGCTGGTTTTATAAAAGATGTACCGACTGGATGTATCCCAGGTAGTCAAAAAATATCTATCTTTAAGTATAGCTGTATATAAAACTGTTCAAACTCCTAAAGTTCCTGTTGTATACATATTTTATGTGTGTGCATTCCAAGTATGTAATGGCATGTTGTAACGTAATATATTGTCTGTTAGTTTTTATGAATACTGTGACAACTATAGACAAATAATATATTCATTATATATTGGTTCCAGTTATGTATGAAAATGTTAAGGTTCAAGGAGTTTGAAGGAGTGTGGAAGATTTGGTTGGGGTTTTAAGGATTATTGTAGTTTATGTACATGTATGATATACACTGTACCATATATATGTGTTATAAATTTGTGTGTATAAAAGATACATGTCTAATAAATGTGTGTATGTATTTCTGTTACACACATAATACATTTTACAGATACATGTATACAATATATTTGATTGAGGAGTAATTTGCGAGAGGTTAGGAAATGAATTGACTATAGACATTTATAATACATTCTGTCTATACTTTTGTAGATAATTGTGGGATGCCTGATTTGAAAGATGGTATATTAAAAGTGATAGGAAGTGAGGAATTGTTTACAAATACAATCATACCACATGGATTACAGTTAACACTGGAATGTACTGAAGGATTTGAACTTGTTAATTCTAAGAACAAAATTATGAACACTACTCTGGCTACTTTTAAATGTGATCGAGGCAGTATTTCCGACAAATATTATTGCAAACGTAAGATTCTTATTACACTTCATATATCAATCTCTAACTTTACTTTTCCAATAAGATGAATCATTATGTTTCAAATGTCCATCATTCATAAATTCAATGAAATCTAATTACTTATATCCCCATGACACCGGACTCGCGACCAGTCCTTACTACATTCCTACGGCGACCCATGTCTTGGGGTCGTGATAAGAGGTTGGCGTCCTGACTTAGGAGGACCATGACGTCATCGTAACAATGTGGTGGGAACTTAAAGTATGTCCACGGGACGAAGTGGAGACACAGTAGTGTCGCTGCGGAAATGCGGAGAAATAGATCGGGGACCTCATGGTATCTTTATGTTATCTAGATTTCATGTTGTACGATTCATCACCATGGCAGTAGATATGAATAACGTGCTCGTATTACAACAAATGCTTATTGCCCAGCAGCAGCATAAAGGTGCTCGCGTCATTGCTTTAAACCTGTTCAAAGCTGGTGGCCATTTCAGGTTTGAGGCTGGCGCTGGAGAGTTTGAGAAAAACTTAAATGAGTCAACAGAAACATCAGCAGCGGTTTAGTGTAGAATTTAGAATGACTTTTTCCAAACTAAGGGCAGATATTAAATTCATAACTTCAGCAAGGACGCGAAATGATGCGAAAGTCATTGATTCCGTGGGGTCGTAGTAGACACGCGAAGAACACAGTGGGGCCGCCATGCGAACGTAGTGCAAACTCAAAAGAAACTACAAGGACGCACTAATGTTGCGATAGGGTCGCCGTGTACATATACAGATCGCAGAGATCATGACCTCAGTGTGACGGGTAACCGAAATTGGAATTATTTTAGGCCCTGTTCACATCAGCCTAGCGGCAGCCGTACACCTATGTAGGGCTATCGCAACGTCACAAACTGGATTAACGACATGCTCATTTTCCTAGCGAATTTCGATCGATTTTTGCAGGCCTCATTGAGACATCCGCAACAATAACGTGTGATTTTACACGAAAATACTGTCAATTGATAATCTTGTTTGACGTACGAATACATCAATTCAGCCGCACGAACACCTTGCAGCAGCCTTGCATTTCTTCACAAGGTTATCACAAGACTGATGCGAAACGTAAGACAATCACACGAATTAGCAAGGTCATCGCACGGTTGTCCTACGCTATTAAAGGCTAATTTTCTGCTGATGACAGCAAGTAGAGTCCACTACATAGAAGCTTCTCAACTGCGATCTTGTTCAAGGTTGATAGGTTCCCTTTATACCTTTGCTTCATGTGCGATGAGAGGACCATTGGACTACCTCATCATTCTGCTCATCGACAGACATAAGAAAGACTGGGTCTCATTCTGGTCCACATCTTGTTGCCCAAACACAATTCTGATGACGCTGGTGAAACTTCATTGCAGCGTCACCAGTGTGTCAAAATGGCGATGACATTTCCATCCAATTATGTTTCACCAAGAGCGGCTTATAGTAAACACTCATTGAACATTCCAGCATCCAACGCTGATCCAATGATTCCAGCATTTGACCGTCGAAACTTGTCTTCCGCATCTGCCACACACATAGGCACAATAGAGCAGACATCTTTGCAGTTGATGACTTCGCTCCCTGACAGACTGAAGCGGTTCATATGTGGCACCACAACACGCCTGATGTTATGGTAATTCGTGCAACCCTAAAGGCAAATTGCAAGGACCTGAAACTCGTCACGGTGGCAAGAGTTTGTACCATGGGAGGATTTGAAGAGACTAGATATCAAATGTTGTGCTTACCTATTAAACTTGGTGATACGCTGGGTGACACACAGACGCAACTCGGCAAACATGTTGCGGTCCATCCTAATGTAACTAACGTAATCGTCATCAAACTCTCTCTCCAGCTTCTGAAAAGTATGTGATACTGGCCAAACAACAGTCGCCTTCCAACCCATGGCTTGTCCAAACAATACCTTTCTCGTATTCTTTGGCGTTGCCAAAAGAACTTCACGACGCTCATCTGTATCAAATATCATTCCTTTGATTAGTGCAATACCCAACCTCTACGAAAAGATGTCGTTGACGCTTGGAATTATAACCACAATCGCGACTAATCGTGCATTGAGCGCAAAAACAAAGTACTGCATTCGTGCGATAGCCTTACAAAATCTTGCGATCCGGAAGGTGGCCACAAGAAAGTTTTGCGAATTCTTACAAATGCCTTGCGACATTCTAGCTCATAAGCGCGACTGTTGCACGACAATCTTCCGGTTGTCGTGCAAAAACGTACGTTTTATTTTCCTACGATAAAGCTACGGACATTTTGCGACCCGTGCAATCACCGTACGAGCATCGTATTGACGCCTTTTGGTGCCTATGACTGGTGCGGTCCTATGCGAACATGTTGCGAATTTGTCTACGGCACCTCTGGACTGCGAAATCGCAAGGCTGATGTGAACTGGGCTTTAGGAAAATCATCGGCGTCCTAGTCAATTTGACAATTTAGAACGCAGTAAGGATGCGAGTCCTAGTCAATTTGACAGTTTAGAACACAGTAAGGATGCGAGTCCTGGTCAATTTGACAGTTTAGAACACAGTAAGGATGCGAGTCCTGGTCAACTTGACAGTTTAGAACACAGTAAGGATGCGAGTCCTGGTCAATTTGACAGTTTAGAACGCAGTAAGGATACGAGTCCTAGTCAATTTGACAGTTTAGAACACAGTAAGGATACGAGTCCTAGTCAATTTGACAGTTTAGAACACAGTAAGGATACGAGTCCTAGTCAATTTGACAGTTTAGAACGCAGTAAGGATGCAAGTCCTAGTCAATTTGACAGTTTAGAACGCAGTAAGGATGCAAGTCCTGGTCAATTTGACAGTTTAGAACGCAGTAAGGATGCGAGTCCTAGTCAATTTGACAGTTTAGAACGCAGTAAGGATGCAAGTCCTAGTCAATTTGACAGTTTAGAACGCAGTAAGGATACGAGTCCTAGTCAATTTGACAGTTTAGAACGCAGTAAGGATGCAAGTCCTAGTCAATTTGACAGTTTAGAACGCAGTAAGGATACGAGTCCTAGTGAATTTGACAGTTTAGAACGCAGTAAAGATGCGAGTCCTAGTCAATTTGACAGTTTAGAACGCAGTAAGGATGCAAGTCCTAGTCAATTTGACAGTTTAGAACGCAGTAAGGATACGAGTCCTAGTCAATTTGACAGTTTAGAACGCAGTAAGGATACGAGTCCTAGTCAATTTGACAGTTTAGAACGCAGTAAGGATGCGAGTCCTAGTCAATTTGACAGTTTAGAACGCAGTAAGGATGCGAGTCCTAGTCAATTTGACAGTTTAGAACGCAGTAAGGATGCAAGTCCTGGTCAATTTGACAGTTTAGAACGCAGTAAGGATGCAAGTCCTGGTCAATTTGACAGTTTAGAACGCAGTAAGGATGCGATTCCTAGTCAATTTGACAGTTTAGAACGCAGTAAGGATGCGAGTCCTAGTCAATTTGACAGTTTAGAACGCAGTAAGGATACGAGTCCTAGTCAATTTGACAGTTTAGAACGCAGTAAGGATGCAAGTCCTAGTCAATTTGACAGTTTAGAACGCAGTAAGGATACGAGTCCTAGTCAATTTGACAGTTTAGAACGCAGTAAGGATGCGAGTCCTAGTCAATTTGACAGTTTAGAACGCAGTAAGGATGCAACTCCTAGTCAATTTGACAGTTTAGAACGCAGTAAGGATACGAGTCCTAGTCAATTTGACAGTTTAGAACGCAGTAAGGATACGAGTCCTAGTCAATTTGACAGTTTAGAACGCAGTAAGGATGCGAGTCCTAGTCAATTTGACAGTTTAGAACGCAGTAAGGATACGAGTCCTAGTCAATTTGACAGTTTAGAACGCAGTAAGGATGCGAGTCCTAGTCAATTTGACAGTTTAGAACACAGTAAGGATACGAGTCCTAGTCAATTTGACAGTTTAGAACGCAGTAAGGATGCAAGTCCTGGTCAATTTGACAGTTTAGAACGCAGTAAGGATGCGAGTCCTAGTCAATTTGACAGTTTAGAACGCAGTAAGGATGCGAGTCCTAGTCAATTTGACAGTTTAGAACGCAGTAAGGATACGAGTCCTAGTCAATTTGACAGTTTAGAACGCAGTAAGGATGCAAGTCCTAGTCAATTTGACAGTTTAGAACGCAGTAAGGATACGAGTCCTAGTCAATTTGACAGTTTAGAACGCAGTAAGGATACGAGTCCTAGTCAATTTGACAGTTTAGAACGCAGTAAGGATGCAAGTCCTAGTCAATTTGACAGTTTAGAACGCAGTAAGGATACGAGTCCTAGTCAATTTGACAGTTTAGAACGCAGTAAGGATACGAGTCCTAGTCAATTTGACAGTTTAGAACGCAGTAAGGATACGAGTCCTAGTCAAATAGACAGTTTAGAACGCAGTAAGGATACGAGTCCTAGTCAATTTGACAGTTTAGAACGCAGTAAGGATGCGAGTCCTAGTCAATTTGACAGTTTAGAACGCAGTAAGGATGCAAGTCCTAGTCAATTTGACAGTTTAGAACGCAGTAAGGATGCAAGTCCTGGTCAATTTGACAGTTTAGAACGCAGTAAGGATGCGAGTCCTAGTCAATTTGACAGTTTAGAACGCAGTAAGGATGCGAGTCCTAGTCAATTTGACAGTTTAGAACGCAGTAAGGATACGAGTCCTAGTCAATTTGACAGTTTAGAACGCAGTAAGGATGCAAGTCCTAGTCAATTTGACAGTTTAGAACGCAGTAAGGATACGAGTCCTAGTCAATTTGACAGTTTAGAACGCAGTAAGGATGCGAGTCCTAGTCAATTTGACAGTTTAGAACGCAGTAAGGATGCGAGTCCTAGTCAATTTGACAGTTTAGAACGCAGTAAGGATGCAAGTCCTGGTCAATTTGACAGTTTAGAACGCAGTAAGGATGCGAGTCCTAGTCAATTTGACAGTTTAGAACGCAGTAAGGATGCGAGTCCTAGTCAATTTGACAGTTTAGAACGCAGTAAGGATACGAGTCCTAGTCAATTTGACAGTTTAGAACGCAGTAAGGATGCAAGTCCTAGTCAATTTGACAGTTTAGAACGCAGTAAGGATACGAGTCCTAGTCAATTTGACAGTTTAGAACGCAGTAAGGATGCAAGTCCTAGTCAATTTGACAGTTTAGAACGCAGTAAGGATACGAGTCCTAGTCAATTTGACAGTTTAGAACGCAGTAAGGATGCGAGTCCTAGTCAATTTGACAGTTTAGAACGCAGTAAGGATGCAAGTCCTAGTCAATTTGACAGTTTAGAACGCAGTAAGGATACGAGTCCTAGTCAATTTGACAGTTTAGAACGCAGTAAGGATACGAGTCCTAGTCAATTTGACAGTTTAGAACGCAGTAAGGATGCGAGTCCTAGTCAATTTGACAGTTTAGAACGCAGTAAGGATACGAGTCCTAGTCAATTTGACAGTTTAGAACGCAGTAAGGATGCGAGTCCTAGTCAATTTGACAGTTTAGAACACAGTAAGGATACGAGTCCTAGTCAATTTGACAGTTTAGAACGCAGTAAGGATGCAAGTCCTGGTCAATTTGACAGTTTAGAACGCAGTAATCATCGGCGTCCTAGTCAATTTGACAGTTTAGAACGCAGTAAGGATGCGAGTCCTAGTCAATTTGACAGTTTAGAACGCAGTAAGGATGCAAGTCCTAGTCAATTTGACAGTTTAGAACGCAGTAAGGATGCGAGTCCGGTGTGACGGGGTTATTACACATGATGGTTCGGCTCTATATGAAACTGATGGACAAAAGAATATATGTCTCAGTAATTACCATACAAATATGTACAAAGTGATGTATAATGTATTAAGTGATGACTTTGTGTTGATTGTTGTTTTTTATAATGAATGTATAACTTGCGTTAAGTGAAGAGCTATTTATTTATTATTTTAATTAGGTTGTAAACAAAATGTTCCTGATGGAAACCAAACAACAAGCTCGCCCCTAAATACAGATCAGAACTCACCAATATCTCAACATGTTCAAGATAAAATGGTTAGTAAGGATGTATTCTATGTTCTAGTTTTATCATAATATCATACAATACTCTTTTTTGTTATAACGCAAAAAGATACATAAATTATCAAGTGCACTGTACATTGGTTGAATACAAGTAGTAAACTGATGTGTGTTTGTTTCATCAGGTTTTACGCCCCTTTTCAACAGTCAGAGTCATTTGGAGTGGACAATTCACCTAACCATGTTTCTTGGGAAGAACCAGTTCTAATTAACTCCCATCTACCGTAAGCAACTGTCTACCTACTTTCTCACATAAAGAGAACCCCACGACCATCTGACAGTGAGAGATTACAGTGAAGATAGGAATTAATATCATGATTACTACATATTTGCATTAGCAGTTTTAAAACTAAGTAAGGACCGAACACTCGGATTATTTCCTCCAGATATCTGTTACCATGGTTACTGGCTTACTCCATTGTGTAGATGCCTATGTATGAAAGTGTGTGATATCTAGTCATCATGTATAATTATGGTTTGATATCTTCACTACTATGACTCAGTTGTTATATAATGAACATATTTAAACTTTCCATGTTTTTCCATTTGTTATATAGATATGTGTGGAAATCGAAGATATTGGTAAGTCACTCTGTTCTGGCATGTCTGATGAGTCATGGTCCTTGATATAATATGAGTTGTAACATGTCTCAGTATATAAACTGAGAGTCTATTCGAACATAATTCGCTTTTCTAATGCTTCCCTGAATCGTGTTCTGTTTCATACTTCAGTTAAATTGGTTTAATGATCATCATATAAATCAAAACAAGTTATCTATCATTATATAATATGATGTTAACTGGATGCTTAACCTTGTCTATCATTATGTATGATAATAAATGCACTAATGTCTATCATTATGTATGATAATAAATGCACTAATGTCTATCATTATGTAGGATAATAAATAAACTAATGTCTATCATTATGTATGATAATAAATGCACTAAGTCTATCATTATGTATGATAATAAATGCACTAATGTCTATCATTATGTATGATAATAAATGCACTAATGTTTATGTGACAATAATTTCACCATACATTCTCTTTGAAGGAATAAATATTGTGATTCTTATGCATTTATACAGGATGCACAATAAATGAAAGTAATACATACAAATATTTTGATGGCGAAGCCAACATCATACAACTACCACACACGGTAAGTAAAAGTAATAATACTATAAAGTAAAGTTTCATGTGTTTTAACAGATTACTACTACATGTATTTATCTAAACAATCAATTCCAGTGAGTGTTGCTAATCATGAATGTGAACAACTGTTCATCAGATTCTGACTTTACGCTAATCGCGACAGGAGATTTTAAAGCATAAAACTGCTATATTAGATATGCAAGAAGTACCAATTTACCAAAATTACTATTTTAAACATACATGTTTCTATACTCCACAGAACTATTGGGATAAAATCACCACAATGCATGATTTAAAGATTATAGATCCTTAAACACTGTCATACTAAATTCCATATTGTTTTTAGGATCGAATCTCCTATAGCTATACACTACTTTTTCTACTTACAACAAATTACCTGTTTTGAACCAACAATGCCTAAAAAGTACTAACTTAAAGTAATAGCTTCTGGGCCAACGATGAACCAACCATACATTTACATTGAAGATAATTAACCTACAATTAATTGGGAATGACCCAACTGTCATAGCATTATCCTGTATAAATTTACCAAGCTGATCATATTGCATTCTACAGTATCATTAAGATATAACAGACATTGTATTATCTAACACTAAATTTCTACTTACCTTAAGATATAACAGACATTGTGTTATCTAACACTCAATTTCTACTTACATTAAGATATAACAGACATTGTGTTATCTTACACTTAATTTCTACTTACCTTAAGATATAACAGACATTATGTCATCTTACACTCAATTTCTACCTACCTTAAGATATAACAGACATTATGTCTTCTTACACTCAATTTCTACTTACATTAAGATATAACAGACATTATGTCATCTTACACTCAATTTCTACTTACCTTAAGATATAACAGACATTGTGTTATCTAACACTAAATTTCTACTTACCTTAAGATATAACAGACATTGTGTCATCTAACACTCAATTTCTACTTACCTTAAGATATAACAGACATTGTGTTAACTAACACTCAATTTCTACTTACCTTAAGATGTAACAGACATTATGTCATCTTACACTCAATTGCTACTTACCTTAAGATGTAACAGACATTATGTCATCTTACACTCAATTTCTACTTACCTTAAGATATAACAGACATTGTGTCATCTAACACTAAATTTCTACTTACCTTAAGATATAACAGACATTGTGTTAACTAACACTAAATTTCTACTTACCTTAAGATGTAACAGACATTATGTCATCTTACACTCAATTTCTACTTACCTTAAGATGTAACAGACATTATGTCATCTTACACTCAATTTCTACTTACCTTAAGATATAACAGACATTGTGTCATCTAACACTCAATTTCTACTTACCGTAAGATATAACAGACATTATGTTAACTAACACTCAATTTCTACTTACCGTAAGATATAACAGACATTATGTCATCTAACACTCAATTTCTACTTACCGTAAGATATAACAGACATTATGTCATCTAACACTCAATTTCTACTTACCGTAAGATATAACAGACATTATGTCATCTTACACTCAATTTCTACTTACCGTAAGATATAACAGACATTATGTCATCTTACACTCAATTTCTACTTACCTTAAGATATAACAGACATTGTGTCATCCAACACTAAATTTCTACTTACCTTAAGATATAACAGACATTGTGTCATCTAACACTCAATTTCTACTTACCTTAAGATATAACAGACATTGTGTCATCTAACACTCAATTTCTACTTACCTTAAGATATAACAGACATTGTGTTAACTAACACTCAATTTCTACTTACCTTAAGATATAACAGACATTGTGTTAACTAACACTTAATTTCTACTTACCTTAAGATATAACAGACATTGTGTTAACTAACACTCAATTTCTACTTACATTAAGATATAACAGACATTGTGTTAACTAACACTCAATTTCTACTTACCTTAAGATATAACAGACATTGTGTTAACTAACACTTAATTTCTACTTACCTTAAGATATAACAGACATTGTGTTAACTAACACTCAATTTCTACTTACCTTAAGATATAACAGACATTGTGTTAACTAACACTTAATTTCTACTTACCTTAAGATATAACAGACATTGTGTTAACTAACACTCAATTTCTACTTACATTAAGATATAACAGACATTGTGTTAACTAACACTCAATTTCTACTTACCTTAAGATATAACAGACATTGTGTTAACTAACACTTAATTTCTACTTACCTTAAGATATAACAGACATTGTGTTAACTAACACTCAATTTCTACTTACCTTAAGATATAACAGACATTGTGTTAACTAACACTTAATTTCTACTTACCTTAAGATATAACAGACATTGTGTTAACTAACACTAAATTTCTACTTACATTAAGATATAACAGACATTGTGTCATCTAACACTCAATTTCTACTTACCTTAAGATATAACAGACATTGTGTCATCTAACACTCAATTTCTACTTACCTTAAGATATAACAGACATTGTGTTAACTAACACTCAATTTCTACTTACCTTAAGATATAACAGACATTGTGTCATCTAACACTCAATTTCTACTTACCTTAAGATGTAACAGACATTGTGTCATCTAACACTCAATTTCTACTTACCTTAAGATATAACAGACATTGTGTCATCTAACACTCAATTTCTACTTACCTTAAGATATAACAGACATTGTGTTAACTAACACTCAATTTCTACTTACCTTAAGATATAACAGACATTGTGTCATCTAACACTCAATTTCTACTTACCTTAAGATGTAACAGACATTATGTCATCTTACACTCAATTTCTACTTACCTTAAGATGTAATAGACATTATGTCATCTTACACTCAATTTCTACTTACCTTAAGATATAACAGACATTGTGTCATCTAACACTAAATTTCTACTTACCTTAAGACATAACAGACACTGTGTTAACTAACACTAAATTTCTACTTACATTAAGATGTAACAGACATTATGTCATCTAACACTCAATTTCTACTTACCTTAAGATGTAACAGACATTATGTCATCTTACACTCAATTTCTACTTACCTTAAGATGTAACAGACATTGTGTCATCTAACACTAAATTTCTACTTACATTAAGATATAACAGACATTGTGTCATCTAACACTCAATTTCTACTTACCTTAAGATGTAACAGACATTGTGTCATCTAACACTCAATTTCTACTTACCAGCATTTCGTTTCTGGCTTTAATAGTATCACTATACTTGTAGGTTAAAAACGGGGCAAAAATAACGGTGGAATGTAATGATCCAATAGTTGTTTACGATTACTATGAGGACACACCATCTGAGAACATCACGTGTATGGATGGAATACTACCTCCTGTTGTAATGGTATGCCAAGATACTTTATGTAAGTGTAAAACTATGTATACTCCTACATAGTATTTGTGTGTATGTGTGAGCAGCGGTAATATGTTTTACTTCAAGTTTTGAATTGCAATAATGTGTCCTAAAGACTTGCTACCAGTATTATGAGCCAATATTACATGATTATGTTTTCACAAAACTTATATACAACGGACAGTGTTGTCAAATACTTACAAAAATCAAGTTATATATCTTTGCCAATGTCAAACTAGTAAAGAGATATTGCTTGATCAAGCAGGATTTAAAAAAAAAATAAACAGAGCATGATTTCATGACGATAAAATGTTCAGCAATATTTTGCAACTATTTTGTATGGACACAACATACAGTTTGTTGGCACTTTATGGATTTAACATTATGGTTTTACATTTTCCGGTATTCTGAAAATAAAAGCGAAATTGAAAATTAAAGTCAGCGTGTTCTTGCCATTGGTTGTTTGTCGCTCTCTACGATGCACCCACGCCTCTCATTTTGAGCTGTGGTGATGAACATAATCCATCTAGTGAGTCATATGTAACAATTCCTGAAACGGGCGGCAGACTATAATTCTGCATTCAAATAATAAAATTCCTAAATGTTGATACCATTCCTGATTGCAGAATGAAGATATATAATTAGCGACATGTTCCAGCACGTGTCAATATAATTCATTAACTGTGGTAATATACTAAAGACAAAATTAGCAAAAAATCAAATATAAGGGCAGATAACTCAAAAATGATTTCATCACTCCATTGATTTTCGCTTAAAATTATTGTTATCATTTGCTATGATCATGCGAAGTTTAAAAAGAAACATGAAAGAGTTTTAATGTTCCATGTGCAATTTGTCAGCAAAATAATTGTATATAATTATGTTCGGAGTTCTGGTACCAGTGAGACTGTGCCACTGAGACATCATCACGTTCTATAACATTTACGTTTCAACATTTGTCCATCAACAGTTCGTAAACGTAAGCAGTTTCAACTCTTGCCACTAGCATATACATACTTGGAAATTTCAAGTTTTCTTCATCATACACATTGCTAATATCGAGCTTAAATGACCCTTCCAAGTGTGTAATTAATTCACGTTAATTATCATCAACATTGTTGGCCAACGACCCGTAAATAACATTTTAGCTTATCAGTTTTGCAAGTAAGTAAAACGCATTTCTTTAATGCACTAAGAATTTCTCAGTAGTCCACCATTATCATCAATGTAGTGCGTAGTCCCCGGAAGTAGAATTATTCCTTATCAGGGGACATCACCGTCGATTTACTAAGGGAAGTAACCTAGTTATGGGAAAGGGCCATAAACACAAAACAAGAGGGCCAAGATTATTTATTATTTATTTCGGTATAAAAAGCATATAAAACATGGTACATATATCACAGACATTAGATTGCTAAAAATGAAAATACATAGAAATATTTAATGAATAACTGTTTTAAAATATTGTAATTAAAATAAATATCATAAATTTTTACTCTAAAATAAGAAATCAAATTTAATAAATAGTGGTAACCATGATTGTTAGCTTTACAATACCAAGGATGACACAAAAAAGATGGCCCTATATGGCTCACATGACAATCATTGTGTACTCATTAAAACTAGTTTTTTACCCCATATGACCCATGTTAGAACGTGTCTTACATATAAATAAGACACACATTCTGACAAGGTTTAGTGAAGATCCAATCAAAACCATGACAAATACAGCATACACAAGGTTTTCTTAAGATTTGACCTCGTGACCTAGTTTTTGACACCAAATGACCCATGTTCGAATTTGTCTTGCATATCATTAAGACAAACATTCTGACAAGGTTTGGTGAAGATCCAATCAAAATTTGACATCTACAGTGTTAATGAGGTTTTCCTAAGATCTGACCTCGAAACCAAGTTTTTGACACTAGGTGACCCATATTTGAACTTGTCCTTAATATCATTAAAACGAACAATCTGACATGGTTTGACGAAGATCCAATTAAAACCATCACATTTAGAGCTTTAACAAGGTTTTTACCTAATATTTGACCTGGTGACCTAGTTTTTTACCCCGGCTGACCCATGTTCGACGTTGACCTACCTATCATTGAGTCAAACATTCGGCCAAGGTCAATCGAAACTGTGACATCTACAGTGTTAACACATTTTCCTAAGATTTGACCTAGTGACCTAGTTATTGACCTCAGATGACCCATATTTTTACTAGACCTTTATATCATTAAAACAAACAATTCGACAGATTTTGGTGAATATCCAATTATAACTGTGAAATCTATAGTGTTAACATGGTTTTTCATAAGATTTGACCTACCGACCTAGTTTCTGACCCGGGATGACCCATGATATTATAAAAGACAAACATTCTGACAAGGTTTCATGATGGTCCAATCAAAACAATGACTTCTAGAGTGTTCACAAGGTTTTCCAGCAGTTTGCCCTAGTGACCTAGTTTTTTACCGGAAATTACCTATCGAAACAAAGAATGACATTTCCGGGGAAATCAAATTATTTCATTGTATTAGGACCTTTACTATGTAAGTTCATTTTAATCGTGTTTAACTCTAAACTGTATTAAAGACACATATACCCATGTATATAAGTTACATATTTATATTGTCAATATTTTATAGATGTAAAAAATAAGTATTTATCAAGTATATTTATACATTGTACATATATTTGAGATATATGAACATATAAACATTACCGGTATGTATATTTTGTGTAGAATATTGAGAAACCCTGCACGGTGTTTGTCGGCAATAGCTCAATACAATTAATGTCTTCCGTAGAAAGTTCACATAAGACTATAAAAAGTGAAAAATAGAAAGTGGGGGATATTGATGTTTTTTGACCTGACACTGATTCAGATGATTTATACAATTGTTATTTAAAAGTGTCTGATTGATTATAAACGTCACTATACTTTTGTGTACAAAATATTAAATGTGTCTGATAAAACATGGACGTCACTATACGTTAGTGTACTATCGAGTTATTAAAACATAAGCTTCACTATACTTTTGTTTCAGCGTCTACTGATGCATGTGAGGCTTTTCAGCTAATCAATGGAAATGTGAGTAAACTTTCGATAGAGAAGTACAAAGTAACGTGTAATCCTGGATATAAACTTAATATCCCAGATGCTCTAAATGAAAATTGTGAATGTTTTAATGGTGAAGTTGAATGTGTTCCTGGACAGAAACTTAAGTGTGAAGCTGGTAAGTACATGTATGATGAGGTTATTTTATTTTATCCCGCTATCACGCTCATTAGGTGCAGGAGATAGCCCTGTCGGATAAACTTATCTATCTCCAGTCAGTGCGTCACGTGATTAAAATACAAATCATTTTAAGGTTAAAGCTAAAATATAGATTTTTAAACTTGTTGTCATATGTTAACTGCATTAATGCTATTTTGAGTATTAAATATTAAACCTTTAAATGCATTGTTTCATTTTAATGATGTAAAGCTCCGTGTGACGTCATAAGTGACGTCACTAAACAAAAGGTCATTAGTGTACGTTACGTCCGTTCTATACATAGCGTGACGTCACTACGTTTGTCTAACCACGCTAGAGCTCGCCAAGACACGCTTTCTCACTCACCGGATAAACATTCTCCATCTCCGGCACCAACCATGTATTCTTTATCTTCCATTCATCATTAATCACCCATACGGATTATTCAATCTGAAAATGGGTTCCCCGAGGTTATAAATACATTGTACTTGCCTAGTGGAGGAAAAACTTTGGCCGGATCGTATATCGCTGATCGTTACAAATAGGAAGAAATCCTATTTTCATGCATATTAGTTTTGGGATACATGCATTCTTATATAGAGATAGTTCATCATGTCAACATGTAATTAACAGTTTATTTACCAATATGCAGCTGATTGTTCAAAGTGTCAATATTTTAGGACTGTCCACGGTACCAGCATTATAATGGCAACATAAGCTTATAAATTATTATACAGTTATTGACTAGTGAGCCATTAAATATGATGTGATATTCACCGGCAGAATGTTATATACTAAATTCAATATTACTATTAATTTAATGATATTATGAATACAGACCACGTAACCATTTGTTAACAGGTTGCATAAGCAACGTAACTAACAACGAATCTTATCCAATTAAGGTCAGTTACCTTAAGATTTATGAAGTCACATTTTTTCACAAATTCTGTAAATATCTGGTATAACCACCGACCGCAATAACAAGAGCGCGACAACGTCTCCTCATTGACCAAATAAGGCGTCGGATAGAATGCATAAGAACATTGTTCATTGCTACGGAATCGCTATGGTAAGTTCCTATAGGTTTCTGGGCTATATTTATAAAAAATATTTGTTCAATTACATCAAAGACCTATACATTACATTGTAATGTATAGGTCTTTGATTGCATGTCCGACTTGTGTTGTTCACACCCATCCCCCAAAAAGTAAAACAAGAGGGCCAAGATGGCCCTATATCGCTCACATGACAATCACTGTTCACTCATTAAAACATTGTTTTGAACCGGTAACCTAGTTTTTGACCCCAGACGACCTATGTTCGAATTTGTCTTACATATCATTAAGACAAACAGTCTGACTAGGTTTGGTGAAGATACAATCAAAATTTGACATCTACAGTGTTAATAAGGTTTTCCTAAGATTTGACCTTGTGACCTGGTTTTTGACTCTATGTGACCCATATATGAACTTGTCCTTAATATTATTAAGACAAACAATCTGACAAGGTTTGGCCAAGATCCAATCAAAACCATGACATTTAGAGCTTTTACAAGATTTTTACCTAAGATTTGACCTTGTGACCCAGTTTTTGAACCCGGCTGACCCATGTTCATCCTAGACCCACATATCATTGAGGCAAACATTTTGACAAGGTTTGGTGAAGATCCAATTAAAACTGTGACATCTACAGTGTTAACAAAGTTTTCCAAAGATTTGACCTGATGACCTAGTTATTGACCCCAGATGACCCGTATTTATACTTGACCATTATATCATTAAAACAAACGATTTGACAAAGTTTGGTGAAGATCCAATAATAACTGTGAAATCTACAGTGTTAACATGGTTTTTCATAAGATTTAACCTAGCGACCTAGTTTTTGACCCAAGATGACCCATGTTCGAACTCGTCCAAGATATTATGAAGACGAACATTCTGACAAGGTTTCATGATCATCCAATCAAAACAGTGACTTCTAGAGTGTTCACAAGATTTTCTAGCAATTTGCCCTAGTGACCTAATTTTACTACAGAAATGACCCATTATCAAACTTGACCTACATATTATTAAAAAAACCATTCTGACAAAGGTTCATGAAAATCCAGTCAAAACAGTGATTTCTAAAGTGTTCAAAATGTTTTCCCTTATTTGGCCCTGGTGACCAAGTTTTTGACCCCAAATGGCCCAATATCGAACTCGTCCGAGATTTTGTTGATATTAACGTTGCTTAAATTGAGCCAAAAATGTGGCCCCTAGTGTGGTCACAACATAAAGTTTGACGACGCACACCGCACGACGCACACCGCACGACGCCGGACGCCGGACGGAGAGTGATCCTAATGGCTCACTTTGTCACTTTGTGACATGTGAGCTAAAAAGCAACATTATTTGTTGGAAAACATTTCGCTAAGCGTGCTTTAACATGTTTATTTGTTTACGTACCAACAAGCTGTCATTTATTCCATAAATTGCATACAGTAGTAACATTACAGATTAAAGCCCTTGCTACTGCCAGCTGCGATTGTTTTGATTAAGTTGCTTGCTGTGTAACATTTTCTGCAAATTTTATTTGAATGAAATGACAAATGAAGAAAATAGAAATGCGTTGGGTGATTTGTTTAGTATATATTGACCGAGGCGTAGACTCACTAGTCAATAACTAGACTTTGATTTAAAACATTATCACAAATAATCACTTACTATTCCGGTGGATGAATATTGACCTGATTCTATTTTTAGATTGGGAAATGCCAAGATTTCCATTGAATATCATGTTATACGTGTTATCATGTTAAAAGTCTTTGATTTATAACCATTGAATAGAATATTCTGATTCATGTCGAAATTTAATGCATTACATTTGTATTTGATAAACAGAAATGTGTATCATATCGATCATAAAGAAAGATGAATATATCACAAATAACGACTTATAATTCCGAAATTTCCCGGGATCGGGACAAAAAAACTGCCCGAGGGTCGGGAAAATTTGCCCGGGGTCTGGACAAAAACTGCCCGGTTGTTTCCATCCCACGACACGGAGGGACGAAATAACAAAATACGAAATGCGTCATCAAGTTTCACTGTTATGTGATGGAACAGGCTTTAAAAGCCAATAAAAATGTGTTTATTTATAGATCATTTAATAAAACGTATTAAACTACGTACGTAGTGCTGCATTGCTATTGATTCTGATCATGCGTAAATCAATTCAAAACACTCTTATATAACAACATATTGAAGTAGGGCCCATTTGAAATTCGATGCCCAGTTATAAAATAAATAATGAAATAATCAGTATCAATCGTGCACACTTTCTGATAAATAATAAGACCGAAACCTAAACATTCTACCAGCCGTGGGCGGAGTTAATAATTATATAATGGATGGAGCAATACCTATACAGAGAATTAATTTACATCAGCGGGTGACAAATAGCGATGTCTTATCGAAAGACTTCTGAAAAAGTAACCTGCATTGATTGATCAACGTTAGTTCAGTGTCTTTATTGATTTATCTTAACTGACTGATTTGTTTATAAAAAGAACTGTTGCAGCGATTTGATGATTACATTTTCGGAAATTTGTTTTTAGGTCAGATGATCCACTGATGGCGTTAGTCGGTGCATAGATATTCTGATTTTGGGTTTATTAACAAAAAAGCACAATAACCATATTTCTTCCCAAAAACATAAACAAAACATTAAATCACATACCACAACCGTGTTAATTTATGAAAACCGGCGTATATTACGTGCTGTTCATAAAATGATGGAACTATTTTTCTGTCTTTATTAGATCGCGGAAGTACTTCCGCCCTGTCTTGTTGACCGCGGCAGTAAGGGGTTTAGTATTAAGGATTTGGTAATAACCTCAAATGACCTTTATCCACACAAATAGGTATAAGAAGACACGCCTTCCCAAAATTGGTAGTTATTTGTTGGAACAGGATAAATTCAGGGAAAAGTCATCATGTTAACTGCCCATGCCCGTGTTTATTTAATTACTTACTGATGAAATTTGACCTAAACTTAAAAGTACATTCTCATGATAAACTTAATGGCAGTTCTGACTTTTATCAAGTATTAAGAATGTGATGTCACTTTCTGCTTGTATCTGATAGTAATTAAAGTAAAAAGTACTTATTTTATTCGGTGATGGTACCTTCCACTTGCTTCTGTCAGTAAAGTGTTGTAGGAACACATTACTATGCATATTCTTTTATTTACAGAACATTGTAGAATTCCATTGGACGGTGATCAACGTTTATCAGTGTACGAAAATGTTGGTGCTTCCGCAATTGTTTTAAGTCCTGGAGAGACTGTAAATAATAAAAAGTATGCATTCTTCAACTGTTCGAATGTGTTTGAACACAGATATGAGCCCTTTAATAGACGATTTAAATGTGTTCGTGGACAATGGATTGAGGCCGATAGAAATCCTGAGTGGACATTGGGTAACAATGGAGCATTTCCTGAATGTAGAGAAGGTATATTTTGTATAATATAGTACTGATTAAATCACTCCTTTTTACTAAAGTGCCCGTAATGATTCAATAACAATGTGTTAGAAGTGTGCTGGTAAAGTAACAACATATTCAATAAAACATTCGATCATGATTTCCATGGTTACAAACTCACAATGTACTGCATTATATGACTTATCAAAGTTCTATTAATAATTTGTTGTTGTTGTTTTTTACTTCCAGCAAAATGTGATCCTCCGTGCAGTAATGGTGGAATATGTTACAAAGATGGTGAATGTCAATGTAGTCACATGACAGCAGGCTCACGGTGTGAAATAAGTATGAACGTGCTGCATTTATTTTAATACTGTAATTAATATAGGATTTAATAGAGTATGGGCTACCTGTACCCTAGGCCCCCCCTAGCGGGATTTTATGACACATATATCATTGTAAAGCTTAATATATCCCCCATCGAATGTCACTTGTTGGACGAAATATAGGTGCTGATTAAGCCTACAGTATGCGATTGATTATCTACCCCTGATTTCGAAATTTCATTTTTTTTAATTTTTGTATACAAGAGATTATGGAGTCCAAAAGTTTTCCAACCACAATGCTTAAGATAATTATATTTTATATTAATATACATATTTGAAAAGAGAAAGATAACTCTGAACTAAAAATAACAAGAACTATGTCCCTTTTAACTGTAAAAAAGAGTAAAAACTATTTTTTCAGTTATTCATGTATATAGGGCAACAATTTGCAGAAAGCACTGGATATAATTATTTTGAAAATATCTGAAACAAATGGGCCAAGATTGTCCTAGATCGCTTATCTGAGAACAAAGACAATTTAATTAATGACCAGGTAATATAGTTTTCATCTCATATAAGGGCCCATAACTGCATGTACCAATTAAATTTCGCCCATAATCAATCTCATCAAAGAGCTTTATTAGGATTGGTGAAGACACCGGACATTCATCGACTCTAAAAGCTCACCTTATCAATCAGGTGAGCTAACAAAAAAACAATTTCTTAACACTTTTATTATTTTTGGTTACTTTGAAAAACATGCTTTATGTAATGCATCCATCAACTATTTCAAATTACTGCACATAATTATGCTTTGTTATTTGTCGGTTGATTCTAGGCTACGATTCGTTTAAACATATTTATACCTGTCTATGATACATTGTACATATAGGTAAATGTACACAAATTTACATCAATTTTGGAAAGGATTGGAATGGAAGACAGAACTTCTAATCAAATTCTTCTCCTTGGATAGACTTCCAGTTAAATTTCAAGAACTATTCAACAATTTAACTATTGGTGTGTATAAAATAGATTAAAGATTAAATCATACAGAGATAGGGATATTGGTCTTGTGATAAAAAAGTAAAAATAAATTAGAAAACAAAAAGAAAAAACTTAGACATTAACACAATGGGAAAATAATATTACTGTATGAATCAAGAGAGTGAAAGGGTATGTGTAGAAATGAAGAAGGAGGCTTTTCAAGCATTATAATGCATGGTACTTTTCATGTGAATGAATCTATTGCTGTCACGCATACAGACTTGAACCTGATTAAAGATTAATGTATTTTCTTGATCTGAGAGGGCTGTAATAGGCTACGATTGAAAGAACACTATAGCTTGATTTCTTACCGTAAATAGATTTTGTCGTTTGCAAAATATTAACAAAAGTAGGGTCAACAACGGACCTCCATACGTCACATTTGAAGTGATTTTCATTGAAATAATCAGTAGTTCAGGAAGTTAGAAAATTTCAAAATATCATGACAATATTCACTGTAATAGTTAATGCAGGATAATAAATGACCATCATGACAATATTCATAATAAATCTACTAAGGCAATATTCGCTCAATGATACTGGTGATCATGAAGCCATTTATCAGTGTGTCATAGACGGTCAAGCGATAGGCAACGATTTTTCACACGTCACAATGGCCAGTTACAAATATCATTAATTTTGTTTTCTTTCAGTTCTGTCAATTTTCAACATTGTTTCAGTTTCAAGTAGGTAGTTCACATAACTAACAGTGAAATACGACACATTTACATGTAATTAGATTTAAACCAATATCACTGAGTGATCATTTTATTAAAATCCCACAATGTCAACATGTATAAATGCTAAACACGAAAATGAGAACTGCATGATTTAAGGTAGAGATGGCAAACAGCAAGAAAAATTGTAGTCTGTCTGATGGTTATGCAGGGATTGGTTTAGAGGGAGACTAGGGTGAGATAGTCTCCCTGATATCTGGGACCATTATTCATGCGTGTACAATGGCCCCAGCTAACATTTTGCCCGTTATTATGGGAGTTGTTAAAAATTGAGTTGGATTTCGGAGTTTTAAAAAGTCTTTTCAGCTGTTCAAAGTAAAAGTTGTCGTTTATAAGAAAGGAAGTGGATAAACATTGCATGTACAATGTACATATTTTTCAAAAGACAATGGCAAAAATCATAAAAACATAGCCTGAAACTTGATAAATAAACCACGTCCTGTTTCAATTCTTAAAGGATGAGAAGAAAGCCTAAATCTTGTCATGGCTAAGAGCAATTTTTTAACATTTACATTAACTAGATACATGCTGTTGTCAAAATTTGCAGAAACCCTAAAAACCCTGGAATAAGATGACCTTTGTACTCGATTATTCCATTCTTGCATGATAATGTCTTCAACTTTTTGTTTTAACAATAACAGAAATAGTTTAGCATTACATACACCCTGTGAGTACAACGCTTCAGAGAATACTAATTCATTTAATGTATCTTTAACATTATATGCCCAATTAGTGATGTACGGTTTCTTTTCAATATCTTTAAGCATGATTTGGTATACATGTATTATGTTTATCTGTTTCCTTTCGCTTTTATTTGTAACTTTCAACCAAAAGTTTATATCTTGCATAATTCTTAGTGAGAAGATCTAATCGACCTAATTCTCCATGTATAAAATACACACATTTTTGTGTGCTACTTTTTACTCATAATAAAGATTTTCAATACTAAGTGTACACTTTTTCAATTGCTAATCGAACAATTCTAAAGAGTGCCTTATTGTTATGTTAAATCTACACAGACATTTTCTTAATGTAAAGATAGATTTTTGAGCTTGGTCAGCTAAAGTTTTATGCGTTTCTACAAAGGACCCATCGTCGGATACCCACGGTCGTTGCCTCCGCTCCGCTACGTACATCTCCCGTGGGATTTTTCTTTACCGATTCGCCGTTTTCATAGAATAGAACAGAATATACATTAACCAATAGAAACGACGCTTACATTTTCGATACTCTCCGGCGTGAGGACGCAAATGAAAATCATAGGCACTCGATTCCGTGATTTTTATACGTTTACATACGGTCTTTTGCAATTTCACCCATCAAACAATGCAAATCTGTCGAAAGAAAAATCTTCATTTTTTCCCTTATTGTGTGTATAAAATACACCAAGGTAGTAAACTCGCCATCTTTTCGTTTGACGGTAGTGACGAAAATAAGCGTGGGTCCCGGCTTTCCTTCTAAAAGCTGCCAAAACGTTTAAAGTTGGGGGACACTACAACGAAAGCAAGGTCCCGGAAAGCACGTGCAGATTAGAAGGAAAGTCGGGACCCACGCTTATTTTCGTCACTACCGTCAATCGAAAAGATGGCGAGTTCACTACCTTGGAGTATTTCATACACACAATAAGGGAAAAATTGAAGATTTTTCTTTCGACATGTTTGCATTGTTTGATGGGTGAAATTGCAAAAGAACGTCTGTAAACGTATAAAAATCATGGAATCGAGTGCCTATGATGAAAATGGCTGCGCCAACGAGAAAATGTTCGTTCTGTTTGTTTACAATTAAAAGTAAAGTTTTACGTGAAACGAACATAGTTTAAGTACGAGCGATCTGATTGGCTGTTAGGCGCATTACAAGATTGTACTGCATCCAATCAGAATATGGTTTTAGTTATTTATCGAAACGGCGAATCGGTAAAGAAAAATCCAGCGGAGCGGAGGCAACGACCGTGGGTATCCGACGATGCAAAGGACCCTCCAGATGAAAACACTATTCCAAGATACATAAATTTGTTAACGATTTCCTATTCACAAATTTGGTAACTGTTGGCAAACGCCCTCCTTTTCTGAATATATTAATTATCTTTGTTAACAGTAAATTTCCAACGGTCACAGTATACATCCAATATGTTAAGATTACTTTGTAGTTCTGATGAGTTAGCAAATACCACGATGACCTCGGCTTACATTAATAAAACCTGTAAATCAATGCCTTTTGTTCCGTTTAAAAATTGGTCATCCAGATCATTAAGGTACATGGAAAATAGAAAAGGCGACAAGCTTTCCCCCAGTCTTAGTCCAAGATGACCATAGAATAATTCGCCGATCTCATTATTCAATTTTACTCTGGTTGTAATTTGATAATACATCCATGGACTTAATGACCTTATATAACCTTCCTCTTTGCCCTGAATTATAAAGTGTATATTATATATTTCTGCAAACCAAATAATCGAAAGCTTTAGAACAATCACTAAAAGTGCATTATTAATAATCAAATCTAATTAATATATGCAGTACAAATATGTGGCCAATCGTAGCCATTCCGACCCTAAAATCTGCTTGTGATTCCATGAAAGTATATGATAGTGCTATTCAGAATGAGACATTAACATGCAAGTGTTTGCTTCTGCGCATATCTATGTCGTTGACTATAAGTCTTAATTACAAACAAATGTAATATAAGATTGTTGATAAAGAACTTATAACATTGCGAAAAATGTAGTAACTGTTCAGTTTATCATGATCCTTTCGATATTTCCACTGTGTTTTGGTGATATATATAATATCCCATTTCGGGGGGGGGGGCGTATAAAGCAGACACGGGCACAGTAGTATTTTGCTTTCAAACAAACAATTTTGTACATAAAGTATGTTGTTGTAATAATTATGTGCTAATTTACTTTGTCATTTGTCATAAAACCATTTATTTATCAAACAATGGTGTTTTTTATATTTTGGGGTCAATTTACCCCACCCACTTTCTAGCTATACTAAAGTAATACCATGAGTGTATTGAATAGCAAATGAATAGATAAACAATCTCCGAATATTTATTAGTCATTTAAAACCTTTTCAAATAAAAACGAAAGAACAAATGATACTCATTTGCCATATAAGGTCATATTTTAACAATTTAAGCCCATTTTTTAGATTCTCATTAATATTCACGAATATGCAAATGAGCAAATCAATAACTAACTATGCCTGGGATATAATAATTATATTCATCATATCTTAAAGCTATTTTGTATGTTTTATAACTGAAATAAACGACATTTTTGCGGATTTATTACAACAAAGCTAAATCTTAGAAATATTGCTGGTTGCCATGGAAACAGCCCGGCCGTTTGCTTATCCAGCATCCCTTAATCGTCCAACAACCGGAATTTGTTAACATATACCCTAAGCTTCAAAAATATATAGGTGTACAAAAATCCCGCTAGGGGGTGGGTTTCGATTATGAGCCCTTGGCCTAAAACTTTCATTTCTGAAGGGCTTTATGTGAAATGTGTGTTATGAGGTCTGAGGGAGTTTACACTTCGATAAACGACCAGAAATGAAAGTTTAATCCTTTTATTTCCAATTTAATTCAATTGTTTAATTCAATTCTTACAAATGACGGGCATACACCGCGAAAACTCTTTCGCTGGTAAATTATTATACATGTATAACTTGATGATGACGTCATTAGATAGGAATGTAAATAGTAAAGTAGTGTGGTGTATTGTAGGATTTTAAACGTTCATTTCTGGTCAACCATCGAAGTGTTAACTCCCTCTGACCTCATAACACACATTGAATAATGCCTGTCTATAACTGAATCTGTAATGACATAATTAGGTCAAAAGTAGTCCGTCGACGATGAACAGAAACAAAGGGTATCCGATTGAAAAGGAGTTTATCGAAGTGTAAACTCCCTCCATTGACCAATCAAAATGCGTAGATTTGTAAGAATTGGAAATAATGTAGATGTACAATGGTTACATCGACTTATAAAAACATTACATGCATTCACCATCACAATGTGTTAATGTTTTCATATTCAGAATTCAGGTTTAAGAATGCAACTGCTTATTTGTTTTACCAATAGAGTCTAGATATTTCGAATTAGAACTAAACCATCATTGAAAGTGTTAAAACATGACTTTAACTATCCATGTTTAATATACCAGTCTGGAAATACAATGTAAAATATAAATATTGATATACTATTACTGCAAATCTGCTACGAACGTTTAGATGTAATGAAAGAAAGAGACATAAATATTATGTTTAGTGATATTAAAAACAATATTATCCCAGCTACACCCAAAGATTTCATCGTGATGGAAGTAAACAGAACTTTTACTGAACTGGAGAAATTAAGGATGAAAATATTCAGTTATGTAAAAAAGGTGACAATTTTACAAATACAAATCAGTTGTTCTGTGTCACATGGATCATCGAAATATTTCATTTTCTTTCAAACAAAACGTCATAATATTATGTCAATTTAAGATAATATAGCATACAAGCCAGGAACCAGTTTCATAGACGTATCTTAGTTTTAAAGTGAGCAGTTTTAAACCTAAAACAATCTTACTACCAATGTTATCCCCGCCAAAGGCGGAGAGATAAATTAAGGTTTGGTGCTGTCAGTCTGGTTGTTTGTCCTTCTGTCCTAATTTGCTTGTTTGTAACTAAAAAGTATGTTATCCTACTGATTGTTTTGGAGATCTACTGTCAGCTGTAAGAAGTAAATGTCTGGATTGGGGTTATCAGTGGTCTAGTGGAAATGCGCTAAAGTACCAAATGTCGTGGGTTCGAATCTTGGCTCCGCCTTTCAATATTTCAGGGACGCTCTTTCAGTGTCACTATTCCAACTATCGAGTCAAATACAGTGCTTAGAAAATCACAGGAAATGGATGAGGCGTGTATTAGTGCTTTAGACGAGACACAATAAACTAGAACTGCCACAGAGTGACTTAAAATACCACCACATACCGCCTTGTCACAGATGTATGGCTTCTAGTTGTACAAAATCTATGCGATAATCCGTGTGATTGCTTGTTATTATAATGATGGTGATCAGCTAATTTTAAAATCCCACAATAGATAACTGAAAGACAAGCTAATTTATGGCCATTTTTGAGAATTGATATTCAAGTGTGACCATGACCTTGGCGTAATTCAACTTCATGACACACCGTCGCATGATGGTGAACAAGTGTACCAAGTGATTTTAAAATCTCACAATGAATGACATAGTTATGGCCCGTACAAGCTAAATCATGGCCATTTTTTACCTTTGAACTCCAATTGTGACCTTGACCTTGGAGATATTGACGTAATTCTTTCGCATGACACACTGTCCCATGATGGTGAACAAATGCACCAAGTGATTTTAAAATCTCACGATAAATGACATAGTTATGGCCCGTACAAGCTCATGTTTTACCTTTGACCTCCAAGTGTGACCTTGACCTTGGAGATATTGACGTAATTTTTTCGCACCAAAGTACCAAGTAATTAAAAAATCCTTTAATCCATTGAGAAGTTACAGTGCGGACAAGTTTCGGGACCGACCGACAGACCGACCGACCGACAAAGTGACTCCTATATAGCCCTCCCCCCTTACCAATGGTAGTGGGGGTATAATAATCATGAACTAGTGTTTGAACAAAGAGTAGGGATATAAATGACTGGTTCTCCTGTATCTTATCTCCCCGTCTCTTGGGTGGCTCTGAAATCATCATAGCTGTCGAATGGGCAGTTGAACAACAAATAAAAAAATGTCTGAATTGATTATTAAATGCTATTTTAGCTAAGACATGTCTATGAAATAGGATCCAACATCAGATAATCGAAGTACACATCATCATACACTTTTCTAATAACTTGGTTTGATTTGTTTAAGTTTAATTTTGATACTTTGACCAAGATCATAG
This sequence comes from Lutraria lutraria, assembly GCA_964023205.1. NCBI lineage: Eukaryota > Metazoa > Mollusca > Bivalvia > Venerida > Mactridae > Lutraria > Lutraria lutraria. The sequence goes on from OZ026840.1 coordinate 8,251,695, forward strand.
CTGTCGAATGGGCATATATATACACAAAATATTAGTACACTGTAATAGGACCCGACATCAGACAATCGAAGTACACACTTTTATACATGTGTCATACTCTTAGAATGGGTTTGATTTGTTCAAGTTTAATTTTGATACTTTGACCATTCTTGTCATGTTAGGATAGTGTGTTCTTTCTCTGTGTTTGTCTATCGGTCAAACATCTTAGTTAAAAGACACTGTTGACAACCACTTTCGGTCAAATGTTTGTGAAGCACACTGGGAAACAAGCGTTATATAACTAGGTATGACCCAAATTATCAAGGGAGCTTACTTGATTTTGCATTCTGCCACACTATATACGAGGTATGTATATGAAAAATACTGTCACTCTTCAAGGAGCGACATTTCGATTTTTCTGAACAGGAGGGGATTCTAATGATATATAGTAATTTGATTATTTAAGATTATAAACTCTTTATCTTTCTCTGCAGTATTGTGTGATGACAGTTGCAGATTAAATGGTGGAGAATGTGTGAGACCAGGAGTGTGCGGAAACTGTCCTAGCAATCGCCGTGGAAACAATTGTGAAATAAAAAGTAAGTTAATTCAAGATACTGTAATATACCCTAACACATTAATGTTAATGTATAAAAAGTGTGTACATGTATTTTGTACTCAAGCGAGTACAGCAATTTACATTATAACAAACACTTACTTATATTAGGTACAATAAATTGTAAATTATTGTTTAAAGTGTTTGCAGATATATTATGTGTGAGACAAATACAATACTGTAACTTATTAATGGACAGTTTTGTGTCATTGCATGGATGATTGTCGGCTGGTTCAGCATTGAGTTCCGAAGATGTTAATCTTGTGTGTTAATTTTAGATTCCCAATGAATCTAATTTTACTTAGTTTTTAGATTACTAAGTAAACACTGATATAAATATTATGTCATTGATTGTTCTGTCTCAACTTTCCACGTACATTCTTCTCTATGTACACGGTGTAATTAATAAATTTGTTTCATGCTAAAATTTAAAACAATATTGCTATTATTTTTATATCAATATGAATATTTTAATGAATAACACATATTCATCTAATTAATTTATTCAAACCATTTCAGCAAATTTGTGTACGTACTTATGTGATTTTTATGCTTAGAAATCATCTGATAGTCGTTATAGAATCATAATCTTCTCTAATATGTTAAAATTCAAAACTGATACCTTCATAAAACCAATTAGTAGCTAATTATCTATACATTGTATATTATTGTTCCTATTGCAGTTACTTGTGAATTACCAGCAATAGCAGCAAGATATATGAACCAAAGAAGAATATTTCCTTCTGGTGAAACAATCCATTCAAGCGACATGGGCTGTCAGGAAGGGTATGAAAAGTCTAATATAAAAACAATGACATGTCAACAGAATGGAACATGGACGGGCATTGTCGAGTGTTTAAGTAAGTATCATCGATTTTGCAAAATTAAATGACCTGTATAATAAATGACTTTCTACAACATTCAAACAAGTGTCAGACTGTGTACTTCGATTAAATTAAGATTTATAGTACATGAATTTCAAAAACAATTCACAGTTATATAAACTATACATACTACATCATACAGATATTTGTACGGCACTTATCTAATGAACAGATCAGTGGATCAAGTCATTAAAATTACATGAACATTTTCGTTTGTATACATTTGTGTATTTTGTTTTACTGGAAGATGTAAAGAGGTGCCAATACAAAATATTGGTGACGTCATTCTCCATTATTATCGCTTAGTAACGATTTAACAGTCAACCGTATTTTACCATATCTAAACTATGGATTGATTAATACTTAGATATATAATTATATTGGCACTGTTGCAGATCGTGTTAATTAGATCAAATTCTAATCTAAGTTGACTTTTAACATCTAAATAGTGCAATCCACAGTAAATTGCTTCGATAAATTAACAATTTATATAATATATCTTTAATTTGTTGAATTATAATTACAGATAATAATTTCAAGTATGTAGTACGTCTGCAGTCTGGGAATGTCCCTTATGCAGGAACAACCGATAACATGTTCCTTGTCATTCATGGTGAGCATGGACAGACAGCAACGTTTAAAATGGGAGGGGGTATATCCAGGAATGTTATACATGAGAAAGAATTTAGAGGCCTTGATGTACGACCAGTAAGTAATTACACAACGCCACTTTCTGGAATCTGGATACCTTTCTGGTTATTTTTCTATCACCTAGTCCTGCTAGATAAACCAAGGGTTCATCAGATAGATAAGAACCAATTTGTTTTAAATAAAGTTTCACAACATGTACACATTCATGGCAATTATAGAAGATCATGTTTATATTTTGTTGCTATATTTTATCGACATGTACCAACAAAAGTGTTTTAATAAAATATGATATCTACACAGTTTACAAAAACAAATACATGTATGATAAAACTGAACAATTTATTAGATAGAAGAATAAGATGTGCATAGTGTTACTTAGACAGATTAATGATATACATTGTACATTGTACATTTTTTATGTTTAATTTAGATACAGAAAGTTGTACTAACAAAAGATGAAGGCATCTTTGGCGGCGATGCATCAATTTCATATGTGTCCATATTCATAGATGTTGATGATACGTATTATGTGCTCAGACATCCACCAACAGAAACAGCGGTATGGCTGACAGTATCGTCAGGACTGGAATTTACATTATCAAGTGAGTGTAACTGATCATGCCTGTGTTAAATGTGTAACACTCATTTCTTTGACACTTCCTTGTGATGGATTATACTACATGTGGAATATATTATTTGTATTTATCTCTCTGTTACTTCTTTTGTAGATACATTTTAATCAGAATTAATTTTTTTGTAGTATATAGATATACATCTTTTATCTCATGTTGAACATTTAGTACATACAGAAATATTTTAACTAGCATTAATTGTTGTGTATTATATACATGTATTTTATATTATGTTGAATACTAGTATACAGATTATTTATATAATCTAAGTTACAATATTTTATTGTTAATTTCAGAACGTCCTGAACGATGTATTCATTCATATGAACAAGGAATTAACAGAAAACCAATAGACAGAAAGTATGGTATTCATATCGGTTGGGAGTCTCTACGAGGGTGTAAACAACAGTGTGTAATAAGAACGTCTATAACATGTAAGAGTGTATACTTCATGCCAGGTAGTGGCAGGATGGGACATTGTTATATATTTAGACATTTGCCTGAGAGTAATTACTTCACAAATAACAGTAACAAGGAAACACGTAGGAAATACCTGTCCTACAGACGAGTTTGTACCAACCATGGAAACATGTGATAAATAAACAAAATAAACTTTGTGCCAGTTGCATGATGGGAATCTTGGATATATATACATATATATATCCGGATACAAAACCACAATGTTTAGAAAGCATCTAGAACATTGTCAAACTGTAATATATGACTAGAAAACTGCTTTTGCATTACAAAAATATCCTGAAACTTGTTTAAATAAAAAATAACGGCGTGTTTCATTTAAAAGATTCCATTGTTTAGAAAATATAGGGTGTGAATGTTTTACATGTACTTTTGTAATCATCGCCAAAATTCAGTACATTCTTCAATAACACGAATGCTTTTCTTGGCATAATCAGCGTTACATTGTTTGAAACCTGACTGGAATTTTATCGTGACATAAATACATGTAGCGGTATTTGATGGCATCTTCATGTATTATAGTGATAATGTTCTTTAAAATTAATCATATCTCAGAAAGTTGTTAAGAAGCTGTTAGACCGAAGAAAACTAAACGATGTAATACATTACGTACTACCAAATACAATCCATGGTAAGCATTATTATGAATTACAGTGTACTACAACCACCCTTGATCAGCATTAAAATACGAGTAGTGTAATTCTACCATGTTTCATCCTACGTCAGTGATAAAGTACAGTGTAATTCTACCATGTTTCATCCTACGTCAGTGATAAAGTACAGTGTTATTCTACCATGTTTCATCCTACGTCAGTGATAAAGTACAGTGTAATTCTACCATGTTTCATCCTACGTCAGTGATAAAGTACAGTGTAATACTACCATGTTTCATCCTTCGTCAGTGATAAAGTACAGTGTAATACTACCATGTTTCATCCTACGTCAGTGATAAAGTACAGTGTAATTCTACCATGTTTCATCCTACGTCAGTGATAAAGTACAGTGTAATACTACCATGTTTCATCCTACGTCAGTGATAAAGTACAGTGTAATTCTACCATGTTTCATCCTACGTCAGTGATAAAGTACAGTGTAATTCTACCATGTTTCATCCTACGTCAGTGATAAAGTACAGTGTAATTCTACCATGTTTCATCCTACGTCAGTGATAAAGTACAGTGTAATTCTACCATGTTTCATCCTACGTCAGTGATAAAGTACAGTGTAATTCTACCATGTTTCAACCTACGTCAGTGATAAAGTACAGTGTAATTCTACCATGTTTCAACCTACGTCAGTGATAAAGTACAGTATAATTCTACCATGCTTCATCCTACGTCAGTGATAAAGTACAGTGTAATTCTACCATGTTTCATCCTACGTCAGTGATAAAGTACAGTATAATTCTACCATGCTACATCCTACGTCAGTGATAAAGTACAGTGTAATTCTACCATGTTTCAACCTACGTCAGCGATAAAGTACAGTGTAATACTACCATGTTTCAACCTACGTCAGTTATAATGTACAGTGTAATTCTACCATGTTTCATCCTACGTCAGTGATAAAGTACAGTGTAATACTACTATACGTCATCCATGGTCAGCGTGGAAGTGAATGATAAATGTTCAAAAATTAAGTAGAGGGATGTGATCTACTACCACACATGTTATTATTTTTTCACTGGGGTTTTGCGTCACAGCCGAGGCCATAAGGCTACTTTGCATCTTAAAAATTAGAGGAATACACTTGATTAGAAAACCAAACCTACTGTAAACTATCCGGACAGCTTCATCTGGTGGAAAAGTTACCAAACTTAAGAGCAGTCTCTGATCACTACAATATTAAAACTTAATCCCATCCTCCTTATTATAATTGAACAGATAGAGCCAATTAGTGTTTAAATACATGTGCAGATAAATAATGGTGTCATATAGGTGGCTAGCATGTTGTGCACAGGAATAGTGTATATTGGTAATTTGATTCTCCGCATGCTAAACTGTACCTTACCCAATACTTACATACATATAATACATATTATATTGTTCTGTTACAAGTAACGAACCTATGATGGTAAAATTGTAATAAATTATACATATAAATACTCAATATCGATGTGTTAATTTTCAAAATATTACATACAGCATGTAATGAAGATGCAATAAAGAAATGATGCAACTATTTGTAGAATTAGTTAGTGTGTAGTACAATACTCTTGTATCTGATACTTTAAAGTATATTTACATACAATTATGTAAAATACAACGACACATGCAATTTTCTGTGCAAATTTATTTTGCGTAAGAAAATTATGATCATTTATTGATCTATGATACACAGGGTTTAGCCGTATGGAAGGGTATAGGCTTTTCTGTCATGTAAACCATCATTTTTTTTAAAAAGTCTATTGCTATATCTTTGGTTAGTAATGATTGCAGAATTGGAAATAATCATTTGATGCCACAATCGCATGTATAATGTTTGATACTAACTTTATATACATGTATTTGAATTTCACGGAATAAGTAAATTAACTTCTCCAACCTCATAAATTACTTAAACGAGAGGGCCGAGATAGCCCTATATCGCTCTTATGACAATTATTGTATACTCATTAAAACATTGTTTTGAACCTGTGTCATGAGGTCTTCTGATATTAAGGTTTTACTGTGATTTGACCTAGTGACCTAGTCTTTGACCCCAGATGACCCATGTTTGAACTTGTCCTACATATCATTAAGACAAACATTCTAACAAATAAGATCCCATCAAAACTGTGATATCTACAATGTTAACAAAGTATTCCTAAGATTTGACATAGTGACCTGGTTTTTTAACCCAAGATGACCAATGTTCAAGCTTGTTCTACCTATCAATAAGACAAACATTCAGACAAGGTACGGTGAAGTTCCAATCAAAACCATGGCATCTACAGCGTACATAAGTTTTTCTGAAGATTTGACCTCGTGACCTAGTTTTTTTACCCCAGATGACCCATGTTTGAACTTGTTCTATATATCATTAAAAAACAAATAGTGTGACATGTACAATGTTAACAAAGTTTTCCTAAGATTTGACCTAGTGACCTAGTTTGTCTTCTCATCAATACATTGATTTAATATGTTGGGCCTCATTCCTGATATAAAATCTTCAAATTCCTTTAATTTTATCAGTGATTACAGAACTTTGCATTAGATAAAAAAGAACTTTCATAAAACAATATCATCTCTAGTACATTTCATGATATACGTATAAATACTGAATAAATTACTTGGTAAAGACGAAAATAAAACATATTCGCTTTACTATATGCAAAACAGTGAGATCATTGTTATTCATTATATTACGCTAACAAAATGATATAATATCATTTTTCAAAACGAAAAATTTAGCGTCCGCTCAGTTACGCCTCGCTGAGCTGAATGCCCACTTTATTAAAACAACACGATTTTGCACTGCGCCATAAATAGCGGGATAAATAAAGCGTACTTTTCGGCAAAATAGTGCAAATTTTCATACAAGCACCAAACTTGGTATGATGATGCCTACATGTGTCGGGGTTTATTTAAGACCATGTGCCAACGTGTACCTGGTCAGGTACGCTGTGGTCACGCTCGGATTCGAACCCACTGTCTCAAGGCTGTATGACATGTATAAAAGGCGTGAAAACACATTGCCAGCCATCGTTCATGCTCATAATATCTTCCTTACCGTAAATAATGGGGTTTATAACCAAACAGTGGTATATTAAAATATTTTTTGAAAGTTGTTCAGGTCAATGGTTCCAATATAGGCTATTGGAACGGCTAAATTCTAAAGGTTGAGTTCATCATTTTCAACCCGTCAAATGTAATTTTGATGATACCACTAGACAACTTCAATGTTCATTGTAGAAATTAGGTTCAAATTTTGATTTAGAGTTTACATCGAGTATATACATAGAAGTCAAAATACGGACGTCGATGGTACGTAGCACTACATTTCATTTAATAAAAGTTGAACACACTGCGTTCAATTAATCAGTAGTGTTGCAAGTTTAGGTTTGTACACACCTGCATTTTTAAAATGCTTTTTTTGCGGTTTTCAGTATTTATTAGCAGGCAGATGTTATCTATGAAACTGTGCTAACTGATGCTTGATTTCAATTTAATCTATTGGCGGGTTTCAGGATACGGACTATCTAACGAACATTGGACACTGCAAACATCTGAGGCACGGTTCCCTGCATTATTCATTTGTAGTTATTTAAGGCTAATTGTTGAAATGTAGTTCTAAAGACAGAAGAGTTTATATCGTTGTTCAAAAAAATGTACGTGTAATATTAGTTTATAGAAGGCTAACCAAATATGTTATTTGTTTCAAATAACTGGTAATGGGCTTTATGCACTGGATATATTTAAGTAAAAAATATGGTTTAGCTTTTAAATCTATTTTGTTGTACAGCGATTTGGATTAGTGTGTTCACCAATGCAACATCATGGACACTTCACAATATAATATTGATAAAAAATGGTGCTCCACTACGTCAAAATCATCATCTTATTGGACGGGCATTTCTTTATTTCGACCTATCTATAAGAAGGTTGACGGTGAAAAACAATCACGTTTGTACATTGGCGATAAGCCCACATCAATTGGGGTACCATCTATACCCGAACAATACACAAGTATAATTTCAGCATACTTCTCAAAAATCAATCCACCATCACCATTGTCAGATAAGTTTCTTGATATGCAGACCAGCATCATCAAACAAAATATGAAACTTTGAATATCAATGCCTACAAAAGGTTTTGATTGCATGTCTTGAGCGGCTTTCCATGCCAATAAAAAGTGGGCGTCCTCGTTTCAACTATCGCTGAATGCTCTCTTACCCATCTTAAATGAGCAAGCTCATTCCGCTGCTATCATAAAACATTCAATCGATAAGGTCTGGGAAGCCACCACTTTCTTCGATCAATGTCAAGTTCCTTTGTTCGCTATTGCCAAATACATTCCGTGACAATGGCCAAAGTTCGTTGTTATGTTTGGTGGTTTGCACATTGAAATGGTGTCCCTGAAAGTTCTTGGTATTATTATGAAAGATAGTGGGTGGATATCGATACTTACCGTTGTCAATATCGCTATCATTGATGTTGCTGAATCATCCTTTTTGGCATCCAATGTTTCTAGAACACGACCTGCCCATCCGATCACAGCGTGTACTCTATATGAATTGATATTTGGTGAATATACGGGATAAATCTGAAACTGTTCTGAACTTCAGTGTGTCTCGATTGAAGTCTGGTCTGACATACGAGAAAAGAAGTGTTTTCAGATAATAACACTTATATTTGTCCAATCATGTAGAGAAGCCAATCTTATACTATACCGGAAAGTACCGAACAAACTTGTTGCCTTTATTTTTGCATTAGACCACATAGATTATATTCATTCGGGTCCTTATTCATTAACTTGATATGACTTTAATATTTTATTATACCTTTATCTTCCAATAAAGACACAATGTGTATGTATCTAGTAGAAAGTTAAAGGATGAGGTCTGGGGAGTGAAATCTTCAGTAACATTGAAAGCAAACTGTGGTCTTTTTTTCACGTCGTTTTGCGTCTTGCCAGAATCGTCAGTGCGATTTGAATGATTGTTTGAAGTACAAAGATCAAGCTTAACCTTATCCACTTTCAAACAATGGGATTTTGAATATTTGAACTAAGTCGCAACTCGTTCAAGTAGTCGAACAAAACGTGAAAACCCCAATAGACGAACCTCTTGCCGATGCTCTGATTTTTGACGGCGATAAATATTAGTACTTTGGGGCTGCGAAAAGGTTTGATGGCTACATTACATATGTTTTGTGCCAATTCCTGGATGCTGCTTTCCAAGACGCTCTCGGATAGAATGTGTTCGATCTTTATCTTCCTAATTTAAAAGCAATACAATGGCAACAACCGCTCGTTGACCAGGTATTACTAGAGGTCGGGGGGGGGGGGGTACCAAATTCGTTTGAATTTACTTATATATATATATTTATATAAACATGCTAAACATGTTATGAAAATGAGCTAAGATAATATAATTCAATGGTATTGAGCATTTGGATAACAATTTCTATGATTGAAAAAAATATTTGGCGGCCATTTTGAAAATTTGGCGGCCATCTTGAATCGAGGTACTTGAACTTTGGCACACACCCTAAATCGTTTCTACATATCATTCCCAACATGTGTGCAAATTTTTACGCTTTTATGACAATTTGCACTATTTTTTCGTTATTTACCCCGCTAAAATATGGCGCGAAATCAACTGTCCGTAACTCAATTACAAAATTGGGAAAATAGTTTTCTTTTAATTCGCAAACTCAAACTCAGAAAACTATATGTCCTCGGTTGTAAATATCCTATAGTTTTCGCGAATAGAATTTGATCAAATTCGGCTCGTCACAATTTCGGATAGGCGACGATCAGTTTTCTCGCAAGTCTTCATGGAAGTTTCGGATACTAATCATAATGTCTCTCGAGAATATAGATCTATATATATATTCAGATTATAAATCCAAGCAGCTTGCCAGGGGCTGGAAGCAATATACACACACAGCTGGGGACTCTGGACATTATGACTGCGTCTGCAATCCCATGCGGTTCGTCTATGAACTGTTTATCAATGTCTGGTAATTTTTAGCTCGAGCTATACTACTCGCCCCGGCGTCGGTGTTTGCGTCGATTAAAGTTTTTGATATAGTACAATAACTTGAACATTATCACATACTTGGAATACTTCCTTATGTGGACAAGTATTTTCAGAGTTATGTCCCTTTTTAACTAAGACTTTTTGTTAAAATAGGTAAAATAGTACAATATCTTGAGGACTTTCAAAGATATTCCACTCAAACATTGAATGCGTCCTTATGAGGACAAGGCACATCTGTAGGACAAGCAACGTAACTCTGATAATAGTATTTAAACATAGAATGTTGGTTAAAATTTATCATCAAATAGATTGTTTTGAAAACCATCAAAGATATTTAATTCAAACTTAGAATACTTCCTTATGGGGACAAGGCGCATCTGTAGTACAAACAGCATAACTCTGTTTACAGTATTTTCACAGTTATGTCCCTTTTTATCTTAGATTTTTTGTTAAAATATGTAAAATAGTACAATATCTTGAAAACCATCAAATATATTTAATTCCAACTTTGATACTTCCTTATGGGGACAATTAAAGCGCATCTGTAGGACAGGCATTTTTAATTTAGATTTTCTTCCTCTATCAAACATTTTATTATACTGAAGACTTATAAAAGTCGATCGGGCTGTCTACGAACAGCTCTTGTTAATATCATAATTAGTTTTGTAGATTTTTCGCGAATGTGTCTAAGCTCACTTCTGACCTATATTTCTTGGCATGACGTATTAATTATTATTATAGAAGAAATCCCTTATTCTATTTGGATGATTCAGAGGAAACTCTTCCTTCCATTGGATGAAATCTACAAGCGCAGTAAAATTAAAACTTGGATGAAATCTACAAGCGCAGTAAAATTAAGACCACGCCAATTTATTGTGAGTCTACATTGTTTCATGTGTACTTCTTCACCGAGTCCAATCGTTCAGTGCGAGTAGAAGGTGCAAAAACGCATTAGTTGTACGCCTTATAAGGTGCAAAACCAATACAAAGGTAAGACAATCGTTCACCATTTTTTTTAATATTACCCCTAGCAGGTGAATATATGGCCGATGCTGATCTGCGAACATTAGTTTTTCACATGTACGTCTAATTTTTATGAATTCTTCGTAGTTTCTTAGATCATTATCGACAACCGTGCTAGAAATAGCGAAATTTATGTGAGATCGGTATTTAAATGTCCATATTTTGCTTGAAAACCCAACTTTCAGGCAATAGTTTCGTCCTGCTGTCCCAATTTACATATGGCAAGATATACCATAAGGTTTCATTGTACCTGGAATGATTATCGAGGCAAAAAACGAGATTATCCTAAAAATATTGAATGAACGCAGCAGCCGACTTTTCTGAGTAAAATATTTGTGAACGACTGTGTAGAAGGTGCTTCAAAAAACCTTTATTTTCTATGTTTGAATGACTTAATCCAAAAGAATCTTCATGATTTCGGTACTCTACGTACAGTATCTCCCGAATAGGGCTGGGAGGTTTTATCGGTTTTGGTATATCGCGATATCAGCTAGACAATATAAATATCACAATATTTTTTCAGCATACCGATATATCGGGTTAAGCTTTAATAACTGAACTTTATGTTTATTATTGTAAAAAAAGTTCATACATTGTGGTGTTATTTATATCTAAATGTTGGTCAATCTTGTAATATTATTAACTGTACGTGCAAACATATATATTTATACATTAATAGTTTCAACACTGCTAAAACAGAACAAATTATTTGAAATGTGAAACTACACTGTGAGCTATTGTCTGTATTATTACCCAAGGCATTATATAAATGTTAAATGGTAATGTTTTTCTGTGAATTTACCATTTATATATATCGCGATACGTATCGCGATACAGCATGAAATATTGTGATATATCGTGATACGCTTTTAAGGACCGATACCCAGCTCTACTCCCGTCCCGAACCTGGAACAGAATGGTTCAGTGGCTCTAATATGAAAGTTGTCAAAACATTTACAGTTGAAAAGAAACTCCAAAAGATTTGTCCAGTTCTGTGATAGTTTGTTAGAATTAGTTGTGGGTCCCATAACTAAATTGGTCTTTTTTCATTTCGTCTTGTTGACCATTTTATAGTTATGGAATTCTTCCTATATTTCAAAGTCAACAGCTTAAGACGCAATGTATAAATGCAGTTAATTTTTTACGCCATTTTAAAGCCTGAAGTTTTAAAAGCTCATCTTTTTTCTTTGGTTATGATGGAGCTGCTGTGATCATTTAGTGTCTGCATGTATATAACACTACTTGTTCATTTATCCATTTCCCCTTACATATGTCCAATAACAATCCTAAGTACTTTAAATAGTATTGAATAAAGGTCAATGTCATATTTGTCCGCCATTTTGAAATAGTCCATGCTCCGTTTCTATGCGCGTGCAGCAAATTAGGCCGATGCTAATCAGTTAAGATAATCGTCTTTTCGATGAAATTTTTTAAACATGTTTAAGTAGTAACTATTTAAAAGAAATAAACAGATAAATGGTATTTTTAACACTTTATCACGAATCACTCCTCTGCTCACGATTGTGACAGAAAAAATCGTCATTTTTTATATAAAACTCACAGGAGTGCAGTACCAAGGACTTATATACATACGTGTATGTATACAGGGTCACTCAAATAAGTCCTTGGCAGTACGTAATTAGTACCCAATGTTTGACAGTAATATTGTCTTCGTATACACTGCTGATATGCAGTTGTCAAATTATTTTCAGAAGTATGCCAGTATTTAGGCATATAATACTGATAATTTGACAGTTAAAAGGTAATTTTTACAAACAGAAATTTAAAGTGCTTAGGCATAACGGGACTAAAACACACTGCAAAATTATTTTGGCCTATGTTTTTTCAACATTCATCACGTGACTTACATCATTTGCATAATTATACACAATGCAGACGAAGAAATATCGTGATAGTTGATACAAAAACACATTTTATTAAAGGCTGTTATTGGGAATAGTAAAAAAAATATTATTTTTCAGATCGTAAGTATTTTACAGTTTATTTATCTATGTATAACCCATCTTTTACATAAATATATACTTCATGTAAATAAATGTGTAGTAAACAAAAAGTTCACGCTTTTCGCGCGCAACACACAGGTAACTGTATGATGAATATATAATAAATAATGATAGATTTAAAAAAAAATTAAAAATTATTTATTATTCATTTTAATATTTATTATCTATTCATGATACAGTTACCTGTGGCGCAATGGTCATCTCGTGAGATTCCGTGACAAAAAAATTGGGGTCGAATGAAGGACAGGGTCGAATCTATGGATTACAGTCAACTGGTACCCAATGTCAAGTGGTACCCACTATTTGTTGGTCAAGTGGTACCCACTATGTAGTCAAGTGGTACCCACTATGCAAATTTTATATTTAATTGATAATTGGTTGAAATTAAAAAAGTAATTGCTAATTTATCAACAAACTGTTATTTATAATTGATTGAATTGGCTGACAATTAGAAGTGTTTACTAAGCAATTTAACAAACATTTTTAAATTTCAACCAATTAATCACACAAATTAAAAAAGTTTGTCGTATCATTTAACTATCACTCCTAATTGCTAATTTACCAAACAAGCTGTTATCTATATATGTTTTATCGAATTAAAGTTTTGTGGTACATTGATTTAGTTGAATTTTAGTGGTGTATCAGGATATATTTATATAAAATTATGTTTTGGATTTATGATAATATGTTATTTTCTATCAATCATCAATGTATGACCAGTGCTTTTTCTTAGTTAAAGTCCACATTCTAACACCACTAAGTGGGTACCATTTGACTTCATAGTGGGTACCACTTGACCAAAATATAGTGGGTACCACTTGACATTGGGTACCAGTTGACCAGCTCCCGAATCTATAGGCGCTCGACGATATTGTACTTAACGCTAGAAACAGATAAATTTAATTTCAATTATGCTTGTTTGAGTTACTGTGTTTAAAAGATCATTGTGTAAAAATATTAATTCACCTGTGGCAAAATGCTCAAATGAACCTTTGTGATAATAGTGCTTTGCTTACGATTCCATAGTTCTGACTTCCAAAACCTTAAAAGCTGCTTTTTTAATATTTGTTTTGCTTTTTATGTGGCATTAAACTAGTCGAAGGGGCTTTGACGATGATACGTTTGCATTGCAGTTAAAATGGTCAACAAGACGAAATAAAAAAGACCAATTTAGTTATGGGACCCAGAACTAGCATTAAACCAGTCCATCCTATCACAATGTAAACCGGGTATGCAGAAGACCTGAAGGCCACATTTTTTTTTATTAGTTTTACGGGATTTTTTTTTTTCAGAAATGAGCAATCGGAGGAGGGAATAAAAATAAAAGTGATAAACAGTTGTAGTCGACAAAACATATACTTTACATACTTTTAGCATGTTTTGTAGACATTGCATACATAGGAACGTGCAGGATTTCATAGGGTCAACATATTTTTTGACCACCGGAAAATTTTTAAGAAATGTTTGACCCACGGGGAAGGGTAGATTTTTCTTGTTTTATTACCATTTTGCGCAGATTCGCATGCTGCCTGGACTACTGTTGAAAATAGTGTGCATGCCAATGCTAAAAAATTGTAGTCTGCTTTAACGTTCATTGAATTACCAATACAAGTGGCAAAGCATTATAGACAGGCGGATTGAATAAAAACTTTGAAAAATGTGTGTCAACCAGATAACGCCATAATCAAGGACTTATATACGTATATAAGTCCTTGCCATAATATAGGCAAACTGACTCCTTGCACGCACTGCTAAAGAAAATAAACAGTCAAAATAATAGCAAACCAATTTAGCGTAACATCTAGGGCATGATTATTCTAAGTGAAGGAAGATGTCAGAGTATTCCACTATTGTACAGAGAATTTTCATTTTTTGTGGCATGGCTCGGAAGAACAGGCGCAAAAAATAAAATATCACTTTCACACTTTTAGTTTTATTCCATTTTTTCAGAAATTAGGACTGGCGGGTTTGTAAAACGAAAGATAAAAAAACTCGGGCCTAAGCTAACAATTCCAGAACTAAATTTATTTATCTTCAAAAAAGGTTTAGATCAGGTTTAATCATCGTTTTATGCTGTCAGAGTAATAACACCTTGAGCATCCATATATTTATATAGTATCATCAAGCTCATGAATTTATTCTTGAGTATTTTCACAGTTTATTCTAGAAAGCTGACATCGACTGTCTGAATGAATTTAAGTATTTATAAAGAACAAAATAATAACTTGTTTATGAACCAATTCTTGAGTAAGTTCCTTAACGTATAGATAAAAGTCCATGAATTTATTCATGAATTCGTGAAATGGTTCATGAACTTGTTATTGAACTAGATGCAATTCATGAAACATAAACCATTAAATTAAAGTAGCTCATTACTGTAGGAGTTTGACTTTTCATTTTATTAAATTTAATACAAAAATGTAGTAACAAGAGGTGATAAGTATTAATTCAGCTCATTGTTGATGTTTAAAGTGTTTTTTCACTGCAAGTGAATTTAAAGAATGCACATTTTTATCTCACCTGAGCAAATCATGCTCAAGGTTAGCTTTTGCGATCACCATCTGTCTGGAATCAGTCCTGTGTTGTCACAGTACAGCAATGCCTTCAAATCAAATTACTGGATTTTGACCAAACTTCATACGAATGATCATTGGGTTGTCCTCTATTGAACTGTTGTTCAAACGGTTCTCATAGGCTGAAAAACTTACAAGATAACAGGGCCATAAAAAGTGATTTAACAAATGCAGTTTTTATGTTTTGGTTAACTCAGAACATGAGGATATTACTTTTTGGCCTTGATATGGCAATGTTTTAATTGGCAGACATGATCAAATCTTGTATCTGCCATGCATGGTCATAGGGATGTCATATCATGGTCATAGGGATGTCATATCATGGTCATAGGGATGTCATATCATGGTCATAATTCAGTGTATTATCATTGCCAGGTCATTTCCATAATATCATGGTCATATCATGTCTGAAGGACTTGTTTTGGCAGTGTTACGGCAAGGTTCGAATTGACATTCGTGGTCAAACCATGTATCATACATGGTCATTTGACAGACATATGCAGGTCATTTAAATTCATGAAATTTAATCCTGAAATGACTGTAATTGAACCTTGTCTGGAACATTGCCAGACCAGATTGCCATATCAATGCCAAACCATGCTTATGAAAGTCTGATCTGACCATCAAATATGATATCAACTATGGCCATTTCATATCCAATTAAATTCCACTGAACAGCTAGCTAGTACCATATCAAGGTCTTATCAAGGTGGTTTATGTCCATGTTCTAGTTCTGAAATGGCTAGGTTCCAATTGACATTCGTGGTCAAACCATGTTTCATCAATGGTCATACCATATCTAAAGTAAGGCTAGAACTTGGTCACAAAACCTGGTTTGAACATGGTTGTACCAGGTTGTACCTTGGATGTACCAGGTTGTACCAGGTTGTACCTTGGTTGTACCAGGTTGTACCAGGTTGTACCTTGGTTGTACCAGGTGGTACCTTGGTTGTACCAGGTTGTACCTTGGTTGTACCATGTTGTACCAGGTTGTACCATGTTGTACCAGGTTGTACCTTGGTTGTACCAGGTTGTACCAGGTTGTACCTTGGTTGTATCATGTTGTACCAGGTTGTACCAGGTTGTACCAGGTTGTACCTTGGTTGTACCAGGTTGTACCTTGGTTGTACCATGTTGTACCAGGTTGTACCAGGTTGTACCTTGGTTGTACCAGGTTGTACCAGGTTGTACCAGGTTGTACCTTGGTTGTACCATGTTGTACCAGGTTGTACCTTGGTTGTACCAGGTTGTACCAGGTTGTACCAGGTTGTACCTTGGTTGTACCAGGTTGTACCTTGGTTGTACCATGGAATGTCCATGAGTTTTTCCGCAGGGCGTCTGAGGCCCAGATATGAGGAGAGGCGTCAGCGTTAGTTAGCTACAGGTGGGTGATTCTCAGGATTCCCATGACTTTCTATTATAGATATACCAGCATATTCCATACATGAAATTCCTACTGAGGAATAAGATCTACAATACACACATTTTTAGCTCACTAGAGCACTCAGTGCTTAAGGTGAGTTATTGTGTTCAGTTGATGTCTGTAGGTTATATTTTTCTATATTTCAGCAAGGGCAACAACTTTTACAATTTAAAAAAATGTCAAACTAAATATATATTGTATCCATCATGGCATGGTAACTATTAAAAAAATAGTGATTTTTTGTAGAATTAATATTTTTGTGTAGCATTAATTGTATATCAATGGTATACTTATTCAGATATTCTATATTCTGACACCATTGTTTCAGATGGGTAAACCGGAGATACAGAAAGCCTATAGACTAAGGAAGAAAAAAAAACGCGTTAAAGAAGCATTCAGGAAGACGAATGTCATGCAGTGAGACAAGAGTTTGAACATTAGTGTAACTGTAACGTATGTTACCGAATCATGGCTGTACTTATTACAATTCTGGTATCATGAAACACATACATGTACACAAAGAAATGAAATTTAATTTTGTTATCAAGGTTTAAATTGCTGCATGTGATTAGTTGTGCAAGTTTATATAAGCAATTAATAAACATGCTTTCAGTCATACTAGCTCGAACTGACTGTATATAGTTATTAGAGTTGAATGTTTACTAGTTTTGTAAAATATTTTATGCTTTATTTACTGCAAAAATACTCAATTGATTTTTTTTCGTTACGTGGAATCTGTTTTGCATTTAAAAGTGTTAAAGTCAGCTTTTTTTCAAGTATTATTTATCAAAAATGTGTTCAGGCATATAAATGCAACGTATGTTACCAATCATGTCATTGCATTAGTAGCAAAATCTGGTGAAATCATACACATATTTAACAAAATGGAATCTGATAGTTATGATATCTTAAGTTAAATAATGTTAAATGTATTAAGAATTGTAAGTTCTATGTAATTAGATTAACTGTTTCCAGATGTAATAGGTCAAATTGAATGTATTTATATGTTCCTTTAGTTGAATCCATGATTTGTCAATGTTGTATGCTGTATTTAATGCAAACTTGTTCAAATGAAATTTCTTTCGTTACGAGGAATGATTTTTATGCATTACGAATGAAAAAGTTTGCATCTCTTCAAGTATTTTATCATTAATGTCTACTGTGAAGCACATAACTGTAACGTATGTTACCTTTCATATAGGTTTCATTTTTTTCCAGTCAAATTCAAAACTTTATGAAACTTTTGTATTGACAAACTTTAGCATTGTTGGAGCGGATGACACATTATAATTAAGGTATACCACATTTAAAAGGATTATTGACAGCAATTTCAATTTTAGTAAGATTAATAAAGTGTATAAAAATGAATGCAGAATTTTTATATATTTTTGGAACTTCAACTCATTTTAAACTACCTTGATACTATGTGAAAATTGTAACTCTGAAACAAAAAACTTGCTTTACTGGCAGTTTCATGTACAAACAATTGTATTCTAATGTTAATTTTACTTTGTTTAACATGTTCTTATGAAAAAAAAACTCAAATAAAATGTCACAGGGTGTTAGTAACGTACATTTCTTGTCACTATTTCTTATCACTCAGTCACTGATTTCCAGGGCTAACCACAAGTTTAGTTTTACGTTGATGTTTGCAATCTTCAGGTTTTATAATCTGCATACATTAAGCTATCAGTTTCTCGTACTTAAACAAAACATTTTACATTTTCGTTTTTTATCATTTTTCAAAATCAAGTGTTGCAATGGTATTGAACATGCGTGTCTACTTGAATGACCCTGAAATGCATTGAACAAATGGGAGTTAATTTAAGGAGTCTAAGGAAACTTTACCTTTGTACCTCGAAGTCATTTAATTTTTGTTGAAATTGCGTGATGATAAAGGTTAGAGAACAGTGCTAATGTGATAGAACTTAGTACATATTGAATTGTCTCCCTTTGTTCATTTGTTTCATGGTTTTTAAGTATTCAATTTTCGTCGTACAATTCATTATTTAAGATGTTAGTAGAAGTTATATGTTGCATGCTGAAGAAATTACTGGGTAGAATCTATGCTGGCCATATTAATGTGACGTACATTATCATTATGATCACTGTAATATTGACAACCATTTGTAAAAATAAGCCATTGATCTATTTTTCTAAAATTAAGTAGATTAGAGTGGGAAAAAGTGCATGATTGGACTTTGGTTGAAAATCTGAAATCTGTAATCAGTAGGAATTAACTGATGTAATTAATGATAATCAAATAATCTGCTCCAGTCCTCTTTTATGCAGTTACATGACATTGTTCAATATTTTGAATGAATTTACAGTTTATATTATACTGAAATGCTGCTTATGTAATAGATCTATAGATATGTATTATTTATACTCAAATATGGCCTCTAAGTTAATTAGTTTCTGATTTATGTTTATAAATTTCAACACTCAAATATGCTTTAATAATAAATTTCTACATGCAATCTTGAAATTTACAAAGAAGAAAGTTGGACTTATAGACCTTAATAATGTAACATAGATCTAAAATTGTTTAATGGTTTTAAATGTAATAGTTTTGAAAGTTGCTCTTAATTTTACATTTTGAGGCCTGGAAGAAAAGTTCAAGTAAAATACATGAAGAGAATAAATCCTCCATCATTAAGACTATCTATCATATTATGAAGTGATGTACTGCTTGATGATTTTATACAAACATTCATTTTGTTTTTAAAAAAATTAAAATTTATTGATAAAATTGCTGATGATTATAAACAGTATTTTGTATTGTTGTTGGTATATTGATTTCCTGGTTTCAAAGACCTTTGACTTTGTTATGAAAACTGTCTGATGTTTTACTGCATGCATGGTCCTGGATTTACAGTTCCTGACTGGCCTAATAAAAAGACTTGGGCTGTGTGGAAAATTTGTTAGGTCAGGCAAAAAGAAACACATTTGTTTTCTTGTCTTAAATGCATTTTTATGTGTTTTGTATGGCAATCAGACAATACAACAAAAGTTAATGAATAAACAAATTTCTGGACAAATTAAGAGGATGGCCCTTTGGCCTTTCCAGTATGTGTTTGTATTAGTGAATTAGGTACACACCAATGATATAATATATTGAGTATACATACATGTTATGGATTTGTCACTTAGCAGTTGTCCTAAGCAGCTGTTATTTCATCAATATTATATATTTGTATGTCAGTAACATGCTGCCTGAGTCTGGTATTACCTTATACATTGCCTGAGGTGACTTGTAGATATAATTAAATACTAAATGTTGAATAAATACTGTGTATTTATGTGTCAAATGTTTCTATAATATTGTAAATATATATATACTTTAGATTAATGAATGTAATTAATCTATTCATGTAGAACAATGTTGATATAATGCTTTAGAAAATAAATCTGTGTTAAACATTTTACATTAAAACTTGGATATCTGTGATAAAACCAAGGTAAGTGAAAATTTATTTTGTTTTGATACAAAATTATTCATGATATTTTTACACAAAATAAAGTTAATTTGAGCTTTTACAATTAGTTTATATTATCATATAAGTGTCTATCATCTCATTGTTAAATTTAGGGACAGTATTTATTTCAAAGCTGAACCTTTAATACACTCTCACAATAACCTAGGTATCAGTACTGTATATCTCTCTAGTATATCCTGTACTGTGTATCTCTAATGTATCTAGCACTGTGTATCTCTAGTGTATCAAGTAATGTGTATCTCTATGGAATCATGTCCTGTGTATCTCTAGTGTATCATGTACTGTGTATCTCTCTAGTGTATCATGTACTGTGTATCTCTAGTGTATCAAGTACTGTGTATCTCTTGTGTATCAAGTACTGTGTATCTCTAGTGTATCCTGTACTGTGTATCACTATGGTATCTAGCACTGTGTATCTCTAGTGTACCATGTACTGTGTATCTCTAGTGTATCATGTCCTGTGTATCTCTAGTGTATCCTGTACTGTGTATCACTATGGTATCTAGTACTGTGTATCTCTAGTGTACCATGTACTGTGTATCTCTAGTGTATCATGTCCTGTGTATCTCTAGTGTATCAAGTACTGTGTATCTCTATGGTATCTAGCGCTGTGTAGCTCTAGAGTATCCTGTACTGTGTAGCTCTAGTGTATCCTGTACTGTGTATCTCTAGTGTATCAAGTACTCTGTATCTCTTATGTACCCTGCACTATATCTTATGTATCCTGTACTGTGTATCTCTAGTGTACCCAGTACTGTGTATCTCTAGTGTATCCTGTACTGTGTATCTCTAGTGTATCCTGTACTGTGTATCTCTATGGTATCTAGCACTGTGTATCTCTAGTGTACCCTGTACTGTGTATCTCTAGTGTATCATGTACTGTGTATCTCTAGTGTATCAAGTACTGTGTATCTTTATGGTATCTAGCACTGTGTATCTCTAGTGTATCCTGTACTACGATCTCTAGTGTATCATGTACTGTATATTTCTAGTGTATCATGCCCTGTGTATCTCTATGGTATCTAGCACTGTGTATCTCTAGTGTACCCTGTTCTGTGTATCTCTATAGTATCATGTCCTGTGTATCTCTAGTGTATCATGTCCTGTGTATCTCTATGGTATCTAGCACTGTGTATCTCTAGTGTATACTGTGCTGTATATCTCTAGTGTATCAAGTACTGTGTATCTCTAGTGTATACTGTGCTGTATATCTCTAGTGTATCCTGTACTGTGTATCTCTAGTGTATCATGTCCTGTGTATCTCTATGGTATCTAGCACTGTGTATCTCTAGTGTATACTGTGCTGTATATCTCTAGTGTATCAAGTACTGTGTATCTCTAGTGTATCCTGTACTGTGCACCTCTAGTGTATCCTGTACTGTGTATCTCTTTTGTATCAAGTACTGTGTATCTCTAGTGTACCCTGCACTATATCTTATGTATCCTGTACTTTGTATCTGTAGTGTACCCAGTACTGTGTATCTCTAGTGTATCCTGTACTGTGTATCTCTCTAGTCGATCCTGTATTGTGTACCTCTCCAGTAAATCTTGTAATTGTGCATCTTTCTAGTGTATCAAGTACTGTGTATCTCTTAAGTGTATCCTATACTGTGCATTTCTTTAGAGTAATGTATCATCATTGAAGTCCAGCTCTTGTTTAAGCTTGAAGGCTGAACTCTTAAATAAGTCAAGTTTTGTTCCCATCTTTTACTGGTCTCTTCATTAACTTACTCCATTACTTTGACATATATTTTCATAGATCTCTTCAGATGTAATATAAATTACATGATTTCATTTTATGTTACAAATATTACTTCATTAAGCTGGTTTGTGTTTTGGAAATTCACAATCATTGTTGTATCAATAAACTTTATAATCCAATCTTTAAATGCCACTATATGGCCTGATCTACTTTATATCTGTATCAATATTATCATAGATTTATAATTATTAGTTTTGCTGATTTTAAAAATGTTGCTGAAGCTTTATGATTAACTACTGCGGATAAACCTACAGTCAAACTGTGAACAAAGGTCACCCTTGGGTTCAGAGACATTATGTGGCCTTTATTGACAGGTGGCCTTTGTATGGAGGTCATTAGTTCTGGGTAATCAGTGTTAATACATGGGCCTTAATATTCACAGAATGTACACAGTGGCCTTTATTTGGAGGTGACTGCTATCACAGGGTTGACTGTAGTCACAAACTAATAAATTCCATGCAGGACATTACAAACGGGATACATTGACATTTTGTTGTTAATGAAATCAGTTGTAACTTGACAATTGTTACAAATGGTATTTTATCATTGCTGTCATTATCTGCATAAAGTGAACTTGGAGGCTGCCTGTTTAAATGTCAGGATGAGTATATAACTATATACTGTGGGTATGTCTGGTCTGTCTTGTAAAGTTTAGGGTGGGGGGGTGCACTCGGCATGCGCACCCATGACAGTTCCCAAACATAGACAAATATGAAATATCATTACATGAAATAGCTTCCAATTATTTGATTCCTAAATATCATGCCCCGACCATGAAATCTTGATTTTGACCAAACATCTAAATTTACCAGTTTTATCGATCCATGCCTGACCCACAGGTATTTGTATTTGACACAAATTTTTTTTACCATATTTTGGCCATTTCATAGATCTTTTTAACTTTGGATTTAATATCATTTTTGACATTATTTCCGTTATATTGTGGCAAGGAGTTATCCTAACCAGCTTCCCTGGATAAATTTTCATTTAGACTTCAACAAGAGTACTAATCACTTTCTATTTGACTGCTGAATAAGCTTCCAAGCTACCCCACATAATTCAACATAGGATGTAATATCTTCTGTCTTTGTCATGGACAGTGTGAGCCTCGCGCAGGGTTCGACCTCACAACCTCTTGATCAGTAGACCCGCAATGCTCAGCCTCAAACCACTGAGCTAACTGGACTTGTGTCGGCGTACCATTAAACATGTGAGAATTCAGTTGGGAATTAATGGCATTTTGTTACACTAATCAAATAATGGACAGACTTGCTTCTTAGAATATCACAGACTAAATAACATTGGAATCAAATTGACTATGGCAGTTGTTAGAAATATTAGTTTACTTGAGATGCCTGAACTATATTCTTACTATGATAACTCACTGCTTATCCCAGCAATTCTAATGGCTAAGAACTGAAGGAAATCAATATTTTTATGAAAGTTATGTTTTATTTAAGAGAGAAATAGATCACTTCCACACTTTAAATTATTACATATACAGTCAAAACTGAGTATGAAGGCCACCAAGTTGGGAAAGACAAAATGTGACCTTTATTGACACAATGATGGCATTTATTCTGAGGTCGTTTTGTTGTAAACAATCAATGATGGTTTTTAAAAGAATGGCCTTTTTATTCCAGGATGGCCTTTATTCAGAGGTGTCCGCTAGCACAGATTTGACTGCACTTGTATTGGTTATATGTTAACTAGTCTATAAATGGAGAATTATATTTTCAGTTGATATTTAGGATACACCCAAATATAGTTAAATAGAAAACTTAAGATCAATTTCTTTCAATGCTTTAATGGGTTATGTACTTTAAAAGTAATGTATACAACTCCTAATTTACGTTTGTATTGTCATTTGTTTAAGGATTTAACTTTCATTTATTACTTCCACTGTATTTTATCATTTTATTGATAAGTCTAGACTGCTATGATGTAATTATTCACAATGGCTTAAAGCAAGGTTAAATTCAAGATAATATTGTAGTGGAGAAATCCTGTGTAATTTCTCTCTGTTTGTCATAAAATAATTTCAAAACTGTGTGTCAGTGTTTGTCCATGTTGTATTGGAGATAATAGAGTTTGGATTTATTCATTTTATAAAATGTTCATCATTGTAATCAGGTACTTATTTTGTATTTCATAATTGATTTCTTTACATATGGACAATACTAGGGCTGTCCAGATATGCTCGTGTACCGGTAAGTACCGATACAGTGCTGAACGATATGCGTATCGTATCGGAAGGTCCCGTATCGGCCGTATCGCGTTTTTTTTTGCTTTTACATTAAACGCACCTAGAATTTTAAACAAATGAACTAAATTTACAAATTTACTCTCAATTAATCGTCGATAAAGCTTCTGGATTCCATCGTAAGCAGGCTGCAGCGTGAGGTAAAGCTAGACCACGTATTCAGATTGTGTCAAGTTGATATTGACTTATAAATTTCATTAATTTATTAAACGATATTTTAGATTTTTTTATTTAACAAATGGGGAATATTTTTCTAATTTTCCGAAAAATAGATCCGACATTTAAATTTTCAAACACATTTACATTTGTAAACATTGTCGTCGTTTGCAGTAACAATTTATTGAAAAATGGCAGAGGCACCAAGTAACTTTAAAACGCAACAAAGTAATTTTACATAAAAATTATGACAACATTTTGGTTTGCCGATTGATGAAACAAAGAAGCACATAGCTATCTGTAAGAAGTGACACAAAGTATAATAGTGATGGGACTAGCAACGTTAGAACACATATATGTCTTGTCATCACCTTACTGTATTTCATTATTTACAACATTAAATTAACTAGCAATTTCGTACATTTATACCGCATTACACTTTGTTAATATTCTGTTCTATATTGCTCTTATTGTCATGTAACAACATGAATTGAGTAAAATAAAAGTTTGAAGTCATCATAACATCCAAGTTGAAAGTTTCAAATCATCAATATAGTATTGTTAACCAATAATCATAAAATCTGATTCTTTAAACAACTTTATCTCGCTGTAAGTCGAGTAAATTTAACAATTATTATGCCTAGTTTCTTATGATTTACGGGTTAGGAATTTTGTATCAGTCCAATTTTCTGGTACTGACCGTGCTTTTATGGCATTTTGAGTAATAGGGGAAAATTAAAGAAACAACGAAATATAATTTACCATGATTTAATTCAAGTTCCGATGTGAGTTTTGGTGCTTAACAATAATAACAGTTAATAAATTTCAACGGTTAACTAGGACTTTCTATCACCAAACAAGTGCGCAGAGTTAAAAAAGCTAATATTACAACGTTGTTCATTACTTTGAAATACTTTATATCATATCGTAGATATCGCATATCGCTTGTACTGTATCGCAATACGTATCGTATCGGCTGAGATCTGTATCGGGACAGCCCTAGACAATACTTTACACTTAATATGCACTGTCTGATTTCTTAGGTTTTAATTTTCTTGACAAGGTTTTATATGACTGTATAATGTTCATTTGCAGTTTTTGCGACAATTTCATTTAAATGACTTACAACATTTACTGGAAAGCAGGACTAAAGCTCCCCTGTTAATTTTGATAGGGGCAGACAAAATCTCTCGCATTATTTTACTACTCTGGACATTTGCTCTCCTGTGTTTTTTACATCCCGGACAAAAGCTCACCCGTCATAGCTATCCTAAGCTATAATTATAATGTATTTTAATTTGGTTTTGTTTGACGATTTGTTGGTTACATGTTAATTGAATTAATGCTATATTAACATTAGCATATTGAATGATTATTAGTATACTGTTAACACAGCAATCTTAAGTTTTATTCATAAAAAGATATACTTGTACATCAACAGTATCTAAAACACTTCATCCCCTTTCTTTCATAAATAATTATGATAGCTTTGACAAGAAAGCTTTTGTCTGCCCCTATCAAAATTATCGACAGAGGGATTACCAATTTTAATTATCAACTATTAATTGTATGTAATATGGGAGAATGTAGTAATAATTATTGTCAAGTATACACTGTATGTAATAATTGGAGGATGTGGTAACTGTCGATTATACATTGTATGTGATATGGGAATATGTGGTTACTGTCAACTATACATTGTATATGGTATGGATACTGTCAACTATACATTGTATGTGATATGGGAATATGTGGTTACTGTCAACTATACATTGTATGTGATATGGGAGGATGTGGTTGTAGCTGTTAACTATTGTATGTGTATTGGAATATGTGGTTACTGTCAACTATACATTGTATGTGATATTGGAGGGTGTGGTTACTGTCAACTATACATTGTATGTGATATTGGAATATGTGGTTACTGTCAACTATACATTGTTTGTGATATGGGAGGGTGTGGTAACTGTCAACTATGCATTGTATATGATATTGGAATATGTGGTTACTGTCAACTATACATTGTTTGTGATATTGGAGGGTGTGGTTATTGTCAACTATGCTGTGTATGTGATATGGGAGGGTGTGGTTACTGTCAACTATGCTGTGTATGTGATATGGGAGGGTGTGGTAACTGTCAACTATGCATTGTATATGATATTGGAATATGTGGTTACTGTCAACTATACATTGTATGTGATATTGGAATATGTGGTTACTGTCAACTATACATTGTATGTGATATTGGAGGGTGTGGTTACTGTCAACTATACATTGTATATGATATTGGAATATGTGGTTACTGTCAACTATACATTGTTTGTGATATGGGAGGATGTGGTTGTAGCTGTTAACTATTGTATGTGTATTGGAATATGTGGTTACTGTCAACTATACATTGTATGTGATATTGGAGGGTGTGGTTACTGTCAACTATACATTGTATGTGATATTGGAATATGTGGTTACTGTCAACTATACATTGTTTGTGATATGGGAGGGTGTGGTTGTAGCTGTTAACTATTGTATGTGTATTGGAATATGTGGTTACTGTCAACTATACATTGTATGTGATATTGGAGGGTGTGGTTACTGTCAACTATACATTGTATGTGATATTGGAATATGTGGTTACTGTCAACTATACATTGTTTGTGATATGGGAGGGTGTGGTTGTAGCTGTTAACTATTGTATGTGTATTGGAATATGTGGTTACTGTCAACTATACATTGTATGTGATATTGGAGGGTGTGGTTACTGTCAACTATACATTGTATGTGATATGGGAGGGTGTGGTAACTGTCAACTATGCATTGTATATGATATTGGAATATGTGGTTACTGTCAACTATACATTGTATGTGATATTGGAATATGTGGTTACTGTCAACTATACATTGTATGTGATATTGGAGGGTGTGGTTACTGTCAACTATACATTGTATATGATATTGGAATATGTGGTTACTGTCAACTATACATTGTTTGTGATATGGGAGGATGTGGTTGTAGCTGTTAACTATTGTATGTGTATTGGAATATGTGGTTACTGTCAACTATACATTGTATGTGATATTGGAGGGTGTGGTTACTGTCAACTATACATTGTATGTGATATTGGAATATGTGGTTACTGTCAACTATACATTGTTTGTGATATGGGAGGGTGTGGTTGTAGCTGTTAACTATTGTATGTGTATTGGAATATGTGGTTACTGTCAACTATACATTGTATGTGATATTGGAGGGTGTGGTTACTGTCAACTATACATTGTATGTGATATTGGAATATGTGGTTACTGTCAACTATACATTGTTTGTGATATGGGAGGGTGTGGTAACTGTCAACTATGCATTGTATATGATATTGGAATATGTGGTTACTGTCAACTATACATTGTTTGTGATATTGGAGGGTGTGGTTACTGTCAACTATGCTGTGTATGTGATATGGGAGGATGTGGTAACTGTCAATCATTCTTGACTAAGATACTTTATCTATATTTAAAAAAAACATACTCCTTCATGATCATGTCTCATGAGATCATGTTTGCCCCATCCAGGATAGTCTGAAACAATTTAACTTTGAAATCCTAACTAAATCAATCATTACTGGTTAAGGATCATTTTCATCTATTTAAAATTTTACTAAAAGCTTTGATATAAAATTGTCACATAAAACTGTTAATATATAGTTTATTATTGCTATAAATATCTTACTAAAAGCCTAAAGTGCCTTTATTAAGCAATTTTAATTGATTTGAACATCATGTGATTGTTAGGTAACGTGAGTTTATCAAAACTATTTTATGTAACATTCGATTCAATTACCCAGTAATTTTATTTTTTACGTCATATATTAATATCAGTACATGTATAATTATGTACATAGCTTGAGGTTGAACTCAGTGATAATGGTGTACTTTAAATAATTCTTGTTTCATGGTTTCAAAAGATAAACATTAAGTCAACATACATTATTCTATGTGACTGTTACAAGATCCTAATCTTCTAACTCCTGGTCATATAACTGCGTGTATTGAATGTTTTATAATCTGTATAGTACATCAAGCCTCATATATGATATTATATTGTACTTTAATAGTGTTACTGTTGTATAACATTACTGTATCTTCTGTGTGGTTCTTGAGTGTTTTGAGTTTCATACCACTTTTCAACAGTCAGAGTCATATGAGGCAGACAGTTCATCTAACCATCATTCCTGTGAAGAACCACTACTAGACTCCCATCCCCCGTAAGCCACTGCATGCTTTCTCAAATATGCATGGGACATGGTCGGTAGCTCGGGTCAGTCTGATTCTGATTTAACACATACTGTAGCAGGCCTTGTGCTAGGTTTATAAAACATGTCAATGTCTTGAGCATTTAAACAATACATCAAAGTATCTCCTCATTTTTAGTTCACCAGAACACAAAATGATGGACATGGTGAGCTATTGCGATCGCGTGTTGCCCATGCATGCTTGTGTGTGTGTGCGTCAACAATTGCTTTAAGCAACATCTCCTTCTTAAGCAGTTGGCCAATTTCAATGAAACTTTACATGGATGTTCCTTGCATGAAGCTCTATCAAAGTTGTTAAAAAAATTAATTTCATTAAAATCTCCTACTTGTCAAAAGCTACAATGCCTAGAGCTTAGATATTTGGTGTGTAGCATTGTCTAGTGGACCTCTACCAAGTTTGTTTAAATTATGGCCCGTTGGTCAAAATTGGCTCTGCCTCAGGTGTAACTTGATTTTATAGACTTATATAGAGAAATTTTAAAAATCTTTTTGTCAGAAACTACAATACCTGGAGCTTGGATATTTGTAGCATTGTCTAGTGGACATCTACCAATTTTGTTCAAATTATTGCATTGGGGGTCACTTGATTTATATAGGCTAGCTATAGCTTTATTACATAGGAAAATAAAAAAAAATTGTCCAAAACCACAAGGCCTACAGCATAGATATTGGTGTGTAGTAGCATTGTCAAACGGATCTCTAACAAGTTTTAAAAATTATGGCCCCAGGGTGAAAATTGGCCCCGCCCTGGGGTTCACTTGATTTATATAGACTTATATAGGAAAATTAAATCTTCTTGTCTGAAACCACAAGGCCTAGAGCTTATATATTTTCTATGTAGTACCTCTTCCTAGTTTGTTAAAATTATGACCCCAGGGTCAAAATTGACTCACCCCCCTGGGTTCACTCTATTTTATATAGGAAATATTTAAAAATCTTCTTGTCTGCAACAGCATGGTCTAGAGCTTACAAGATATTTTGTTTGTAGCTTTTACCAGTGTCCTCTACCATGTTTGTTCAAATAATGTCTCTGGGGTCAAAATTGGCAACAACCTGGGGTTTACTCAATTTTATGCTTACATAGAAAAATTACAAAAAAACATCTTGGCAGAAACTCCAAGGTCTAAAGCTTTGATATTAATTTGGCCCTGGGGTCAAAATTGGCCCCACCCCCAGGTCACTTGATTTTACCTAGGCTCATGATGTTTTTGTCTCGGGGTCTTTTTTTGCTGGTGAGCGATATAGTGCCATCATGACCTTCTTGTTTATATTTCTTACAATTACAGATCTTAGTCATCTTAAACATACTTTTAGGACTTCCCTGTTTCAGATGTTGCCATGGAAACAGCAGTAATATGATTTTTGCTGTTGATTATAACTGATGAATGTTGTCAGAGACACCTGTGTGTGCTGTCAACAGCAGATGACCTTGTCAGTAAAATTACCATATAAGGTAAACACTGCATGTTAACAATAATGTTAACTAATTTGTCATCAGTTTAATTATTGCTAATGTTTCCAACCATTGTCTACCTAACATGAATGTGACATATGTTAGATGCTATAATAAGAAATGTTATTTTGCGCTTAACTATTCTAAGAATAGTGAGGCTATCCTACTCACTGGGGCATTGGCATTTGCGTAACACTTTGGTTAAAGATATGCATGCACCTTCTGTATATATCTCATTAACCACCGAAGACTTCACATAATTATGTCTTTGAGATCATAATTGGTCATAGGTAACTCAGACATGCATTTTGACTGATTTATAGCCCTTTGTGAACTAAGAAAATTCCTGGTTTAAGTTTTGCATGCAACATCAATCTTCAAAACTTAGTATAATTGAATGTATTCATTTGATACTGAATACAAGTCTTCAGGATCATAATTCTTATTGAAACATTCTGAGTGGATAGTCTATAGTATTGAAATGTTTCCATAATCAAATTGTAGGTATTGCCATTTAAGAACTTGAAAGGGTTCTTTTAATCGTTTTAAATATTCTTTCATTATCAAGCACTGAGAATAGTGGAGTGTGCTAGCTGTTTTACTGAAAGCTCTTGTTAAGTTTAAGTTCACCTGTTTTCTGTAATTTATAGTTTTAAACAAATCCTATTCCATCTTCTTCAGCTTTAATCAGAGTACAGAGAGCACTGAAATGTAAAACTTGATAAGATTGTTGGAAGTTTAGTAAATGTATATATCTGCAGACTGTTTTTGTAATTTTTTATTTGACTAAATGGTTGAATAAGACATTACTAGGGCTGTCCTGATATGGCTGCGTACCGGTACACTGTGCTGAACGATATGTGTATCGTATCGGAAGGTCCCGTATCGGCCGTATTGCCGTTTTTTTTATTTTTTCTTTAAAAAAATGTTGAACAACTGAACTAGATATGCGAATTTAGTCGACAATGCTTACTCAACAAATATCCGGGATTCTATATTCTATTTATTATTGAAATTCGGTCATATTCCCAATGGAAAATAGTATCTTTTTTTCCCAATTCACAGACAAAAATTCCCAAATAAAAAAAAAATAAAAAATTTAATTTTTTTTTATTAATTTTATAAGTTCTTTAACACCACTATTGGTAGTAAATACCTTATTCTGCTACTGTTCTATGGGAGAATAAGTAGAATAAGTTGAACATTGCAAAAATTGTAGTTATACATTTTTCCCAATTTTGATTAAAACAACGCGAAAATTCCCAATCCCAAGGGTATGGGTCATATTCCAAAAATACCGAGAAAAAACCCTGCTAGCACTGTCAAAAATACCTTGAATTCTGTATTCGCTTAGTAGGTGTAAGTTATGAAAACGTTTCTCGGTCGTTACTCAGAAGATATGTGTTCGACAAACGCTATGTGTGCGTCTGAAAGGCAGCTTCTCTTTGATGTTTCGGACGTTCGCCAGCTTATTAGCACAATCTAACACGTTCAGCACTCGTTGGCCTAATACATTGTAGTGTGACAGGCCCTTTAGTAGTCTCTCCCTCTATAACAACATAAAACATGTATACCTCTTCATTGATGGAAAGTTTCCATTGGTTCAGTTTAAAAGTCAACTGAATTCAATCAGAAATGATAGTCTCAGAAATTATGTTAATCCAGTCACCAACTGTTACAGATTCAATGTGTTATTGACCTCCTATGATGATTCAACTAAAGCTTTAATGCCTTCATATATTATTACTCACCAAACCATCCCTGGATGTTCTGTTCTGTGCAGGTTTATACTGGTATGTAGTTAAACTTTTACAGGCCTGATAACTTGGTTCCATGTGATCAGTTCACTGACCCCCAGTATCTCAGGGTTATAAGTCAATATTCCTGGTTGATAAGTTTCCTTCTGTGGTCAATAATTTTCTATGTTACCTGGTACGGTATGTAGTACTAAGTAAGGCTAGAAAAAATAGTCATGTTTCTGATTTCAGACTTATCCTGTTCTTTAGGGACAACTCTGAAGTTAAATTTATTAAAGCCACAATATGCCTTTAATTAGTATTAATTTTTATGTATGAAAGACTTCGCAAGTTTGTGGTATTAAAATGTTCCCAAAATTGTACACATCTGATCTCATTTGGTCATTCCTTTTTTGAGAAATAACTTACGGAAAACAGTAGTTAGTGAAAAATACAATGTGTTGTTTACACAAACATTTGCTTAGCATTTCTGAAAGCCTCGTAAATGATCGCTCCTGACATTGAACCTCGCACATACCTGTGATGTTACATTAGTTGAAAATAAACTCCCATTTTACCATGTCATGTATTGGTAAACTCACAGAAAATTTACTGTAATCACTGTATCACTGAAGATGCGTCATTTAGTAAACAATGTATTTTGAAATGTGAAATTTGTAATAAAGATTATTTGGTATCAGCAGAAGTATACTCGTGTTTTAATATGTCATTCTGTTATATATGGACAATTTTACAATTTTGTACCATGGATTTGTGATTATCAAAGGATGACAATACACCGTTCCCGAAGCTTATTCAGGTTTTAATAAATTTTGGAATCGTGAAAATATTTGCAGACAAGTATAAAAGATCAAAAGAAAGTTTCATTATCTATTTATCCTATGTGCTTGGTCAAGAGATAGATACTTCACAACAGTCAAACTTGTGTAAGTGGCCACCTCCGAATTACAGCCACCCTGTGAATGATATTGCCAGTCTTTTAAAAACAGTCATTGATTATTAAGAACAAAATGACCTCTGAATAAAGGCCACAAAGGCAACATTTTATCTTTCCTAATGGTGACCTTTGTTCATATAGTTTGACTGTAATTCTTTCTGGCATAAACAAGCAAATTATAGACTGAGATGTGTTCCATTAATGGAACTAATTCTGTTTTCAGATAATTGCTATATTATCAGAATGACTTGTATAAAGATGATAGCATTCAAAATTGATTGCCACAATGCTTAATGGTTTGTTTAGCATACCTTTGTTAGACCATCTTTAAAAAATATTTTGTTTGTTGTTATACTAGTAACCTACTCACCAAAAAAGGGCCCCTTCCCAACTCGTTTGGCTTCTTGAGATTTTTTAATATATTTTTTTTCATTTTGTGGTCAATAATATAAAAAAATAAATTAAACATTTTTTTTTAAGGATGGCCTTATGAATGTAAATAGAAATAAAGGATGAATGTCTAATGATTGGATCCAAATCTATGGACCTTTCCTATAATCTAATAATGTTATCCAGCCCTTTTTAAATTGTTTTGGAGAACAGGTATCAGGTCCCTTTGATAGTGGAAATTTGCTTTGTAAAACCACCAAAAAACTAACATACTTTCTTTAGATGGTACCTAAAGTGATTTTTTAGTTGTGGGGTATTTTTTTTGCTCAGTGGGAAAAATATATACTTTTTACTTTACTAACGGACCTGAATACTCGATCTAAAAATGACAGAAAAAAGACCAGTTAGGCCATTCTTTGTTTGTGGAAACCCTACATTATTTTTATATTTTACCCAAAATACATGTCAGAATGATATTTTGTATTAAAAATAAACAACAACAAAACCTGAGAGGCCCCCCAAGAAATTGTTTTTAGTGAGTACAGGTAATGTTATACAAACAAACTAGTTTTTAAGGATGTCCTTTTCTATTAATGAATTTCGCTTACTGTTTTCAGATATGACTGGATAGAGCAGAAAGAAGCTTGGTTATAATTGTTGGATTAAACTCTGGTGAACTTCATAGTGTTGCTGAAACAGATATTCTGCAGCTAAAATTGGAATAAATTAAGTTAGCTGTAATTCAGTGAGTGTATTATTTTATTACATTTAGAAGGATTACAATGCATGATTTGAAATATTTCAGGCATCTATCAGGAAGAATGTTATATGCTGCTAGGATTCATGAATGAAATTATTAAATATGCTCCCTTAAGAAGAAAAGGCCGTATATTGCTTTGCACATGTTGGTCGGTCAGTCTGTAACCAATACGGGAAATAAGATCTTTGGTTGGGAGGTTGGTCATCACATGTAGATGACTCCTATAGATTTTGTGGTCTGTAAGTCAAAGATCAAAGTCATATTATCCGGTTGGCTGTTTGGGGGTATCAGTGTTTCATATACACTTCTTGTTGTTGAATGTTTTATAAAATTGAGAATTTTTGTAAAACAAATTTAATTTAAGATTTCTTCTATGAGATAAGACATTTAAGTATCCTTGATATTAACAACTACATAAAGCAACGAGATTCTCATCTTCATTGAGTTGACTTTATATGTGTCCTGTCAGGTATTTTCATATAAATGGAAACTTAAGGATTAATTGTAAGGTAGGTTAATGATAGTTTACAAAGTGCTGATAAAAGATTTGGTAGTTAAGGATAACATTCCCTAATACAAACTTTTTATGACTATGAACAAAAGTTAGAGGTTCATGATCCTTACAAATTGTGATATTCAAACATAATTGATTAAATGTTCATTTTCAATCATACAACATTTTGAAATGTTGGAACTGGGGCAGTTGTATTTTATTTTTTATATCGTAAAGGGAGGTTACATTACAAATTTAGTGGTCT
Source organism: Lutraria lutraria (assembly GCA_964023205.1). NCBI lineage: Eukaryota > Metazoa > Mollusca > Bivalvia > Venerida > Mactridae > Lutraria > Lutraria lutraria. The sequence continues at coordinate 8,286,702 of OZ026840.1, forward strand.
CCCTTTTCTATGAGCATATAGCATTTTTAGCTGACATGAGCACAAGTGCCTCAGGATGAGCTTTTGTGATAGGTCTTTGTCCATCACCATGCGTCCTGTATCTGTGTAGCATCAGTTTTTGCCTTGTGAACACACTAGAGGCCACATTTTTAGTTAGATTTTCACAAAACTTTCAGAATGTTTGTATTCATAATTTTACAAAATCTAGGATGAGTTTGATAACAGGTAAACTTGGGTGAAAAACTAGGTTACCATGAAAACCTAGTTAACACTCATTGATTAAAGGTCAAGTTTAATGAAATTCTTGTGAACACTCTAGAGGTCACTGCTTTGATCTTCATGAAATTTTGTCAAAATGTTTGTCTTAGCCGGTAACGGTAATCATATTTTGGACATGATCGATAATAAGTCATCTAGCTTCAATAATTAGTTCACCAGGTCAAATTGCAGGAAAACCTTGTGAACACTTGTGTCACATTTTTTATTGGATCTTCACCAAACCTTGAGAGAATGTTTAACTTACTGATATATTAGACACAATCGAACATGGGTCATCTGTAGTCAAAAACAAGGTTACCAGGTCAAATCACAGTAAAACCTTGTTTACAGCGTAGAGACAACATTTTTATCAAGTTCTGATACAGGCTGCTGAGAATTGTCTATCTTGGTGATTTCTAAGTCAGTGTTAGGCTCTTCTAGTTAAACATAGTTGTGAAAGAACTTGCAATGATATGAAAGTTGCAGTTATTACTCAGGTGAGCGAGTAAAGGGCCATCATGGCTCTCTTGTTGTATCTTGTTCTTCCATGAGTGGTAAAAACAATAATAATATGTAAATATGGCTTTTATACTGATTACTAATAATCTATACAATTATAGGCTTCCTTGGTCACATTGATGTATTTGCAATTTGTATCTAAACAGTGTTTATCACACTGTAACAGAAGATATAATGAACATACCACACTTCTATGATATCAGATAATAGTTTCACTATCACCAAGGTTACAAATCTTAATGTACAGTAAAACCCCAGAATACTTGACCCCATCCAGACTGGACCAAAAGTATGGATTTCTGAGGATTCCGGTTTTCAGAGAATTTTTTATAAATTTCGAAAATAATGGGACTTGAAAAATCGTCCGATTTTCAGAGAATTCCGGATTTCTATATATTACTGTATAAAGATTGTGTATATTTCAGTTGGTTCCTTAATCCTGTATGATGTTCCTGTAACAAGAAATAATGTCAGGTTGGCATAGTTTGTCTGGTGCCCTGCAGTATAAATCAGGAAACAATGGTTAGTTGTATCACTTGTATTGAATGTTTTATTATAACCCTGCCATTCAAGATGGGGAAAGGGCATAAAGTGTTACCCCCGCTGTCAGTCGGACTGTTCAAACGATAACTCAAGAAATATTTCATGGATTGGATTCATATTATCCATGAAATGATAATAAAATTCATGTCAAGATCAATTTCTGTAAAAATCCCTATAGCATTTTCACATGAGTTAATTGGCCCGTTTTGATACAACTCTCAGCTGGGGCATTTGTGTCATATGGACACATTTCTAGTATGTTTTGTAATGATGTCTCAGATAATAATATTTGTATAAAATTATTGAGATTAAGATTTCTAACTGTTGCACTTTTACATTGCATAATTATGTTAGCAGTCAGATTGAATTCAATTAGATAGAATTCTTCTGCTGTGAATTTGTTGCACCTTTTTTTATGCCATTGATCAGCAGTATTGTGTGTTGTTTGTCATGATTTTACAACCGTTTTTAATACAAATTCGAATCAGTCTATGTAATTATGTGGAGCACATAAACAGAAGATGACACAGTCTATGTATAATTATGTGGAGCACATAAACAGAAGATGACACAGTCTATGTAATTATGTGTAGCACATAAACAGAAGATGACACAGTCTATGTATAATTATGTGGAGCACATAAATAGAAGATGACACAGTCTATGTAATTATGTGTAGCACATAAACAGAAGATGACACAGTCTATGTATAATTATGTGGAGCACATAAACAGAAGATAGATGGCACAGTCTATGTATAATTATGTGGAGCACATAATCTGAAGATGACACAGTCTATGTAATTATGTGTAGCACATAAACAGAAGATGACATAGTCTATGTATAATTATGTGTAGCACATAAACAGAAGATGACACAGTCTATGTAATTATGTGTAGCACATAAACAGAAGATGACACAGTCTATGTAATTATGTGTAGCACATAAACAGAAGATGACACAGTCTATGTAATTATGTGGAGCACATAGTCTGAATATGACACAGTCTATGTAATTATGTGGTGCACATAATCAGAAGTTGACACAGCTATATAATTCTTGTGTCTTTATATTTCAGCCTTTGGTCGTTTGATTACAAAACGTCGTACTTGGTGTGTTTTAGATGAAAGTCAATGCAAACTTTTGTTATATAAATCTGAAGATGATGTTCATAAACAAAGATCACCTCAAGGTTACATTGACCTAAGTGGAGCTGCAATCACCCTAGATCTAGAACATCAAAATCAATTTGTTATAATGTAAGTATGATTTTTAGAGAATTACATCTTTATGATATCTTATTGATCTGTCTGAAGAGCAGGCTGTGTACTTGTTTATGTTTTGAGATCAGATTGGTCTTTCAGATGTCTGTTTATCATAATGATGTTAGTAAAATTTGTAAGTGCTTGATAAACAATACATTGAGTGTCAATAAACAATACATTGAGTGTCAGTAAACAATACATTGAGTATCAATAAACAATACATTGAGTATCAATAAACAATACATTGAGTATCAATAAACAATACATTGAGTGTCAATAAACAATACATTGAGTGTCAATAAACAATACATTGAGTGTCAGTAAACAATACATTGAGTATCAATAAACAATACATTGAGTGTCAGTAAACAATACATTGAGTATCAATAAACAATACATTGAGTGTCAGTAAACAATACATTGAGTATCAATAAACAATACATTGAGTGTCAGTAAACAATACATTGAGTATCAATAAACAATACATTGAGTATCAATAAACAATACATTGAGTATCAATAAACAATACATTGAGTGTCAGTAAACAATACATTGAGTATCAATAAACAATACATTGAGTGTCAGTAAACAATATATTGAGTATCAATAAACAATACATTGAGTATCAATTAACAATACATTGAGTATCAATAAACAATACATTGAGTATCAATAAACAATACATTGAGTATCAATAAACAATACATTGAGTATCAATTAACAATACATTGAGTATCAATAAACAATACATTGAGTGTCAATAAACAATACATTGAGTATCAATTAACAATACATTGAGTATCAGTAAACAATACATTGAGTATCAATAAACAATACATTGAGTGTCAGTAAACAATACATTGAGTATCAATAAACAATACATTGAGTGTCAATAAACAATACATTGAGTATCAATAAACAATACATTGAGTGTCAGTAAACAATACATTGAGTATCAATAAACAATACATTGAGTATCAATAAACAATACATTGAGTATCAATAAACAATACATTGAGTGTCAGTAAACAATACATTGAGTATCAATAAACAATACATTGAGTATCAATAAACAATACATTGAGTATCAATAAACAATATATTGAGTATCAATAAACAATACATTGAGTATCAATTAACAATACATTGAGTATCAATAAACAATACATTGAGTATCAATTAACAATACATTGAGTATCAATAAACAATACATTGAGTGTCAATAAACAATACATTGAGTATCAATTAACAATACATTGAGTGTCAATTACCAGTACAATATATCAATTGGCAGTGCATTGAGTATCAATTGACAGTCTATTGAATTAACAGTGCACTGAGTATCAACTAACAGTGCACTGAGTGTCAATTAACAGTGCACTGAGTGTCAATTAACTATGCACTGAGTGTCAATTACCTTTGAGAAAGTTGCTTCATTAAAAACCTTTGAACACATTCTATACCATAAAAAGTATCTTAAACTTAAATGATATATGGATTACATGACGTCACGTCTGTCGTTTATTAATTTGTATTATTCTGAAGGAGGTGTAATGCTGAAATGTTAAAATTCATCATAAATGTTTTAACACATGTTGTTGTTGATTAAACAGTATTGTAAACTTAAATGATGAAATATGAACATTAATGAACAAAATTGTTATTTTTCCCACTTTCTGTGAAATTCCTATGACTAAACAAACAGTTGATATGAAATGGAAATGAAATTACAAATGACTGAACATTTCTTTTATAACAGTTTTCTGTGTACGGGTAGTTGCTTTTTATATCCTGAATAAAGTTGGTCAAACAGTGTAGAAAACTTTATTTGAAAAATAGAATAAATCTTTGCATACAATATTATAATGTGATTACCAAGCTTACTGTAACCTAGATAAATTGATACACATTCAAAAACCTATTAATAAGACTAGAATTTTCTCTCTTGATAATATTTACACTGTTAACATTTAAGGGTACTGGATCCCTAATTCACTAAATAATTATCTCAAATCAGGGCAGACTTTGTACATGTTTATCATTTTTATAGGTTTCTATGATAAAAAAAAAGATTTACCACAACATTCAAAGAAATATGTATTTTTCAACAAGTGCAGCAACTCGTACAATTTTTTAAAGAATTGCTGTAAAAAAATGATATTATATCCGAGGTGAAATAAATGAAATAATGACAATCTGGCAATATTATTTTTGTAATATTATCATTTTTGTAAAGCATTCTGCTAATACATCGGAGAAATTGAGAGTTAAGATCCTAATACCTTAAGCAGACATTTTCTGTCTTCTTTGAACAAGATTAACTTTACCATATTTGAAGGTATATGTGAACTGTAAAAGCCCCTGGCTTACTGTGGATCAATGTAAGTGAATTAAGAGATAAGTTAACATTCACTGAATATATGGTATATGGTATGTATGCTGTATGTTAGTAACATAAAGTTTAGGAATGTGTCTACACTGTGCACAGCCCTAATTCTACCTCATTTGACATATGTGTCTTTAGAATAGCTTATTAAATCAAAGTACTGAAATACTGTTAGAACGTGATTTTTTCCATATGAAGCAAAAAAAGAGAAATAATTTTTTATGTACCCATATCGTTCGTTCCCATGCAAATATTTTTAACATTTACACTTACAGACTGACTTCATTTATATATACATGTATGTGCTTGACACAGTAAAAGGACACATGCTTTACTAGTCTCTTAATAATAAAAAAGAAAAAAGAAATAAATCATTGGAAAGTTTAACAGCACATTTAATAAACTTTTTACTGTACACAAACAAATGAACAACATATAAGTAACAGTAAATATCAATACAATAATCACCGCATTGAACATAATCAGGGTCACTAAAATAAAAAATACCAGACACATTAGTTTGTAATGAAAAAAGTAGGACCTATATATTTAACACGATGTTGCACGAGATTCAGATGTAATCATGTAATTCTAAATAATCTTGCCTAAAAATAACTCTTTAAATATTGTTTTTTAAAAAGACACAACCAGTATTTAACGTTCATATTTAGCGACTCATATTATTATTTGTAAGCCTCAGTTTTAACATTCGACCTCCGCAGGTTACCCTACATTAACGTTGCCATTTTATATAAAGTATAAATCAATACGATTTACACAAGAATTCGCTCTGAAATGTCAAGATAATGTCAAAAAGGCACAAAACACATTGATAGTAGTTTATTGCAAATGCATACATGTTGACAAATTACTGACCCATCTAACAAAAAACAGAAATAGAACTATTTAACGGAAACAGGATATAATGCAAAACAGCAACATAGGCAAGCTATTTCATTGGCTAACAGCGGATACGCAGGTTTAATTCTACGCATTTGAATATGTCATTATTTTACCGACTTACACTTATTTAGATACATGACTCTTTCCATGTGGTTACGATAAAAAGATTTGAAATATATTTAGATCCAACACACTTAATTGGGGAAATATACCAGATACATTTATATACTCACACTATTTAGTTGAGCACTATTTCCTTGTGCTGCTGTTCTTTTAACGAAGCTGGTATGGAGTCCATAAAGGATAGATAGGTCTATGATCACAAAGGATAAAATCACCTTCCAAAAATTGCTACATTTCTTCAATAAAGCTGTGCTGTTAAAATAGCACTACATTTTTAGTATGCTAGTTTGTCTGTCGTCCATCCACAGTTTTCAAACAATTCTCTGAATTTGAAGAAACACCACAGGTTGAATGCTAAATGATTGTTATTCCTTGCTGAACTCTGGTTTCCATGGCAACAAGAAGGAAAACAATAAAAACTATTCTTGTCTTAAACCATATGGTCTATTGAAGTTTAGATATTTGGCATGGAGCACCATCTAGGGACCCTCTAACAAAGTTGCTAAAATGGTATCCCTGTGGTCGTAATTGGCCCCTCCCCAGGGGCCACCTTTATACATAGATTTATATAGGAAAATATAAATAAATCTTCTTGTCTGTTAAAAAAGTACTACTGTTTTACATTAACATTGCACTGTTATAATATATCATTTTTATGGTACTTAATAACTCTGCACTGTTGAAATAGCACTGCTTGACACTCACTGAATACATTAATTACATTATATAGTAATTGTTTTTGGTGTACTGACTAAATTACAGACATGATGCAGAATGTAACAGAATACTTCACTTTCTGTATGTTTTCTAAAGTATCGAATTCAACAAATGATGACTTATGTTGCGTTTTAATGTAATATTAATACCATTAATGGCTGGAACATAGATTTTCATTCAGGAAATTTATCACCATGCAGTCTCGTCTTTGAATAATTAGTGTGGCTAATTCTCCTACAATGTCGCCGAGTCCTCGGGAGTGAAATTATAGTGAGCTTCACAAGACGGGAAACGTAATAGTACAGACTGTGTCACAGATTGTCACTGACAAAGAATCAATATTAGATTGGTACAGACTAGTTTCTACAGAAAACTGCCTGTTTATATGATCATGTGAAATAAAAAAAGTCTTGCTCTGTAAAGGAATAAATAATGAGAAATAATGCGTCATCTGTCTGCAGCATGTGGCTGTAGCATTGTATTCTTTGTACTCTATTGATGTTTTTATGTAAGTGGATGCATTAGTTGTATTAATGGCTGCAGGTATATTTACTAAAAGCTACTAAGTGTAAACATGGATACATTTCTAAGGTAAGATCAGTCATAATAACAAGCAGACACTGTATATAGAAACATATTATCTTATATTAACATTGTGGTGCAGGCTTGAAACAGGCTTGTAAATAATTTATTTCAGAGAATTGTACTTTGGTTTTTATACGACACCTTAGGATTAAAAAGGCCTATCTGACAAGTATGAAAGGTGCAGATAGGCTCTTTTAATTCTGAGGCGACAATAATTTATGTCCCTGCACTGACTGAAGCACTAGTTAGAACAATGTAAACAAACATTAGACTGCTTTAACAATATTTTCTGCTGCATTTATTGAGTAGTTTTATATTTGTCTGTATAATGATGGACATGCAGTCTCTCTGCTGTAACTAAATATTTATCCTTCACAATGAGCCAATGTATGTACATGTATTAGATTTCTTGTATGTGAGCTGAATATACAGTCACACCTGTCAATGATGGTCACCCTTAGAAAGCCATAGCATGATCTTTATTGACAGGTGGTCTTTATTTGGAGGCATTTTGCTTTAGACTGTTTTTGAAAGAATCGCTTTTATTCTCAGGATTGCCTTTACTCCAAGGTGACGGCTAACACAGGTTTACTGGATATATACAAATAAAACTTCATTATTACGAGTAATGATACATGTGTATCAAAGCATTAGACTTATCTAGAGGAGATGTTGAAGTCCCGACATTGTTTGTCCTTCAAGTTGGACAGTCAAACCTGTGTTAGTGGCCACCTCTGAATAAAGGCCACCCTGTTAATAAGGTCATCCTAGTAAAACTGTCACCCTGTTAATAAGGTCATCCTAGTAAAACTGTCATTAGTTCTTTAGAAGAAAAATGACCTCAGAATAAAGGTCACCTGTCAATAAAGGTCACCTGTCAATAAAGGTCACCTGTCAATAAAGGTCACCTGTCAATAAAGGTCACCTGTCAATAAAGGCCACATCATGTATTTCCAAAGTTTGGCCTTTGTTCAGAGATTTTACTGTATATCAGCTACCAATTATTATTACAAGCATCATTATCTTGTACACAAATGACTTATTTTAAGTGTTCATTACCTTGATTATCTCCAGGAGTGAAATTAAATAATTATGAGAAATATTATCAAGTTTTAATCTTTGTCCCATAAATGACCTTATATTAAGAATGGAACGAAGCCATATAAAATTGTTTAAAGAATAAGGGTTATGATTGTCAAATTTATTAACAAAACCAAATTTATAATAAACTTCCGAAACCTTCAACATGGATGTTATGATGACGAGACATGTGTTATAATGTTGCTTGTCGTGACATAGCGTTGACACTTCTTATAGACAACTATGTGCTTCTTTGTTTCGTTAATCAGCAAACCTGTGTGCTGCCATATTTTTATGCAAAATTACATGGTGGCGTAATACAACCTGGATATTAGTTGTGAAAGCATTGTTGACGATGATATAAGAGTAAATTTGCAAATCTAGTTCAGTTGTTCAACATTCTAAGAGTTTTTTTAATATAAAATAAAAAGCCGCGATACGGCTGATAAGGGACCTACCGATATGATACGCATATCGTTCAGCACTGTACCGGTGCATACCGGTACGCAGCCATATCGGCACAGCCCTACAATTCATTATTTCTATAAAACCAGTTTATGATGAAGTAATCATCTATAGAGTGATTGATCACTAAGTCTGTACTGATTGGAAAGATAAGTTACATGTATATACAAAGTAGAATTATTATTATGACTGTATTGCATTGATATTTACTAGTCTTTGTTGAACTTTTTATTGTATACTTGTTTATGATTTTGTGTCTTATATTCAGTAAAACCTTGATTATCCGAACACCGATTATCCGAATACCTGGTATTATCCGAACAAAATCTATGGTCCTGATTACGTCTCTATATATTTCAATTACAACTAATCCCGCTTATACGAATTGGATTTTACGAACACCTGGTGTAATCCGAATACATTATTTGGTCCCTAAAGTTACGAATGCACATATTTTTACAACTATTATTCGAAACTGTCAATTGATAACAATGGCCAATTGAGAATCAAATGTGATGTGAAAAACAATGTGTAACATCAATTCATTCACGAAGCGTGTGAACAGTTTTATTATCGTTAAGTTGACCATATTGTTTGTTACGATTTTATACTAATCGCGACAAATATTTCACTGATCTCAGGCATAATAAGTTAATGCACATACGTACCTGGTGATCTGTATGAACTTATTTGCATTTCAGTGTCATTCAAAATTTGAAAGTGATTCGAACAAAATTAAACAAAACTAACTAGAATATGATGATTTAGTGAAAAAACAGTACCAAGCATAAAAGCTCTAATTGTTTTAGAATGTGACAATATTGATGCCTAGTCGATCGTTAGTAAGTGAAGTGAGAATGACATTTTATTGTGTCGGATTGTGTTCTGCATAATCCATAAATGTGCGGGTATTTATTTAACAAGAATTATTGTTTCATTTGTTAACTCATATACATTCATAAAACAAGGATAAATAATAAGTGTTTGTTATACATTTTATTTTATTCCTCTTATCACTCAAGTAACGTCATGTTTGCATACGAGAGTTAACCCCCTTGCAATATACGGACAGTCCGGAATTTATCATTTCCAACCAGTACATCATACTGAAATGGATTATTCAAAACCATGGATTATCCGAATGATTTTTCAGTGCCCAGCGACATTCGAATAATCAGGGTTAAACTGTATATATATAAACGATATTTACCATACCTTGACTTATATAATGCTATTTACTATTCCTTGACTTGTATAATGCTATTTACCATTCCTTGACTTATATAATCCTATTTACCATACCTTGACTTATATAATGCTATTTACCATTCCTTGACTTGTATAATGCTATTTACCATTCCTTGACTTATATAATGCTATTTACCATACCTTGACTAATATAATGCTATTTACCATTCCTTGACTTATATAATGCTTATTTACCATACCTTGACTTATATAATGCTATTTACTATTCCTTGACTTGTATAATGCTATTTACCATTCCTTGACTTATATAATCCTATTTACCATACCTTGACTTATATAATGCTATTTACCATTCCTTGACTTGTATAATGCTATTTACCATTCCTTGACTTATATAATGCTATTTACCATACCTTGACTTATATAATGCTATTTACCGTTCCTTGACTTAATTTGTATAATGCGTTCCTTGACTTGTATATATGCTATTTATTACAGTAGCCAGAAGAAGGAACATGTATTTACTGCAGACAATCATGAATCCATGATGATCTGGCTGATAGGACTTCAATCTAAGAGAGAAATGCACCATAAAAAGATGGCTAGCACATTATCATCTGAATGTTCGGTCAGTTAACATAACAATTCTTGTCTAGTTAGTTTAAGGAGACTAGTCTGCCTACAGAAATGTTGGCTGTATCTGATGATAGATCTTTACTCTCTGGCTTTAACTGTTATAATTTGATTAGATCATTCTGTGTGTTGTTATAATGGCAATATTGATTTGCTTTCTGTTAGATGGGTGTTTGACTTTATATCCCAGAAGACTAGACAGTCAAACTGTGCTAATGACTGACTGTGATAAGAGACTGAATTATATCTTACTGTGAAGGTCATTTGTTGTAATGCAGAATTTTGTTGTTTATTTTAACCTCTGAATTAGGACCACATGCAATTAAGGTAATAATTATAACTTCAACTTTTCTGATGTAATAATGCTAATGGTACACAAAAATATTAATTTTACAAAAATAGTATTGCCATTTGTCATATATTAATAATAGTTTCAGTGAATGTGCATAACCAAAAGATCTTGGACAAGACCGATTATGGGTGGAATCAGACCACAACTTCAAGAGTTATGGGCCCTTGGATTAGAAATTTTGCTATGTTTTAGTTTGTTTAACAGTATTATACCTTCATTGTTGGTTTTGATCTCAAAATCTACATAAAAATGGGTAATAGGAGATGAAAACTATATTATCTGGTCATTAATTATAATGCCTTTGTTCTCAGGTGAGAGATCTAGGGCCATCTTGGCCCTCTTGTAATAATAACAATTGAATTAAGCTAATTGTTTATTTTAGATGGAAGATGATTATGAGGTATGGAATAACCGACCCCATCTTTACATGACAAACAGTGAGAACTCATCAAGTACACCATGTACCAATCAACGACTAATGTCTGAGGAGAGTTTGCTCCGGAGAGACAAATGGAGCCTTCAAAGAGCTGCAGAATCAGTGGATTCTGGGATTTCTGCTTACAAGAAAAGTATGAACTAATTGCCTTATGTTGCATGGTATTAATCGTTGGATAAATTTATATCATTGATAATTTAGTAATTGGTAGAATGATGTAATGTCTAAAGCCCCTAAAACACATTCGCCGAAGTGTTTCAAAACTGCAGGATGTTGCCTAGCCATTGAGTACTTCTCACACAAATTTTCATAATCTGTCGCAATTTCCTTTTCGTAAAATTGTTGTTACCTGTCACAGTCCAGTGGAATAGGGACTTAAGTCTTATGTGATGACTTAAAGTACTTAGCTGAACATTAGATTGCTTGAAACACTTAGTTTATGTCCATTGTAATGTGATGTAATGTAAAATGTATTATGCAGAACGTTTTTGTTTAAAACAAATAATTTTCCATTCCATGAGATTGTTGGAATAAACAAACATGATATTCTCTGCATATGTTAAATTAAGTCAAAGTGTTAGATAAAGTCGATCTGGGGTGTATTAGATGAAGTCCGTTTGTTAAATAAAGTCAATGTGTTAGATAAAGTCAATCTGGGGCCTGGGTGTATTAGATAAAGTCAGTATGTTAGATTATGTCAATGTGTTAGATAAAGTAAAAATCTGGGGTGTATTAGATAAAGTCAGTATGTTAGATTATGTCAATGTGTTAGATAAAGTCAATCTGGGGTTTATAAAATAAAGTCAGTTTGTTAAATAAAGTCAATGTGTTAGATAAAGTAAATCTGGGGTGTATTATATAAGGTCAGTATGTTAAATAAAGTTGATGTGTTAGATAAAGTCAGTATGTTAAATAAAGTATATGTGTTAGATAAAGTCAGTATGTTTAAAAAAAGTATATGTGTTAGATAAAGTAAATCTGTTTTTTTTTTATGAAGTCAGTATGTTGAATTAAGTCAAGGTGTTAGATAAAGTCAATCTGGGATGTATTAAATAAAGTCAATGTGCAATGTAGATAAAGTCAATGTGCTAGATAAAGTCAGTATGTTAAATTAAGTCAAAGTGTTACATAAAGTCAATCTAGGGTGTATTAGATAAAGTCAATTTGCAATGTAGATAAAGTCAATTTGAGATGTATTATATTATAATAAGTCAATTTGAAATGTACTAGATAACTTAAGTCAATTTGAGATGTATTAAATAAAGTCAATTTGAAATATGAGAGATAAAATCAGTGTGAGATAGGTTGTGTATCAATACTGCAGGAAGGATATGTGACCACAAAATGTTATTAGGTTGTTATATGTCAAATATGCATATGATGTATTTTGACATGGGTGTAAGATGACATGAGTTTCCACATTAACTCAGTGTTGTTTACATGTATATTATTAGCGCAAAATTATGTTAAATAACATACTCTACATGAATTATTATCTATGTTACTAATAATATACTCTAAATGAATAATTTTGTCATCTGTGTTCGTAATAACATGCTCTATATGAATATATTATCTATGTTAGTAATAACATTCTCTATATGAATATATTATCTATGTTAGTAATGACATTCTCTATATGAATATATTGTCCATGCTCATAATAACATATTCTATATAGATATATTATCTATGCCAATAATAACATACTTTATATGAACATATTATTTTTGTTACTACTTTAAGAACAACCAGTGTTTCTATATAATTATATCATTTGACAGCATCATTGGACAGAAATAGCAACCTAAGATCTAGATCATTGCCACCTGTTGTTGAAGGTATTCATCATTATCATACAGCTTGTATCTGTTGCATATCAATGTTTGATAGATGAAATAGCTCAATATAGTTGCTTTTATATTCATATTAATCTTCTCTGTTTAGTTTGGGAACAAAGGCTTATTATCACTTGTGGTTTGATGTTTTTTTCTGTATTTGTGTTGTCGAGTTTGTTGGAAGGTGATCTGTTTATGAAAAAACGTGTATAGATCTATATAATATTATGTTTTGTGTTAAATTAATACTTAATTTCTCTTCTATTTTTATGGTAAATGGAAACTATTTATCCTGAATAAGGTATATAGAGGTAAAATGTGCTGTTACACATACTTGTATGTGTCTGATTACATGCAGCAACCTCTCCAGAGCAACACCCTTTGTGAAAAGCAAAATTTTGTTATTGTTGAGAGACTGTTGCTCTAGAGCAGTCAAATTGATAGTTAAATTGTACAGTAGGAAAATCATGTTGTAGTTGGAGGGAGGTTGTTGTTCAAGAGAGGGCCACTCTGGAGAGGTTGACTGTATATTCGAAAAGAAACCTGAGAACACTGTATTTTTGACTCATGTTAATTATTCAGTCACAAATTTGATCTTACTTAATCCTTATTTATCAAACTTTGATATGACTTTAAAATGTATACATGTGTGGTTAATATAATTATGCTATGTTATAGTGGGCAGCTAATTTTGTCCTCCACTAAAATTGCCATATTTCTGCCTTTTTCTTTTTTCTTAATTTCCTAGAACGACAAAAATCTTTACTAGGTTCATAGTATGATAATATCGACAATTCTATAAATGTATTCAGAATAGGAGGAGACATATTTAATGCCTGCGTATTCACCGCCGACGACACGGTCAAGTAATGAATATTTACGTAAGAATTGCACATACGCTCTTCTCGTGTTGAATGCATTAAATCACGTACTGAATACATGCGTAAAATAGTCACCTTTAGAGGTTTGATAAGAATATGTTTGTAAGTTACAGGATAATTTTCATTATATTGGTTGAAAGTACATGTGTTCAACGAATCACAACATGATAACATATAAACATGTGGAACAGAATATTCCATAATCATGGTAAAAAAACTAAATTATTGACTGTGCTTCGAAGCTAAAAATAATCGCATTCAGTGATTGGGTAATTATTCAGCTTTAACAGTTGAATAAAATCACACTATAAAATTTACATTAAAGTCATATATCAATCTGGTTTACAAGTCATGTGATTTAATATATACTATCTTCATGCTGTAGTCAGCTATACAGGATTTATCATCTATATTATATGTTTATATTGATGTGTATATTCCATGCTGATATTTTCCAACACACCAAGAAACAGTATTTTAGAAAATAGACACAAAATTAGCTTTGTTTGATATCTCTGAATCTTACCAGTTAGATTCATGCATACATGATCCATATAGCTTTTAGCTTATTAGAGCACAATGTGCTCAAGGAGAGCTTTTGTGATCACAATATGGCCATCGTGCATCATGAAGTGGCATCCATATTTACTTTTAAGAGCATCTCCTCCTAAGTCACTGTATCATGGCAATTACAACCAAACTTTGCTGGAATATATTACTTGCAAGGATGGCCCCTTCCAAAGTTGTTAAAAAAAATTCATTTAAAACTGGTTGCCATAGGAAAAGGTTAAAAAATCTACAATGCCTAGAGCTTAAATATTTGATGTGTAGCATTTATTTGTGGACCTCTAAGTTTGATTAAATTATGGCTGTGGACCAACAGTCTTTTTTCTACAGAGCGATAATCGCCCTCTTGTTACAATATATATTTCAAAGTTTAAGATGTTTTATTGATTTTTTTCCACATTGAATTTTATTGTGTACAGTATGACTACTAGTCTGCTACACAATAATCTGTTAATTATTTGAATCTATAGTTTAACTCTCAAGATATTTAATTTTGTAGTGTAATTGCTTCATCAAAATATATTTATGCATAAAATTGCTATGGTATCTTATATATATATTATTAATGACAGATTTTGTTACCTTTGGAGTATAACCCCTACCCTTTGGATCAGGAATTTCAGCGGTGTTTTTTTAATTGTTAAAATTTGCAAAAATATGCTTGCCAGCAATTTTGAATTGTTTAAATAAACACAAATAATCACTGTCCATGATGGGAACTTTCAATCATTACAAGTCTTAAATTACAGTGAAAGATATCTTTTCTACGATTTCATTCATTACTTTTTAGCTTTAAAATCAGGTGAGCTTTTAGGATCGATGAATGTCCGGCTTCCGGCGTCCGTCCACAATTAGTTTATTTACACTCTAGCATCCACAGCTCTTAATGAAATGTGATCAAACTTGCTCACAATGTATATGGCCACAATGCCTCGGCTAAGTTTGATTATGGGCAAAATCGGACAATAACTTCTAGAGTTATGGGCTCTTGAATTACAAAATTTGCTATATTTAGCTTGTTTACACTCTATCGCCTTCATTTATTCACCGATCCTAATCATATTTAGAATGAATGTGTATGACCTTACGGTTTTGGACAAGTTGAGTTATGGGTGGAATTGGACCACAACTTCAAGAGTTAAGGGCCCTTGGATTAGAAAATTTGCTACGTTTTAGCTTGTTTAACAGTATTATACCTTCATTGTTGGTTTTGATCTCAAAATCTTTGTAAAAATGGGTTATATGAGATGGAAACTATATTATCTGGTCATTAATTATAGTGCCTTTGTTCTCAGGTGAGCGATCTTGGGCCATCTTGGCCCTATTGTTGATCTTATTTTTGTTTTTGGAAGTTTCATTTGGGAATTTTTGTTTGTGAATTGGGAAAAAAGATACTATTTTCAATTGGGATTATGACCGAATATCAGCTGAAAAAAAATAGCCTACAAGACCCTGTTTTTTGACAGATATTTATCTAGATATGAACAAATTGAAGTCAGTATTGTATGTTGATTCATTATTTAAAGGTTTGGAAGCTTCAAAGTGTTTCCCTGTCAGTCCTTTTGTTCGTCAAGATCTCGGGAGATGTGGTCGCAGAGTATCAGCCTCACATACATACCTGGCTGGAGACAGTGATAGGTAAACCATTAATTGTATATTGTATAGGTAAACCATTAATTGTATATTGTATAGGTAAACCATTAATTGTATATTGTATAGATAAACCATTAATTGTATATTGTATAGGTAAACCATTAATTATGTAGTGGGTATTTGTACACCTTCCCTGTAACCACTAGTCCTGCAAAAATGCAAAAATTTAGATTTCAAAACTAAACATTAAATTTCTGTGCAATATTTATAAAAACATATGAGTGGTTTTAAATAGTGATGTTGTTTTGTTCTGTTAGACATTGTTATATACATGTGTGTGTGTCATATTCTAGATGATGTCTAAACAGTACTTGATGATACTGTTTGAAGATTGGAAATTGTTACTGAAATATAATTGTGTCTATAATTACCTTCAGTGATGATGTTTTCGCAAGAGAAATTGAATTTCAACGACAACAAAATCAGACATTAAGTAGACACTGGAGAAAATTGCAGTACGCTGTGTTAAGTCATGTGATCAAGTCTCGACAAACACCCCCAGACTTAACAGTTACTCAACAACATCCAACATCCGAGCTCACAGCCGTGGAACGAAGAAGTGCAAGGTGAGTTTGTACTTATTTTGAAATGGAGCTCATTGTTCACATTCAGAAATTTAAATGATCAGATTTTATAAAAATCATGCTTGACTTTATGTGTATGTGTTGATTTCAAGTGATAAATATCTTTTTTCAGGTTGAAAAAAAACAACCTATTTTATTTAATATAATATTTCATGTCTTTATCGTTATTATTTCTAATACATATAAAAATGTGGAATGACTTTTGGAAATATTACTGTCAGGAAAATATCAATTAATGTTCTGTGATATATATGATGTGACAAATACAGTCAAACCTGTGGACAAGGGCCACCCATGAGAAAGAAAAATATGGCCTTTATTATAAGGTGGCCTTTATTTGGAGGTAAGTTTGTTCTAAATGATCAATAAGGGTTTTTAAAAGAATGGCCTTTATTCACAGGGTGGTCTTTATTTCAAGGTGGCCATTAACACAGGTTGGTCTGTAACACTTGTACATTTAGTTCTTGTTTCTAATTGACATTTATAGCTGATGGGATATGATCATGTTTCTATCATCAACACAGGGTGCGTACAGACCTGGAAAAGTCTTGGAAAATTGACTTTTCTGGGAAAATCATAGAATTTTGAAGTTTAGGCTATTTATCATGGAAATATCATGGAAATTCCTGAAATGACCCTGGAATTTCAAGAAATATCCATGAAAATATTAAATTCTCAGAAATGTTGTGCTTAAAATAAAAAATAAAAACTATTTTTTCGATTAAAAATGACTTATTTCGCTTTTTCAATAGTGTAAGGATACTAGTTACAGGTTACTACGACACTGTTTAGGGTTACTATGAAACTGGTGATGCTTATAGTATCATGGAAAATTTAAATTTATCATGGAAAAGTCATTAAATTTTAGTGCTGGAAGTCTGTACGCACCCTGTCTACAGCACTTGTTGATAGAGATCACTTCTGGTTTCAAACTTCCTTGAGTTTCAGAACTGAGCTCAACTAGTGGTAAGTTGTGGTACAGACCTCAGAACCAACTAATCATGGACTTATTGTAGACTTGTCTTTAACATTTTGTCATCATAAACATTATTTTGAACTATGTTTTTACTGTTAAATATTGTACAAGATTCACTTTGTGTATAGTTCACGATCTGCATCAAGTGACTCAGCCATCGAGAAAGGTGAAGGTACAGCGCAGGAACTGTCTACACGTCTCGGTGAACTAGAACGAGAGTTGATGTAAGACAGTACTATGTATAATACATGTATAGTCTTCTTGCACTGTATATAGAAATTTATTTAGGCCATGAAAAATATAACCATAAACCAGACATGATTGTATTTTTATGTCTGAAACACAGTTTTTACAATATTATTTAAAATTATGCCCCCTTATGCACATGTCAGTCAGCCCGTCAGACGGTTGGTCGATCCGTCCATTACCAAATCTTGTCCGAGCATTAACTAGAGAACCATTTGGCTTAAGCTCTCGAATTTGGTTGGGAGGTTGGTCATTGCATGTAGATGACCCAGTTAGCTTTAAGGGGGCATTAATGTTTCACAAACACTTCGTCACTTTTTTCACATTGTCCGCACGATTGAAGAAACTTGAATATTTTATGTATAAAATTAATACATCTGGCTGAAATTTATGATTCTATTTATGGTTGCTATATGATAATAATGATATAAAGTATAAATATACAAGAGATTGTCCAAAAAACTAAATATTTAATAAGTTGTTTTTCATTCAGTAGTACATGTAATCATAAATTATCATTCTAGTTTATGGTTGTATTTAACTGTGGCTTCAAACCTTTACACACACACACACATATATATATATATATATATACAGTAAAACCTCATTATCTCGAGGAGTCAACAGACCAGACTTATTGAGATAAACCTAGAGCTTGTAATAAACAGGTTTTTGTATCATGTGCATTAATGGGTGTATTTACCGTAATAATACGAAATGCTTATACGTAAAATGATGTATAAGATGAAAATATAAGTTTGTTGCATGTATAAAATATGCATTGATTGATTAAATAAAATTCTTCATCCATAAATATGCTCGTGCGTTGTCAACTCTACAATACCATGTCCGAAGATTGTGTTTTGACATACGGTGAAATGTAATAGTGTCAAAAGCTAATTAAGAAAATGAGCCCTTTACTGGATTTGCGAAAATCAAGTTCCTTTGCTATCGATGACTTACTAAAATGCTGTGGGCTCCTCCATAACTGTCATGGTTCCCGTTCCCACTCTCACTCTATTGTGTGCTGTAAATTTGAGGATGGAAACCAACTAGTTTAGCATAAAATAGTTCTACTTTCGGCTTTCGCTCAATAGGTCAGTAATTTCTCTACAGACGTATGCATGCATTTGCATCTACTATTGTTGTGTGTGTTATATGACTGTGACTTTTTGAACATGAATGTAAATGTAAATGCTTTATATCCATAACTCGTATCGATCGATACTATCGGCTAGAGCTAGTTCGATAAATTCTAAAAATAGAATGTGGGGTTTTCCCGTTGAAGTGCAGAGAACAGAATGGCGGTACACATAAATTTGCATAGAAGTAAATTATCAATAACAGTTATTGTGAAATTGATCACAATTATTATGTCAATTCAGTGTGTTAAGACAGAAGGATCGTAATGGAACTCAGCGAAATCATGCGATGTCAGTTTATTCCGTAGCGAGATTAATAAATGTTGCCGTATAACGGCTCGTTTCCGAAGAATGCGGGTCAAAACGGTCCACTTCAAAAACGGCCCAATACCGAAATGGCCTAATTCCATATCAGCATGTACCAAACCGGACTGTATACTTAAATGTTGTTCTACATGATGTTAAATACACTTTATTTTCAATATTCATCAGAAAAAGTGTATGAATGCTGACCAACAATAAAAAGAATATGACAAACTGTTCACAATTCTTGGTTTAATAACTGGCACCTGCACTGAATGCTGCTATTTAAAGAGTATGCTTTTTTGTCTTTAATGTCATGTTGCATTATTGTGTATTGTACTAATCGTAAATTGTGTCTTATGGCTGATATGTGGTCATAATCAAAAGGAGTGTGATAACTTATATAACTATAACTTCATGCTAGGTTGGTGAAATTTGGCATATAAATATCAGAATATGTACAAAAATAGATAGCAATTAATTGAGATAGTGTATGTTAATACCTAAGCATGAATATCCATTGATTGCACATTTCCTAATTGAAGATTTCTCCTAACAGTCATTGTTGTGTTGCGAGCAACACCAGTGACTTGTCTCATATGAAAAAAATCAAGTTCAGATGGTACTTTCAGTACTTTGATTCTGTTTATTTTTAGCAGTAAGTGAATGTGTATGTATTGGTTTTGTAATTAAGATCTCATAATCAAGTCCTCACAATAAATCAACTACTAAAACATTCTAAAAAAGTTATATTTAAAATTGGACTGCAAACATGCAACGAACAAATCAAGTTTCCTTGTCATTTTGTCACAAGTGCACTGTCTGATTTTACAAGGTGTGAAAAACAAAGTACTCGATCAAGATTCATTCTTTTAATGTCCAATTTAAACGATGTGTAGTAAAAATGGCGATCGCTGGTCAGCATGCAGGACTGGTGTGAACGATATCGAACATGACATTCCTCCTCTTCGACATTATTATGGTAATTAAGGCTTAAAAATAAGTCAAGGGACCATGATGTGTGCTCGAGATAAAGATGCTCGTAATAAATTGGGAAATTTATATACAAGAAGAACAAAAAGTGCCGGGACTTCAAGATCTCGAAATAAGTCTAGTCCGCGTGATATTGATGCTTGTAATAACGAAGTTTTACTGTATATCTAAATGTGTGTTTTTGTATTTAACTGTGGCTTCAAACCTGTACACTTATATATAATCTGTGTGTGTTTAATTTGTATATATAATCAGATTGTTTCTGCTTTTTAGCTCACCTGAGCACATAGTGCTCAAAGATGAGCTTTTACAGGATCAGTCAGTCAATGTACGGCATTTAGTGACCTGACACTAATCGAGGGCTCAGCGCAACACGGTCGTAACTTGTTCTTATTTCAATATGAGTTACGACACTATTGCGTTGAACCCTCGACTTGTGGATTGTTGCTACTCTCTAGGTCATAGTTTTGATTACATCTCCATCAGACTTTTCAGAATGTTTGTCTCAATTGATATCTTGGTCAGCTTCGAACATGGGTCATTTAGAGAACACTAGGTTAAATAGGTCAGATCAATAGAAAACATTGTAAACACTCAAGAGGTCACAGCTGATTGGATCTTCTTCAAATTTTGTCAGAATTTGTTGTTTTTTTTAGATAATATTTTTGACAAATTTGAACATAAGTCATCTGGGGTCAAAAAGTAGGTCACCAGGTCACACACAGGAAACTTTGAGTTGACTGTTTTGATTAGATCTTCACCATACCATCTTGGGCAAGCTAAATGAACATAGGTCATCTGGGCTCAAAAGTTAGGTTGCAAGGTCAAATTACACGTTTATGATTATCTGATGTTTAATGGCCCATTCGACAGCTATGGAGTGGAGATAAGGTTAAGGAAAACTGAGAAATCATACCCCTACCCTTATTTCAGGATTATAATTTTTCTGGTTCTTTAATGTGCCTGGTCTTGTCCTTTACCTGTGATTTTCTTAGCACACACAGCACTTTAATGGCTCAGTAATTAGACGTGGACACTGAAAAAGCATCCCTGTAATATTTTAGATAAGGTCATCTGGGCTCAAAAACTAGGTCACCAGGTCAAATCACAGGAAACCTTGATGAGCCTACATGTAGAGACAACAATTTTTATTAAGTCATGGTGAAATTTGCACAGGTAGGATATCTGTCTTGATGATTTCTAGGACAGTGTTAGGTACTTCTTAGGTTAAACACTGATATGAATGAAGTTGAAGTCTTTACTCAAGTGAGCGAGCCATCATGGCCCTCTTGTTATAAAACTTCATGAAACTTGTTGTTTAATGTCAGTATTGAAATGTTTGCCTCATTTATACATACTTTTCAATACATTTCCAATGTATTACTTTATTCTTACTAATGTTAACCAAATTAAGTATCTGCAGTCCGTAAATTGGTATTGGTAAATAAACTTGTATCAAATTTGATACAATATTATATTTTAATCTGTAATGAAAGTCATAAATTCTAACTGTGAGCTGTTATTGTCTAGTATCCAGATATAAAACAACAAGTCTACATGTCAAAATGTTTTTTTTGTAACTCATATAATTTTATACACTTATGTTCATGTATTTTTCTGTCACTTTTCTTTTCACTTAGCTCATATTTATATTACTAGTTATTGGTTCTGTGATATTTTGTTCTGGGTTTTCATCTTTATATTATCTGTCCAGATATATCTTGAAGAAACAGGTTGTCTTTTGTCTGTAACAGTTAAAATCCCATTAGCTTTTTGTTATAAATAAAATATGCAAAAAACAAGTAATTGCTACTATTATCCCAAGATAATAATTACTCACGAAACAAGCCCTTTTTCTTCGAAAAACACTCATTTCGCTGTGATTTTTGCTTTTGTAAACTGGAAATATATAGGGCGCAAGTCACTTTATGACATGTGCATAACATGACTGCGGGAAAACACAGCTGTTTTATAAATAGTATTTTTTTCAATGATATTGAAAAAAATACGATAGTGGTTTTGGAAACATTTTTTCTTGCTATAAAGTATGCACATGAGGAAAACACACCGGATTCCTCTGTTATAGAACAGACAGAAACTATTATGACTGATATATTTATATGCTTATGGGACATTAAACTCAACAAAGGCCAGAAGTTTTAAAGATCTAAAGATGGAAACATTGTAATGGCAGGGCCTTTTTTCCACAAATTGGGAAGGGGCCTTTTAAGCCTTTCATTTTGGGAAATTCAAGTATAATTTTTGGTCAAAGATAAGTTGCTTCTGTTAAATAATTGAAAACAAAATTATTTAACAATATAACAAGACATCATATGTATTTTTTGGAAATTCCTTAACCAAATTGGGAAAACGAGGCTTTTTGCAATTGGGAAGTCACCCAATATCAACCTCTTAAAGAAGAAAGAAAGGACCTGGATGGTCATATTGATGTTCTTCTATTTTTCAATTGTCATAATGTCAACTTCCTAGATGGATGTAGAAGTCTACAGACTAATATTTATATCCTTTTTATTTTGAATATTTGTAATATTTCTGTTGTTTATTCCTCTGAAGCAATAAGTTATGTAACTTTCCATTATAAGAAATGATCAAAATATATATCTGTTATATAGTATGTGTTGTATCATTATCACTTTATATAATTATTAATATATCAATTAATCTTACTGATTTCTCTGGCATGTATTTATGTTCTAATTTTGTTGTTGTTTCTCTTTGGGCGAGTTTTTGTTCTATTAACAAAAGTTTAGTGCTTTTAATGTAGCTTGATGGTGATATGGTGTCTAAGTCATCTTCTATATATGTTTATACTCACACATACATTATGTAATGTACATAATACCCTGTAATAAATGTCCCTCTCCTAACTAATACAATGTACCACTCTCCCAATACCTGGGGGGTAGGTGTCATGTATTATGTTATGTGCCTACCAGGGGGGCAGTCATATATTATGTTAGGTACCGAGTCGACCTTGAAGGGCATTTATCATATTAGGTACCCACTGAGGGTATTTGTCATATTAGGTACCCACTGAGGGTATTTGTCATATTAGGTACCCACTGAGGGTATTTGTCATATTTAGGTACCCACTGAGGGTATTTGTCATATTAGGTACCCCCTGAGGGTATTTATCATATTAGGTACCCACTGAGGGTATTTGTCATATTAGGTACCCACTGAGGGCATTTATCATATTAGGTACCCACTGAGGGTATTTGTCATATTAGGTACCCACTGAGGGTATTTATCATATTAGGTACCCACTGAGGGTATTTATTAAATAAGGTACCATCTGTGGTCATTCACTCTAACTAAAATCTTATAAACTGTGTTTTGAATAGTGATTTGAATTTTGATAGATTGATAATTATAATTTATAATGCAAATATTGCTTCATGTGTTTATTGAAATCAAGAGATAATTATTTGTTTGTTGTCCTCTAAGCACGAATCATGTTCATAATTTCTATAACTGTTGATGATATACACTTGTATATATAATAAAACTACAGGTGTATTGTATTATTCCTCAGTTCCACAAAATGCGAACTAGCCAAGGTGATGAACAGACAGACCAGTTATCAAGAATTACTTCTACAGAAAGATGACACAATCAAACATCTGGTTGGACATTCTACGGACACACACAAAATAGATGAGAAGAAATTAAGGTATCATGAATACATTGGATTGATTGTTATCAACAAAACTATGATACAACACTGGAATGTACTATAGTTGCAAGTTGATTATGGCCAATGCTTTTACCAGAGTTGTTGATTAACGTATCTGGCTTGGTTAAAATCACTAAAATAACATAAAATGATATTTTACGTTATTTACAAGGATTAAATACCATACTTTAATACCAAGCAACAAAACATTCTAACCGAACGCTCAAAAATGGTGTTTTATTGCGATAAATACTGCACCCCTATATAGACTTTTCCTTATCAGCGTTAAACATCTCTAACGTAATGTGCATTGTATTCAGTTATGATATGACTATTAATTCATTAATGACAAAAATTTGTTATAACATCTCTTACTTAAGACATCTAACTTGGGCGTGTTTTCATTTATTGAATCGTAAAAATAAACGATTTTGATTGGCTTTCAAAATTGAATGGGGTGCGTCCAATTCGTTGATTTCATGAGACGATAATGATCCAACACTTTAATTGTTAATTGCTCAGCTTAAAAAACACCGTAGGTGTCATTTTCGAATTAACATTGCTGTCTTATTTAATGACGGATTTCAAAGCGGGTTTGGTATTTTGTAGAAGAAATGTTAATCTAGGGAACGATCAAAATTTTGATACTTGTTTAATATAATGTAATAAACAGCGGTGTTTTGGGTACGGAATTTCTTTAAAGTCAAGTATCTAACAAACCGAGGACATTATCAAAAAGATATGGTTCCCTACATTATATATTTAGAGTGATTTTAAGGCTATTTGTTGTAATATTGACCTATTTACATAGTAGTTATCGTTGTTAAAAAATTCGTAAATTACGTGCGATATTGGTTTGTAGAAGACCAATCAAATGTAATATTTAATTCAAATTACTTGCAATCCACTTTATACAGTGGGTTTATTTTAGTATATAATTATGGTTTAGTTTTTGGACTTGATTTTTATCAAAATCAAGTCCTTTGTAATTGTTGACTTATATTTGTCGCTGGACTCCATAACAGCTTGGTTAAAAGAATGCCACATAAAGGAAATAGTACGCAACTAAATGGTATGTTTATATAGAAGTATCTGGAATCTTTCCCCAATTAAGTGTGTCAGATCTAAATACATTTCAAATCATTCTATTGTAACTACATGGAAAGAGTCATGTATCTAAATAAGTGCTTGTCGGTAGATACATGAGATTTTCAAATGCGTAGAATTAAAACCGCGTATTCACTGTCCAATAAAATATCTTGCCGTAAAAGTAGTTCTACTTTCGGTTTCGTTCGATAGAACTTTCAGAAAAATCTCCACGGACGTATTCATGCATTTGCAACAATCTACCATCGATGTGTGTGTTTTGTGCCTTTCTAACATTTCTTAATATTACAAAGCGAATTCTCATTTAATCGTATTCCGGGATATTCACACCAACTAGTGTTATTTTGATGACGGAATCGCTATTTATAGACTCACTCCCCGCAGTGGCTAGTAGCAAAGCGTAACCGATGTGGGGAGTTTGATTTATCGAAGGTTGAATGTTAAAACTGTGGCTTAAGAATAATAATTCGAGTCGCTAAATACGAACGTAAATTACTGGATACGTGCTTTTAAAATTTACTGTTTAAGAGTTCCTTTTACGCCAGATTATTTAGAATTACATAATCACGTCTGAATTTCATGCAACATCGGGTTAACTATAGGTCATATAAGTCTTACTCTACTGTGTCAGGACCTTTTTGATTTGAGTGACCCTGAATGTGTTCAATGCGACGATGTTCTGTTGTGTTAAAACCAGAAGAATCAATGTTTGAATTTACTGTTACTGAAGTGTTGTTTACTAGTTTTGTACAATAAAGAGTTTTTAATGCAATTAAATTGTCCTCAATTAATGTGCTAATCATTAAACTTTCCAATATCAGGCTTTATTCATTTTAAAATTTTAGCAAAGGGACTATAGTAAAGCCCTAGCTTATGTCATTTACCTATATGCATATGACCTGCATTACAATATGAATGAAAAATCAGTCCGTAATTTTAAATGTTAAAATATTTGTATGGGCTCGAACGATGTGGGTACACATTTCTCTCTTTTGTCTCGTATGGTAAAAATCAAGTACGACAGTACTTTCAGTACTTTGATTAAATCTATCAATTGGTGAAACTTGATTTGACCTGACATCCGAGCCAGATACCATAAGGCATGTAAGGAGAGTTGTCTGCACATATAGAGTTGTATGTTAAGATATATATCTATAGTTGTCTGTTAAAGCATATAGAGAACTTGTTTTTGTTATTCACATGACAGGATGTAATATGGGAACATCTGTTGCAGGCAGCATCTCCAATTACTGTCTGCTCTCTAATTTAACTGCAGTATTTGTCAAATTTGTGAAAAATATTGATCGGCATAATTTTTAGTGTTCTATAACAGTAGAAGTTCAATAAACAGCAAATTGGCCCCTGGTATTCATGAATTACAGCCCCTGATTCTACAAAAAAGAAGAAATATATATAAACTTTGAAGAGTTCCCAGGTAATCTTCCCCTGATACTAATTTGATGGTTGTGTTTCTTTGAAAATTAGTTTGAGGACTGTGTGTTGGAATCAGTGGCTTTGATGATTTCTGATGTTACCTTAAATATTTCTGAATGAAATCTTTAAATTACCATAGTGAAGTACACTTTAACCTCTCTTGAGCAACAATCTCCCTTCAACACCAGTATAATTTTTCCCACTGCACAATGAACATATCTTCTATAATGTCAAGTTGAAATACAGTAGAACCTCACCCGAGTGGCCTTGTCTGGAGAAACAACCGCCTTTCTTCAACAGCATGATTCTTTCCCTCTGCACAATTTAACTATATTAATAAAATTTAACCTTTCTAGAGCAAAAATCTCTCAACAACAAAATGATTTTGCTTCTGCCATAGGGTGTAGCTTTAGAGAGGTTGTCCCACATATGATAAGGTATGACAGGAGAAACTTATCTTTTCATTCCGAATAAAACATACATACCTGTCTATAATAAAACATACATACCGGTCTATAATAAAACATACATACCGGTCTATAATAAAACATACATACCGGTCTATAATAAAACATACATACCGGTCTATAATAAAACATACATAGCAGTCTATAATAAAACATACATACCGGTCTATAATAAAACATACATACCGGTCTATAATAAAACATACATACCGGTCTATAATAAAACATACATACCGGTCTATAATAAAACATACATACCTGTCTATAATAAAACATACATACCGGTCTATAATAAAACATACATACCGGTCTATAATAAAACATACATACCGGTCTATAATAAAACATACATACCTGTCTATAATAAAACATACATACCTGTCTATAATAAAACATACATACCGGTCTATAATAAAACATACATACTGGTCTATAATAAAACATAGTACATACCACATACATACGGGTCTATGATAAAACATGCATGCCAGTCTATAATAAAACATACATATGGGCCTATGATAAAACATACATACGTGTCTATAATAAAACAAAAATACCGAACTATGATAAAACATACATATCGGTCTATAATAAAACATAAATACCGTACTATGATAAAACATACATACCGGTCTATTAATGAGATGGGACTATGTTTTTAGCTTACATGATTTATCTACTTTCCATAAAAGTGCGTACAGACCTGGAAGTCAGGAAAACTTGACTTTTCTGGGAAAATCAAAGAATTTTGAAATTAGGCAATTGATCATGGAAATATTAAATTCTCAGAAATGTTACGCTTAAAATAAAAAATAAACTATTTTTCCGATTAAAAATGACTTATTTCATTTTTAGCTCACCAGAGCACAAAGTGTTCATGGTGAGCTATTGTGATCGCCTGATGTCCATCGTCAGTGTGTGCGTGCGTGCATCAACAGTTGCTTTAAACAACATCTATTTCTTAACCAGTTGGCCAATTTCAACGAAACTTAAAATTGATGTTCCTTGCATAAAATTCTACCAAAGTTGTTAAAAAGATTTAATTATACCCCCACCACCATTGGTAGGGGGGGGGGCTATATAGGAGTCACTTTGTCAATCGGTCTGTCCCGAAACTTGTCAGCGCTGTATCTTCTCTATGGATTAAAGGATTTTTTATGTACTTGGTTCATTTGTTCACCATCATGGGGCGGTGTCATGCGAAAGAATTACGTCAATATCTCCAAGGTAAAGGTCATACTAGGAGGTCAAAGGTAAAAAATGAGCTTGTACGGGTCATAACCATGTCATTCATTGTGAGATTTTAAAATCACTTGGTACATTTGTTCACCATCATGGGACGGTGTGTCATGCAAAAGAATTATGTCAATATTTCCAAGGTCAAGGTCACACTTGGAGTTCAAAGGTAAAAAATGGCCATAAATTAGCTTGAATGGGCCATAACTATGTCATTTATTGTTAGATTTGAAATCACTTGGTACATTTGTTCACTATCATAGGATGGTGTGTCATGCAATAGAATTATGTCAATATCTCCAAGGTCATGGTCACACTTAAATATCAATTCTCAAAAATGGCCATAAATTAGCTTGTCTTTCAGTTATCTATTGTGGGATTTTAAATTAGCTGATCACCATCATTATAATAACAAGCAATCACATGGATTATCGCATAGATTTTGTACAACTAGAAGCCATACTTCAGTGACAAGGCGGTATGTTGGGGTATTTTAAGTCACTCTGTGGCAGTTCTAGTTTCATTAAAAAGTCAGGTTGCAATGGCAACCAATAGGGAAAACTTTAAAAATCTTCTTGTCCAAAATCACAGGGCCTTAAGCTTAGATATTTGGGTTGTAGCATTGTCTTGTGGACTTCTACCAAGTTTGTTCAAATTATTGTCCTGGGGTCAAAATTAGCCCCGCCCCAGGAGTAGGGCTGTGGCGAGTATCCGAGTACTCGGGTATTCGCAAATCAAATTAAAAAATCGAGTATGAATAATCGTCATTACTAAGATTCGTGGTTTGCGATCTTGTTTTTTAACAAATTAAATGTGTATTCTTCGTTCTTAAAAATCCCTTTTTTTCTGCATAAATATTGTCTCATCATGGACTACTTTATTTGCCAAGATGTCCAATTGCAATAGGTTCTTTAAATAATGGTGCTGGTAAATCAATTAACTTGAAGGGAGTAGGTATAAATTGAAGCCATAGACCAATTTATATTAATTTAATTCAATTTTCCTAAAAACAAATTAGCTGTCTTCAGAACTGCAATTTTGAAGTTTTAGATGGGTTACTTGATAACAAAAGATTCGTGATTCGATTTGTGAATCGTAAGTGTTGAATCGTGGATTGGATCGGATAGCCACTTACCCAATGATCCACAGCTCTACCCAGGAGTCACTTGATTTTATATAGACTTATATAGGGAAATTTTAAAATCTTCTTGTCAGAAGCTAAAATGCTTAGAGCTTAGGTATTTGGTGTGTAGGATTGTCTAGTGACCTCTACCAAGTTTGTTCAAATTATTTCCCTAGGGTCAAAATTGGCCCCACCCCAGGGTGTCACTGGAATTTACATTGACTTATATAGAGAAATTTTAAAATCTTCTTGTCAGAAACTACAATGCCTAGAGTTTAGATATTAGGTGTCTAGTGGACCTCAACCAAGTTTGTTCAAATTATTGCCTTAGGGTCAAAATTGGCCCCGCCCCAGGGGTCCCTTGATTCATATAGGAAAATTGAACAAATCTTCTTGGCCGAAACCACAATGCCTAGAGCCTAGATATTTTGTATGTAGCATTATCTAGTGGACCTCAACCAAGTTTGTTCCAATTATTGCCCTAGGATCAAAATTGGCCCTATCCTGGGGTTTACTCTTATCTATTTAGGAAAATTTAAAAAATCTTATTGTCCTAAACTACAAGACATAGAGATTAGATAAATGGTATGTAGCATTGTCTAGTGGACCTCTACCAAGTCTGTTAAAAGTATAGCCCCAGGGTGAAAATTAGCCCTGCCCCGGGGTTCACATGATTTATATAGGCTTATATAGGAAAACAAGAAAACCTGCTTGTCCAAAACCTCAAGGCCTATATAGAGCTTACATATTTTGTATGTAGCATTATGTCTAGTGGACATCTACTAAATTTGTTTAAATTATTGTCGTAGGGGCAAAATTGGCCCCGCCCCAGAGTCACCTAATTTTACAAAGGCTCATGATAATTTTCTCTAAGAGTCTTTTTATCTGGTGAGTGATATAGGGCCATCATGGCCCTCTTGTTTCAATGGTGTTAGAATTTTTTGAGTATGAATAACTTGTTTACATTGACAACGGTTACAGGTTACTATGACAAGAGTTAAAGTTTACTACGACAACGGTTACAGATTACTATGACACTGTTTAGGTTTACTATGAGACCGGTTACACTTTTTAGTATCATGGAATATTGAAATTTATCATGGAAAAATCATGGAATTTTAGTGCTGGAAGTCTGTATTCAACTTACAGTAAAATGTACTGACTGAATAAACAAGGGATGATAAAATGGTGTATTTTCTGAATACCATACAGCCATGGCTCCAGTGGCTTGGGTTTTCTGAAATTTTCTTTTTTAGAGGTCTTCTGTGTATGAATAGGTATTGATGATTCATAAGTCCAGGCATTACATAGATGATAGAACTCTACATGTATGCAGTACCAAGGACTTATTTACACACATGGATTCACAACTGCTGAAAATAGCTAAACAATATCAAGAGAATCCCACAAGCCATGGCGATACTCGACTATATTTCAGACAGCTGTAATTTGGTGCTCAAGGACTGTTATCTGTTTGTCTTTGGAAAATAAACGGAGCTTAACATTATGATAATTTATGGACATTTTTCCCTGACTACAGTTTTAAACTTTCTGACTATCACAGATATTTTTGCTTTTTTAAACATGAGCATGCCCAGGGAAACAAGTTTCGGATTTTTATTGAAATCCCATAGATTCACGTCGCTTCCTCTGAATTTGATTAGTTCTAACTGTAAATAAGGAAGTTATGAATCCTTGTGTGTAAGTTCTATACTTTATCCTCTTGTTTATATCAGCTAATAAAAAGTCTACACTACAGCATGTCAATCTGGTGTGAAGAAATCAATGTTTTAAATAAATGAAAGCCATACATGAAATATGATTAAACGCTGTTTCTTCGCTTTTATTTGTTAATAATTGCAGCTGTTGCCATGAAAACTTATGAATAAATGTCAAGGTTACAGTAAACAGTCTTTTGATTGGATAATTTATTCTCACCATGCTTTTAAAACGATCTATGTTGTGCTCTGTGGTGATTCATCATGTACTCACATGGCATTAAAACAGGCCACGTTTCTTAGCTAAGACCATCCTTAAAAGAAATTTTGTTTGGTGTTCCACTACCTACTCACTACCCCTAGCCAATTTTTTTATTGATCTCTTGGGTATTTCTTTTTCAATACACATGTATAAATAGCTGTTTTTGATAAGCATTTTGGATTTGATTGAAATTTTTTTAATCCTACCTACCTACCCATTGAAAATTCTGTGGGTTGGGTCACTCCAAACAAACATTTGTTAAGGATGGCCTAATTTTCATTTAATCTGTATTATAAGTTCATAATTTCCATGTCCTGGGTTTCTCACTTTTCTCATGAATTACCATCACAGTAAATCCAAGAGCAAGCCGGCTGATTTAGCTCAGTGCTGTGATTATTGCAAGTCTACTGATTAAGAGGTTGTGAGTTTAAACCCCAGGTGAGGCTCACACTGTTAGTGACAAATTGGACTGAAGATATTTAACATTCTATGTTAAATTGTTCCCCAATTCTGAATTATTTGGGGTATATTGGCAGTAGCTTGCAGATAGAATGTGGTTTAGTACTGGTTTAAAGACCTAATAAAGTCCAAGGAAGCTGTTTAGGATAACTGCCCGTCATGATATGACTGAAATCATGTTTAAATGGCATTAAATCCAATGAAATAAATAAATAAATAAATATCTCCGCACTATTTAAACCATTTATTTTATCAGTTTTAAGCTCACCTAGCACAGAGTGCCAAGGTGAGCTTTTAGGATCGAGCTATGTCCGTCGACAGTCGTCCGTCGTAAACAATTTCTTTAAACAACATCTCCTCCTAAACCACTGGGTCGATATCATTAAAACTTCACAGGTGTGTTCCTTGCTTGAAGCTCTACCAAAGTTGTTCAAAGAATTCCATTCCATGAAGAACTCTGGTTGCCATAGCAACCGGAAGGATTTAAAAAAAAAAAATTCAAAAATCTTCTTCTCAAAAACCAGAGCACCTAGAGCATGTAACATTGTCTAGTGGACGTCTACCAAGTTTGTTCAAATTATTGCCCTAGAGTCAAAATTGGCCCCGCCCTGGTGCTCACTTGATTTATATAGACTTATATAGGAAAATTGAAAAAATCTTCTTGTCCAAAACTACAAGGCCTAGAGCTTCAATATTTTGTATGTAGCATCGTCTAGTGGACCTCTACCAAGTTTGTTCAAATTATGGCCCGGGGTCAAAATTGACCCCAACCAAGGGTTTACTAGATATTTTATATAGGGCTTAGATATTTCGGATGTAGCATTTTCTTGTTGAACTCTACCAAGTTTGTTCAAATCATGGCCGGTGGTCAATATTGGCCCAGCCCCGGGAGTCAGTTAATTTCAACACCTACTTAAGAGTTTTGGTAGATAATTCTTTACCATGTCAAATAACCTTTCCTTGATCAAATTATCAGTTAGTGTTACAATGCTCAGGTGAGCGATATATGGCCATCATGGCCCTCTTGTTTCTTATTCAGGTAAACAATTTTGTGTAATCTTGCCATGTACATTTCTCATGGTTTTAAAATAAGGGAAAGTGTGTAAATTTATTGTATGATTCAAATTAATTACATTTATATGTCAATTATAAATTTGAGGATAATTTGTAATGATTATGTTGAAATTTACTATGGTGTTTTTCATGTATATCACATATATCATGTTACATCGCAAATAATACCGGTTTACAGTATCATCAATTTTGTGTGTTGGCTGTGCAGATGGCCTTAAATATCGCAAAACAGAATTGAATATATATTACAAAAACACCAAACTAAAACATCACATCTGATTTGTGTAATTAATTCTTAATATAAGGGCATAATGTATGAATATAATATTTGTCTGAAAGTGTGATATTTGATTTATATTACAGATAAATGAACAGTCTCATGAACATTTTCTTAGTCAACTATATGTACAATAAATTTTAAAATGGAGGGAAACTGAGTGTATCATTATTTGTAGTACAGTGTGTCCTCTCCAAAGCAAAGTCCTTTAGGTGGAGCAAAATTAGTTGTTCAGCTGTAGAGAGCTTGAATTAATAGTTAAATCATGCTGTGGGGAATATCATGATGTTATTGAAGGTAGGTTGTTGCTCAAGAGAGAGCAGCTCTCAGCTCTGCCATGGAGTTGTTGCACTGTATTGTAATATAATTACATTGTGTTACACACCAGTCTGTATTTCTACCTTACAGTTACTATTACATTAGTATTATTGGTATATAAAATGTCTACATAAACCCATAGGGACCTGTTTTCTCTGAAATCTATTAAATTTATCAGCGATTCAATGATTTAATCTGAGTAAGCTAGAAATGTTTATCTTAAGTTAGAAGTGGCTTATAGTTGTAATGTGAGGGATTTTCTATGTAGAAGGAGTTTATATTTTGTTACCTTTTACTGAGATTTATTTAACTTTTTAATCAGTTTTTTAATGCTGTGTTGCAGGAATTTACATGAATCCTTGGTACCTGGTCTTTGAACATATCTTTGTGTAGTTTTAGTGGTTATAATCAGAAGGAAATGTTAATATCACTCAGGCTTATAACAGACAACTACAAACATTTTATTGTTGTTATATAGCAAAAACGTATATTATATCAATAGAAAACATGGATTTTCTGACGAGCACAGTCAGGATTTTATAGTGCAAATAAAAAATGTGTAACATAATTGAGTTCCTTTGAATCAATTTAGCATAGCTAGTACATGTGTATATAAAAGACAAATTATAAACAATATTTTTCAATGTTGCTGACATAAATAAGGTTGGTGAATTTTTGTACAGTTGGCCATGCATAATGATATCTTTTTATGTATTTTATCTTATTTCTGAAAATTTAAAACAGGTTACATGAAATAAAAAAGCTTACATAAAATACATACAATTAATGTATCGTTTAAAAAATGTATTTTGCAGCAACACAACATACTGTAAGTCGCCAGGTTTGGCTTAGTCATGAATATATTTTATTTCTACAGCAAACAGACAAAGAATGAGAAAGACTTCCAGGAAAGGATTCGTGTTTTACAGAATCAGAATCGATTCCTGAATGAAGAAGTGAAGAAACTTGCTAAAGTCAGACTTCAGGAATATGGAGAATATCAGGAACAAAATGTGTAAGTAGCGTTAACCATGTTGTCACATCATGTGATATTTGATTACTTTAGACCCTTGAGAGAACATAACGTGATGAGTTGGTCATACTGTGTGTGTGTGCTTCATGAGGAAGTTTAACAAGAATCAGAAATATTGTCTGCAGATTGTTGCAATTTTTGTTATATCTATATGGTTATTTGAAAGTTTACATAATCAGGCAATTATGTATTTTAGATGGCTACATTCTGTACTTTTAGCTCACAAGTCACAAAATGACAGGGTGAGCGTTTCTGATCAGTCTTCGTCCAGCTTCAGAACGTTAATATCAACAAAATCTCGGACTTAAGTTCGATATTGGGTTTTGGTCACCAGGGTCAAATAAGGGAAAACCATGTGAACACCTTAGAAATCATTGTTTTGATTGGATCTTCATGGAACTTTGTCAGAATGTTTATTTCAATAACATGTAGGTCAAGGTTGATAATGGGTCATTTCCGGTCAAAAACTATGTCACTAGGGCAAATTGCTGGAAAA
The DNA here is from genome assembly GCA_964023205.1 of Lutraria lutraria. NCBI lineage: Eukaryota > Metazoa > Mollusca > Bivalvia > Venerida > Mactridae > Lutraria > Lutraria lutraria. The sequence goes on from OZ026840.1 coordinate 8,322,063, forward strand.
CCTTGTAAACACTCTAGAAGTCACTGTTTTGATTTGATCATCATGAAAGAATGTTTGTCTTTATAATATTTTGGACAAGTTCGAACATGGGTGATCTGGGGTCAAAAACTAGGTCACTAGGTCAAATCTTATGAAAAACCATGTTAACACTGTAGATTTCACCAGTGTCCGACAAATTTTTTTCTATTCTTGTTGCCCACTGGGCAACCAAAATTTTGTACTGGTTGCCCGGAACTTTTAGCTCAAATTTTTATCGCATGCGATGTATTTCTGTATATTTTGCAATTACACTGAAACTGAATAGCCAATCAAGTGACCTTTGATATATTTAATGTAGATATAATACATGTACTTATTAACATGTTTTGGTTCAAGTATTCTAATGACCAGCATATAATATGTATACAAATGTCTATAACCATGACTTGGAAAGTGTCAAGGCCAACAGAAACATATTAAATCAAGCAAACAATTGTGTTCCTTTATTCATGTTTCTCTTGGTTCTATCGTGCCTGGTGTAAAGTACCAGTACACACCTCCCGCTGCTTTTTGTGATTTTCTTTTTGTGAGCGCGTGATGTCCGCCGTCCATGTGTGTATGTGCGTGCGTGTGTGTGTGTGTGCGTCAACAATTGCTTTAAGCAACATCTCCTTAACCAGTTGGCCAATTTCAACCAAACTTTACATGGATGTTCCTTGCATGAATCTCTACCAAAGTTGTTAATGAAATTAGATTCATTAAAAACTCTGATTGCCTTGGCAACCAATAGGAAAAACTTAAAAAAATTCTTGTCCAAAACCACAGGGCCTAGAGCTTAGATATTTGGTGTGTAGCATTGTCTAGTGAACCTCTACCAAGTTTGTTCAAGTTATTGCCCTAGGGTCAAAATTGGCCCAGCCCCAGGGGTCACATGATTAAATGTAGACTCATATAGGGAAATTTTTTTAAAAACCTGTGAACAAAGACCACCCTTGGGGAATGTCAAAATTTTATTGTGACCTATATTGAAAAGTGGCCTTTATTCAGAGGTTGTTTTGTTCTGAATAATAAATTATCTTTTTTTAAAGGATGGCCTTTATTCACTGGGTGGCCATTTGGTAGTGGCCACTAACACAGGTTTGACTGTAACTATATTACTATATATTTTCAGAAAGTTACTGAAATTAGAAGCTGACATAGAGAAATGGAAGATGGATTATGTTAGTTTAATACAGTCAAGTATACATTACCCTGGGGATGAAGGATTTGAAGACGTTGAACTATGTTTATATGGTGGTGATAAGGTAAATACACTACACCAATAATCCTCATATTTGTACAATCATCATCCAAGTATATAATTATCCCTTTTTATGCCATGCCATTCGAAATGACGGAAGGGCATAACTGAAGTTTTAATTACACCTGTCCGTTGTGCATGTATAGGTCCTTTTAAATTTGGGTTTCTGAGCGATAAATCAACAAGAAATATTAAATGGATTGGTATTATATTTTAATATGTCTTTTTTTGAAGGTGTATAATAATGAATAACTGGTCAAGTTCAATTTCCATTAAAATCCAAACATTTTCACAGGAGTTATCACGGCTTTTTAGGATCGATGAATGTCTGGCGTCCGGCCACAATGTTTTGTTTACACTTTAGCATCCACAGCTCTTAACCAATCATGATTAAACTTGCTCACAATGTATATGGCCACAATGTCTCAGCTAAGTTCGATTATTACAGAATAACTTCTAGAGTTATGGGCCCTTGACTTAGAAAATAGCTATATTTAGCTTGTTTACACTCTAGCGCCTTCATTTATTCACCAATCCTAATCATATTTTCAGTAAAATTTAATGTGTATAACCAAAAGATCTTGGACACGTTCGATTGTGGGCTGAATCGGACCAGAACTTCAAGAGTTATTGGCCATTGACTTTGAAAATTTGCTATATTTGAGTTTGTTTACACTCTAGCGCCTTCATTTATTCACCAATCCTAATCATATTTTCAGTAAATGTGTATAATGAAAAGATCTTGGATAAGTTTGATTATGGGTGGAATGGGAGCACAACTTAAAGAGTAATGGGCCCTTGGATTAGAAAGTTTGCTACGTTTTAGCTTGTTTAACAGTATTATACCTTGATTGTTGGTTTTGATCTCAAAATCTACTTAAAAATGGCTTAAACGAGATGGAAACTATATTACCTGGTCATTAATTATAGTGCCTTTGTTCTCAGGTGAGCGATCAAGGGCCATCTTGGCCCTCTTGTTGACTAAACTCTCAGCGAAGGCATTCTCTAACTAGGTTTTCTACAGTAAAACCATGGCTATTCGACAACTGCTAAATCTTATGTACCGGTATTTAAGACATAAAGAACCTGATTATATGAACTGGCTTTTACATATAACTGGCATTATCTGAATACATTATTTGGTCCATGGTCCACATTACTTTTACACCTATTATCAGGCCCACACTATATACCAGGAAAACGGGGAAAAAAGTCGAGAATATCCAATAATACATTTCCGGTGTGAAAATGCCTTTATTTTATGATATTGGGTTAAAATCGGGAAAAAATCCGTAAAAGTACAAATGTTAAGTTAATTTGGGCACAAAAGGTGGTGAGTATGTATTGTTAAGGCAAACAATGTTGTAAGGATGGCCTTTAATGATGTATGCTTTAAAGTACAATGATCTTACTAGTCTGTAATGGTACTGACCAGCCTGGCTACAAAGCCAAAATATTTTTTGAATTTGCAATAAAAACCTTGAAAATGTTAAGGAAATATGGCTGGAATTTGCCTTGCAGAAAATTGTTGGACCCTGTCATATCTGAAATTGCCATCAGATAACAAATGGCTTATGACAGTGTGTCGTACGTACTACATTCATATACAAAGCATGCATGTATGTCTACAGTTTTGTGTGTTCATTGATTTGTTTGGTTTGTATTTCTTTAATTATATATGTATTCATATTGACAAGGACGTATATACATAGTTACATGGATTCGCAACTGCTAAAAATAGCTCGAACAATATCGAGAGACCATCCCACAATGCATTGCTACATACTCGGCAATGTCTGCTAGCTGTAATCGGGTGTTTGCAAACTTGATTATACTAAAATAAATTGAGATATATTTATAATCCACAATGTCTAAGTATAAGCATTGAAAAGGCATCAGTATCAGGTGCCTGCAGTGAAGTGGAGTAATGGGAGGTAATCATGTAGTATCAGGTGCCTGCAGTGAAGGGGAGAAATGGGAGGTAATCATGTAGTATCAGGTGCCTGCAGTGAAGGGGAGAAATGGGAGGTAATCATGTAGGATCAGGTGCCTGCAGTGAAGTGGAGTAATCGGAGGTAATCATGTAGTATCAGGTGCCTGCAGTGAAGTGGAGTAAAGGGTAGTAAGCATGTAGTATCAGGTGCCTGCAGTGAAGTGGAGTAATGGGAGGTAATTATGTAGTGTCAGGTGCCTGCAGTGAAGGGGAGAAATGGGTGGTAATCATGTAGTATCAAGTGCCTGCAGTGAAGTGGAGTAATGGGAGGTAATAATGTAGTATCAGGTGCCTGCAGTGAAGGGGAGAAATTGGTGGTAATCATTTAGTGTCAGGTGCCTGCAGTCAAGAGGAGAAATGGGAGGTAATCATTTAGTGTCAGGTGCCTGCAGTGAAGGGGAGAAATGGGAGGTAATCATTTAGTGTCAGGTGCCTGCAGTGAAGGGGAGAAATGGGAGGTAATCATGTAGTATCAGGTGCCTGCAGTGAAGTGGGGAGATGGGAGGTAATCATGTAGTATCAGGTGCCTGTAGTGAAGGGGAGAAATGGTAGGTAATCATGTAGTGTCAGGTGCCTGCAGTGAAGTGGAGTAATGGGAGGTAATCATGTAGTGTCAGGTGCCCGCAGTGAAGGGGAGAAATGGGAGGTAACCATGTAGTGTCAGGTGCCTGCAGTGAAGTGGAGAAATGGGAGGTAATCATGTAGTATCAAGTGCCTGTAGTAAGATAGAATAAACCTGCATAAATTAAAATAGTAAAAGATTCAAGTAAAGATTTCATATCTTTTACAGCACAAGAAAAGAATACAAACATTGTTAGAAGATGCAAGAAAAATCAACCCCAGTTTGCCAACATATGACAGGTTAGTAAATTAATGTACACATAGTAACAATCAGTATAATGAAAATTATCATATAACTTTCAAATGTAATCTAAAAATAAATGCAAGCATTGACTGAAATTATGCAGCTTTGACAGTTTCTTTATTTAAATACAGTAATTATGTATATACAATTATGGCCACCTTTCATTCTTAAGCAAAGTGGTCTTAAGTACAGGATGGTCTTATTAGTGGAACAAGGTATTCCTCTACCCTTACCACGTTGAAACTGGTCATATGTGGGCCTATAGATCCACTACCAACATTCTGAGTGATCAAAATTATTATTTCTTTCAAACTTAATTTTACGTTTCCATTGATGCATGATTTGTCTACGATACAGATTTAATCAACATTTTAGCTATCAGATAAAAAATAAAGCTGATTATGCACAACATTTCAGATATCCGTCATAAATAGTAGTATTTTACACAAAACTACATTTTGCAATTAATTGAATATCAGCAAATTTCAGCAAATACAATAAAAATTTATAACAACCAAATTCCGGAAAAAATGCAAGAATTTTCATTGCAATTTTCCGGTTGAATAGTCGGTCCACTACAAGGAGAAATGCGCGACAAACACTTTATCTTCATGGAGAAATGTACGGCAAAGACCTTTGTTAATCCAACCAATTATCATCGACATTAATGACAATGAAAAGCAATCAACAACATTTTTTTGACATTTTGTTTTCATAATCTGAAAACAGCCGACAATTAAACAATACATAGTTCCCACATCTACAATATTTACCTCCCTTGGCGGCCATCTTGAAAGTCTAATTTGACTAGCATTGATAGAGGATATTTATATTTTTGTTCTGATTATTCTAAATATAGAATTTTCATATGTGACAACTACATTTTCTTAAACCTGATATGCTTATGTTTTTTCCAACTTCATGATTAAGTTAAATTTTGTAAATTGAGTTGTTTATAACCATTTTTTTGTTTTTTTCTATTAAACACATAAGAAATTTGACTTTCAAGATGGCCGCCGATTTAAGACAAGGGAGGTAATTATTGTAGTTGTGGGAACTATGTATTACCGCAAATCGATACTGTACATGTCGTAAAAGTGTGGGAATGCCTGGGGTGCACAGCGTTGGTCGTTGCAGCGGATTATAATTAGGTGTGAAATGATTTATTGGTCCGAAACATGTGATGGTATTGGTGGAAGAGCAGGTTGGTTGTATTTTTGGACAAACATCCACTAAACTTTAGAACAAAATGTTCCTTTCCTCTAAAAATAGGTCATAATAGCGGGGCTGTCAAAATTCCGGGGTGGTTGTAAGTAGGGATTTTACTGTATATATATTTTTAATTAACTTTATTGTCCCCTCATTTTGATTTGTTTTAATAGTTTGATGAACAGAGAGGTCCACGTAGATACTTATGGCTTTAAACATGTATACACGAACACAGGACTTGTGTTACACTATCTATGTACAGAACTCACTCACCATTTCTTACTACAAGCTGGAGTGTATGAAGAACATCAGAGAAAGTGGACGTCTTTCATGAGACAACATGGAAAAAATCCTATGAAATGTGTAAGCAGCATGTATATCTACTCGTTAAAAACTAAGGTCTGCAAGTTGCTGACTTATACTTACATTTTTCCAAGCTATGTCTACCAGTTGCTGTATTATATTTGCAGTTTCCTAAGCTATGTCTACTAGTTGCTGTATTATGTCTGCAGTTTCTTAAGCTATGTCTACTGGTGGCAAACTTATTTCTTTTGGTTGCAAACTTGTTTACAAGTTGCTTACTTATTTCTAAAATTTGCTTATCTATGTCTTCTGGTTGCAAACTTATGTCTTCTTGTGGCTAACTTATACCTTCAAACCTTTGTCAAATAGTTGCCACCTTACATCTATAAGTTGTTAACGTATGTCTATAAATTACTATTTTATATCTACTGGTTGCTACCAATTTTGTCTGTAAGTTGCTACCTTGTATCTATAAATTTCTTACTTGTGTTTACAACTTGCTAACTTACTTGTGCAAGTTTGTCAACAAAATGACCTCATTTGTTGCAAATGTTGACATTGCAAAATAATGTACAACAGTAGAACAATTTTATACTATGCTAATGTTGTATTTCAATATGTAGTTAAAGATATCAGTATGCATTATGTGAGAACCCCAGACAGCCAGGCTATAATCACCATACACTAATAGGATGATGTGTAGCCTTATATCTCACATAAAATTGCAGCAAGTAGAGCCTCGATCTCCAGAGCAGCCATCTCTTGAACAACAGCCTGATTTTTCCCACTGTGATTTAACTTCTCTAGAGAAACAACCTCTCAACAACAATATAATTTTGCTACTCACAAATGGTATTGCTTTGGAGAGGTTGCACTGTATTAATTTAAGAGGAATATATAATTTATGGAAGTCTATCATTTATTTTATATCAGAGATCAGAATTGAAGAGTCTATGTAGAGGTGGTATACCAGATCGATTCCGTAAACAAGTCTGGCAACATCTTGTACATTATAAAGTTAGAGATCAGATAAGAACTAAGGGAGACTACTACTACAGGAATCTATGTAACCTGCTACCTGAGTCACCTGTAAGTAACTTAATCTATCCAGGCCCTGAGGTTATAAACTCTGAGCTCAGATCTCATATTTTGTCCTTGAATGTTTTCTGAGTTATTTTTTATCAGACAATAATTATACATGTACATGCATAATTGCTTCATTAGAAATTACAGTATAATTGATCTGAATAATTATGTATTTTAGCATTAGTCAGCTCTATGTTTTCCATCATAATACTTTGAGAATGGAATTGAGATCTGAGTTCAGAGACTAATCTCAAGTTGTATAACCTCTTGGTCCGGTCTGAGGTTGTGAAAACTAAGTTTTGAGTATCTGGTAACTGATTAGTCATTATATTAAATCCTGTCACTGATTGGTCAGTTTATTATAATCTTTTCACTAATTAGTCAGTTTATTATACCTTCTCACTGATTGGTCGGTTTTAAATTGTAGCTGATTGGTCAGTTTCTTATACTTTGTCACTGATTGGTCAGTTTATGATGTCTTAAATTGTAACTGATTGGTCAGTTTCTTATACTTTGACACTGATTGGTCAGTTTATAATGTCTTAAATTGTAACTGATTGGTCAGTTTGTGATGTCTAAAGTTGTCACTGATTGGTCAGTGTCTTATACTTTGTCATTGATTGGTCAGTTTATGATGTCTTAAATTGTAACTGATTGGCCAGTTTCTTATACTTTGTCACTGAGTGGTCAATTTATGATGACTTAAATTGTCACTGATTGGTCAGTTTAACAATGATATCTTATTACTGATTGGTCAGTTTGTGATGTACTGGTCAGTTCTACATGACTGACTGACGTATATATCCACTATTCTCATGCACTTCCATAACCTGGTTGTTACATAAATTTGGCATGTAGTGTAAATTAAGAGCTAAGATACAAATAAAATTTAACAGATTGATAAGTCAATGCTTTTCACAAAATGTATCCATTTTATATTTCTATGAAACACTTATCTTTTTATGATGTTGCAAAAGTTATTTCATGTGCACTATATATATGTATAAGTACATTGATGTGTTAATATGATACAGTAAATATTCAAACAGTTATAAAATATACAGAACTTTAAAGTTATTTCAACTTTGTTAGTACTGGATACAATATCATGTGCATTATAAAAGCTCCATATAACCTATGAATACATTTATGATGTAATTGCAATATTGCCATCTTATCTTACATCTTGCCAACAATAATTATAAACACCTATAGACGTATCATGCAACACCTGTGCAATACCAACTGTGAATTAAACATGAATTAATTTCAGTGAGTAAGATAAATCCTAGCATGGACTCCTATCAAGTTTTGTACAATTTATAATATTAGTGGTGATATTTAATTAATGCCCAGTGTTATATGAGAGAGACTAGGTCAATACAGAGGTTAACTGGACCAATTTGAGAAAATCAAGGTCAATACGAGAAAACTAAGCCAATACGAAATCCAAGCATTTTGATTGGCTGAGAAGGAGGGTCAATACAAAAACTGATAACAGACATAGAAATTGAGGCCAAATTGGAAAAAGGTACCAACTCAGCCCCTCAGAATCTTGTTTCATATCTGATAGCAGTTTGCTCCCTCCCATCTGACCTTTGTTATTGATTGGTGTAGCACAACCTTTGAGAGATTTTACGGTGTCTAACTTTACTGAAGCTCATTCAGTGTCAGCAGACAATCATAAACGGCAAACAATTTGTAAAGCATGCAATATTATATAGTTCATTAACAAATTCTCATTCTTCATTTTGGCTGTCTTATTGGGTCTCAGACATTCCCTGGCCCAGTATCAATTTAAAGCCAATATGAAATCACTTGATTAATAACATGATATTACATTGATAAAGTCGTACGTAAACTCTTGTATTATAAGTAATGTTAACTGTTACAGCTAGCAGCATGCTATAGAAAACAAGTGTCCCTGGATCTCATGAGAACAATGCCAAACAACATCAAGTTCTCAGCCTCGGGATGTAAAGGGGTGAGTATTGTATAGTGTAGCAGTATGGTGTATATAGTATTACATTTGGTGCCGGGATGTAAATGGGTGAGTATTGTATAGTGTAGCAGTATGGTGTATATAGTATTACATTTGGTGCCAGGATGTAAAGGGGTGAGTATTGTATAGTGTAGCAGTATGGTGTATATAGTATTACATTTGGTGCCGGGATGTAAAGGGGTGAGTATTGTATAGTGTAACAGTATGGTGTATATATTATTACATTTGGTGCCGGGATGTAAAGGGGTGAGTATTGTATAGTGTAGCAGTATGGTGTATATAGTATTACATTTGGTGCCGGGATGTAAAGGGGTGAGTTTTGTATAGTGTAGCAGTATGTTGTATATAGTATTACATTTGGTGCCGGGATGTAAAGGGGTGAGTATTGTATAGTGTAGCAGTATGGTGTATATAGTATTACATTTGGTGCCGGGATGTAAATGGGTGAGTATTGTATAGTGTAGCAGTATGGTGTATATAGTATTACATTTGGTGCCGGGATGTAAAGGGGTGAGTATTGTATAGTGTAGCAGTATGGTGTATATAGTATTACATTTGGTGCCGGGATGTAAAGGGGTGAGTATTGTATAGTGTAGCAGTATGGTGTATATAGTATTACATTTGGTGCCATGATGTAAAGGGGTGAGTATTGTATAGTGTAGCAGTATGGTGTATATAGTATTACATTTGGTGCCATGATGTAAAGGGGTGAGTATTGTATAGTGTAGCAGTATGGTGTATATAGTATTACATTTGGTGCCATGATGTAAAGGGGTGAGTATTGTATAGTGTAGCAGTATGGTGTATATAGTATTACATTTGGTGCCATGATGTAAAGGGGTGAGTATTGTATAGTGTAGCAGTATGGTGTATATAGTATTACATTTGGTGCCATGATGTAAAGGGGTGGGTATTGTATAGTGTAGCAGTATGGTGTATATAGTATTACATTTGGTGCCATGATGTAAAGGGGTGAGTATTGTATAGTGTAGCAGTATGGTGTATATAGTATTACATTTGGTGCCATGATGTAAAGGGGTGAGTATTGTATAGTGTAGCAGTATGGTGTATATAGTATTACATTTGGTGCCATGATGTAAAGGGGTGAGTATTGTATAGTGTAGCAGTATGGTGTATATAGTATTACATTTGGTGCCATGATGTAAAGGGGTGAGTATTGTATAGTGTAGCAGTATGGTGTATATAGTATTACATTTGGTGCCATGATGTAAAGGGGTGAGTATTGTATAGTGTAGCAGTATGGTGTATATAGTATTACATTTGGTGCCATGATGTAAAGGGGTGAGTATTGTATAGTGTAGCAGTATGGTGTATATAGTATAAATTTGGTGCCGGGATGTAAAGGGGTGAGTATTGTATAGTGTAGCAGTATGGTGTATATAGTATTACATTTGGTGCCGGGATGTAAATGGGTGAGTATTGTATAGTGTAGCAGTATGGTGTATATAGTATTACATTTGGTGCCGGGATGTAAAGGGGTGAGTATTGTATAGTGTAGCAGTATGGTGTATATAGTATTACATTTGGTGCCGGGATGTAAAGGGGTGAGTATTGTATAGTGTAGCAGTATGGTGTATATAGTATTACATTTGGTGCCATGATGTAAAGGGGTGAGTATTGTATAGTGTAGCAGTATGGTGTATATAGTATTACATTTGGTGCCATGATGTAAAGGGGTGAGTATTGTATAGTGTAGCAGTATGGTGTATATAGTATTACATTTGGTGCCGTGAGTGTGTGTGACTAGTAGCCGATCTAGGATGAAGCAATGGCTGGGTTAGTCTAAAGAGCCTGTGGTTGTCACAATGAATTCCTTTGAATATTAAGGAAGGAGGATTGTAGCAATATGGTGTTTATAGTATATTGTATTCATAAATTGGCTCTAATGTAACTAAAAGCCTCATTAGCTCAGTTGGTAGAGCATCTGACTTGCAAGCATGAGGTTGTGGGTTTGAGCCCAACATCGGGTAATTATTTCATCCTACTACATATAGTAACAAATCTGGCCAAGTTTCAGATGGCTTCATGAGTACTACACCTAGTGACTGATTATGTAGTTGATATAGACTCTGGTATTAGTTTATAGAAATGAAGTTGATCACATTCAATAATTAGAACTATTACTCAGGGATCACATTACTTTACAATATAAAGTTAAACCTTTAGATTAAAATTATACCACCATTTTCTTATCTGGTCTGTTATATTTTTTATCTTGATCCTACTGGGAGGGAACATGCCTCATCACACTAGTATTCTAGTATTCAGTTTGTGCATCCAGTCTGTGTACTCAAGCATCTGATTGGTTAATATGTGATTTTATCATAACATCTGACCAATGAAAAGGCTAATTCATGGACTGGTATCCTATCTCAGATTATTAGATAAACATCTCTGAATGTTGACGTTGTTTATATGTAGCAGTAAGGTATAAAGTATTATATTTGTATTTATAAATTAGCTGTGATACTAAAAGCATGATTAATTGGCTCAATTGGTTGAGCAACTGACTTGCAAGCAGGAGGTCACAGGTTTGAGCCTAGCATTGGGTTCTTTATTTTCCTCCTCCTAATGCATGTACATGTATGTATGAATATTTCAGGTGATGGATTTACAAGATGTGTTACTGGCATTCTGTATACATAATCCAACCATTGGATATTGTCAAGGAATGAACTTCATAGCTGGAATGTCTCTGATCTTCTTGGACCCTGAAGATTCATTTTGGTATTGTGGTTATTTTGTTAAACTTCTTTGTGATTAAAACAAATCAATGCTTTTCTGTACTGTCTTGAACCAATGATCTCTAAACTAATATAGTTGAGATTCAAACTTAGATTTTATGTTATAAAACTTGAGATTTGTTTTAATATTTGATCTCATTTCAGAGATTTACAGGACATGTTTTTTGCGTCAAGTACGCCAAAATTTCTACTCCAGAACCCTAAAAAAGACATACTTGTGGTATTAATATTTATAAGGGAGATGACTGCATCAGATTTGACTAGCTATTTTTGTTTATTACATAACTACACTCCAAAGAGATCTTTGATGTTTTTTTTTGGTAAGAATAAATCACATATTGATGAATTAATTCTATGTCATCTTACAGGATGCTGGTAGCTGTCGCTGAGAACTATTTTTCTCCACATTATTTCGACCATTGCTTGATTGGAGCTCAGTCTGACCAGCAAGTTTTAAAGGACCTGGTCAGAGATAAGTTACCTGCCCTTTATCAACACCTAGAAAGTATTGACATTGAGTTATGTACCATCACATTAAATTGGTTCCTGGCTATATTCTTTGATGCTGTCCCATTTCAGGTAAGCAAATTAAAATATTAAATCAAATTCAAGTTTTTTTCCAGATAGACCCTAATATAGCCGAATCACCTGAGTGAATTCACAGGCAGTAATAACATACCTGTGATGGTAAAATTGTGGTATATCCTAGATAACAACACTATACTTAGCTGAAATGAAAAAAGTCATAGCATTCGATCCCATAAAACTGATACATGAGATGTGATCCTGGCATTTTGTAGACTCTGGAGTTATCTGCCCTTGAATGTGTATTATACACTTTAAAAAGACATATCATATAGTTCCGAATCATCAAATTGTATAGCAATATGGAGGAATGCTTTAAAACAAAGTTTGCATTGGTTTCAGATATATATTTTTGCTCAACATAAGACCAAGACTATAAGGCTTCTATCCCAAGAATCCATACAGGAAACAATTTCTTTTTAGAAGAATAAATGCAGACAAACCAAAAATGGCCTTATTAATTTCACATTCTGAATCAGGATTGTCAATCTATCATAGATCGTTCTGGCCAATAAGTCCTAAACCGAACAATCAAATTCATTAATTCAGATCTACAATCTTTTTAGAAGACTGACATATTCACAAAATCAGGATTTTTATTTTTGAATTGGAATTTCTTAATTCTATATTGCTATGTTTCAATAAACAATATCAACCAATCAGAAATTTCATAACTTAATTTATATGTATCTACAATGACAGTATGTGAGTAAAAGATTCCTATTTGAAAATAAAATTTTTAATCTTGCAAATACTAAGGTTGCTTTTTCTGAAATCATTTAAAGAGTTATGTATGAAAGTATTTACCTGATCTGTTAAGGACTAATTTCTAGCTCACATGAGCACTTGTACTCAGGGTGAGCTTTTGTGATCAGTCTTCGTCCGGCATCACGGGTTGTCAAAGTTTTAGCTCAATTTTCTCGAAACTGGGTCAGAAAGTTAATATTGACAAAATCTTGGACGAGTTCGATAATGAGCCATTTTAGGTAAAAAACTAGGTCACCGGGGCCAAATAAGAGAAAACCTTGTGAACACTCTAGAAATAACTGTTTTGATTGGATCATCATGAAACCTTGTCTAAATGTTTGCCTATAAAATATCTTGGACGAGGTCGAACATGGGTCATCTGGGGTCAAAAACTAGGTCGCTAGGTCAAATCTTATGAAAAACCATGTTTACACTGTAAATTTCAGTTATTATTGGATCTTTGTCAAACTTTGTCAAATTATTTGTTTTAATGAGTGTAAATATGGGACATCTGGGGTCAATAACTAGGTCAAATCTTAGGTAAAAAAAAGGTAAAAAAAATTAACACTGTAGATGTAAAATTTTGATTGCATCTTCACCAAACCTTGTCAGAATGTTTGTCTTATTTGTATGTAGGACAAGTTCTAATTAGGGTCATCTGGGATCAAAAACTAGGTCACAGGTTCAAAACAATATTTAAATCAGTTAACTATGATTGTCATGTGAGCGATATAGGGCCATCTTGGCCCTCTTGTTTAATTCAATCCTTTATAAGCTTTCAAAACTAAGGTAGTTGTGTAAATCTGATGATAAAACATGCAAGACAACAATTATAATACAAGATGGATTACTGTGTCATGTTATAGGGAAGCCAGCATGAACCACTCCACAGTGGACACATAACCTCCCTGTTGGTGTCAGATTCTCCTGAGTGTAGCTGCTATTTAATGACTTGATCGTCTTATCTCAGCTGACTGCTGGTATAACTGTTGTATCTGTTTCTATATTTGTTACAATATTTCCTTTTGCTTGTATAAAAATCTCAATGACTGAAGAATTCATTCTTTGTTCAATTACTATCAGGTGTGTAAGGTTTGATTTCCTCCTGCAGGAACTATGTAATGTATAGTTCTCAGTTTCATCTATATTTTCTTGTATATCAGATAACATTTAGTGAGACAAATCAGTGATTTATATTTACTGCCTTATATGGGCAATTTCTCCTTGAAAAAGTTCCTTCATTTTCCCCCTAAAATGGCTAGAATTTTCCCCTGAAAAAATAATGTTTTCCAGATGGTCATGTAAAGAGAAGAAGAATGTAACAGTTTCGCACCATTTTGCATGGTTTCATGTATATTGTCTTGTTTATCAGGAATTGAAGTTACTGGTAGAGAAATATAAGATATATATGTATACTTCATGTACAAAATGTTATTAGAGTATAATGTCATGGGATAAAGATCTTGAAAGATATGCATGTCCAATTTGCATAAGAAGTTACCGTATTTTACACACTATTTCACAAGTTTACTAAAGATGCAGGGGTGGCAGAGGGTTGGGTGGGTTTGGGATGGGGTGAATAATCAAAACAATATTTGGACGGTGATCGCCACCCATGCTGCCCCAGCTCTGGCGTTTGTATGTTTGTCCGCATCCGCCATGCAATTGTTAAACTAGTTTCCACTACATGTTGCAGTGCAAGTCCATGTAAGTTCAGTTTCCATGAGTACTTACAGTACTTTGACTTTTTTTCAAGTAGTAAAGCACCTTTAATCAGTGTCTCTGAAGTGATAGCCTACTGCCACATTAAAGAGATGTTTTCCTGTAATTGTTGCAGACATAATAATTTTATATAGTAACCAATATTTTATGATTGGCCTAGAATGACAACAAGGATACCATTATCTCTAACACTTTTTGTCGTTATTATCAAATAAAAGGTCATTATACAACAATACTGACTTCTGTTGAAGAAGTTAAAACATGACATTGAGGGTATAATATATCTGTTTGAAGATGTTAGTGTAATCTGATACATATAATTGTAACTTATGTCATAGTTACACAAGTTAATGTATTCATCTACCTCCACACTGAAATGTTAATTACATTTAACCTTGTACTGTATGGACACTTACATCAAGTCATACAATATAAATAAACTGTATCAAATAAATCTAAATAATGTTTCTTCTAAGATACAATTAAAGTACTGAGAGTACTCATAACAACTGAAGTTACGTAGACTTACACTGCAACATGGAACAGGAACTAGTTTAACAACTGAAGTAACGTAGACTTACACAGCAACATGGAACAGGAACTAGTTTAACAACTGAAGTTACGTAGACTTATACTGCAACATGGAACAGGAAATAGTTTAACAACTGAAGTTACGTAGATTTACACTGCAACATGGAACAGGAACTAGTTTAACGACTGAAGTTACATAGACTTACACTGCAACATGGAACAGGAAATAGTTTAATGACTGAAGTTACGTAGACTTACACTGCAACATGGAACAGGAACTAGTTTAACGACTGAAGTTACGTAGACTTACACTGCAACATGGGACAGGAATTAGTTTAACAACTGAAGTTACGTAGACTTACACTGCAACATGGAACAGGAACTAGTTTAATGACTGAAGTTACGTAGACTTACACTGCAACATGGAACAGGAACTAGTTTAACGACTGAAGTTACGTAGACTTACACTGCAACATGGGACAGGAATTAGTTTAACAACTGAAGTTACGTAGACTTACACTGCAACATGGAACAGGAACTAGTTTAATGACTGAAGTTACGTAGACTTACACTGCAACATGGAACAGGAACTAGTTTAACAACTGAAGTTACGTAGACTTACACAGCAACATGGAACAGGAACTAGTTTAACAACTGAAGTTACGTAGACTTACACAGCAACATGGAACAGGAACTAGTTTAACGACTGAAGTTACGTAGACTTACACTGCAACATGGGACAGGAATTAGTTTAACAACTGAAGTTACGTAGACTTACACAGCAACATGGAACAGGAACTAGTTTAACAACTGAAGTTACGTAGACTTACACAGCAACATGGAACAGGAACTAGTTTAACGACTGAAGTTACGTAGACTTACACTGCAACATGGGACAGGAATTAGTTTAACAACTGAAGTTACATAGTCTTACACTGCAACATGGAACAGGAACTAGTTTAAAGACTGAAGTAACGTAGACTTACACTGCAACATGGAACAGGAACTAGTTTAACGACTGAAGTTACGTAGACTTACACTGCAACATGAGACAGGAATTAGTTTAACAACTTAAGTTACGTAGACTTACACTGCAACATGGAACAGGAACTAGTTTAACGACTGAAGTTACGTAGACTTACACTGCAACATGGAACAGGAACTAGTTTAACAACTGAAGTTACGTAGACTTACACTGCAACATGGAACAGGAACTAGTTTAATGACTGAAGTTACGTAGACTTACACAGCAACATGGAACAGGAATTAGTTTAACAACTGAAGTTACGTAGACTTACACAGCAACATGGGACAGGAATTAGTTTAACAACTGAAGTTACGTAGACTTACACAGCAACATGGAACAGGAACTAGTTTAACGACTGAAGTTACGTAGACTTACACAGCAACATGGGACAGGAACTAGTTTAACGACTGAAGTTACGTAGACTTACACTGCAACATGGGACAGGAACTAGTTTAACAACTGAAGTTATGTAGACTTACACTGCAACATGGAACAGGAACTAGTTTAATGACTGAAGTTACGTAGACTTACACAGCAACATGGAACAGGAACTAGTTTAACGACTGAAGTTACGTAGACTTACACTGCAACATTGAACAGGAACTAGTTTAACAACTGAAGTTACGTAGACTTACACTGCAACATGGGACAGGAACTAGTTTAACAACTGAAGTTACGTAGACTTACACTGCAACATGGAACAGGAACTAGTTTAACAACTGAAGTTACGTAGACTTACACTGCAACATGGGACAGGAACTAGTTTAATGACTGAAGTTACGTAGACTTACACTGCAACATGGGACAGGAATTAGTTTAACAACTTAAGTTACGTAGACTTACACTGCAACATGGAACAGGAACTAGTTTAACGACTGAAGTTACGTAGACTTACACTGCAACATGGAACAGGAACTAGTTTAACAACTGAAGTTACGTAGACTTACACTGCAACATGGAACAGGAACTAGTTTAACGACTGAAGTTACGTAGACTTACACTGCAGCATGGGACAGGAACTAGTTTAACAACTGAAGTTACGTAGACTTACACTGCAACATGGGACAGGAACAAGTTTAACAACTGAAGTTATGTAGACTTACACTGCAACATGGAACAGGAACTAGTTTAATAACTGATGTTACGTAGACTTACACAGCAACATGGAACAGGAACTAGTTTAACGACTGAAGTTACGTAGACTTACACTGCAACATTGAACAGGAACTAGTTTAACAACTGAAGTTACGTAGACTTACACTGCAACATGGGACAGGAACTAGTTTAACAACTGAAGTTACGTAGACTTACACTGCAACATGGGACAGGAACTAGTTTAACAACTGAAGTTACGTAGACTTACACTGCAACATGGGACAGGAACTAGTTTAACAACTGAAGTTACGTAGACTTACACTGCAACATGGGACAGGAACTAGTTTAACAACTGAAGTTATGTAGACTTACACTGCAACATGGAACAGGAACTAGTTTAATGACTGAAGTTACGTAGACTTACACAGCAACATGGAACAGGAACTAGTTTAACGACTGAAGTTACGTAGACTTACACTGCAACATTGAACAGGAACTAGTTTAACAACTGAAGTTACGTAGACTTACACTGCAACATGGGACAGGAACTAGTTTAACAACTGAAGTTACGTAGACTTACACTGCAACATGGAACAGGAACTAGTTTAACAACTGAAGTTACGTAGACTTACACTGCAACATGGAACAGGAACTAGTTTAATGACTGAAGTTACGTAGACTTACACTGCAACATGGGACAGGAATTAGTTTAACAACTTAAGTTACGTAGACTTACACTGCAACATGGAACAGGAACTAGTTTAACGACTGAAGTTACGTAGACTTACACTGCAACATGGAACAGGAACTAGTTTAACAACTGAAGTTACGTAGACTTACACTGCAACATGGAACAGGAACTAGTTTAACGACTGAAGTTACGTAGACTTACACTGCAACATGGGACAGGAACTAGTTTAACAACTGAAGTTACGTAGACTTACACTGCAACATGGGACAGGAACTAGTTTAACAACTGAAGTTATGTAGATTTACACTGCAACATGGGACAGGAACTAGTTTAACAACTGAAGTTACGTAGATTTACACTGCAACATGGGACAGGAACTAGTTTAACAACTGAAGTTACGTAGATATACACTGCAACATGGGACAGGAACTAGTTTAACAACTGAAGTTACGTAGATTTACACTGCAACATGGGACAGGAACTAGTTTAACAACTGAAGTTACATAGATTTACACTGCAACATGGGACAGGAACTAGTTTAACAACTGAAGTTACGTAGATTTACACTGCAACATGGGACAGGAACTAGTTTAACAACTGAAGTTACGTAGACTTACACTGCAACATGGGACAGGAATTAGTTTAACGACTGAAGTTACGTAGACTTACACTGCAACATGGAACAGGAACTAGTTTAATGACTGAAGTTACGTAGACTTACACTGCAACATGAAACAGGAACTAGTTTAACAACTGAAGTTACGTAGACTTACACAGCAACATGGAACAGGAACTAGTTTAACAACTGAAGTTACGTAGACTTACACTGCAACATGGAACAGGAACTAGTTTAATGACTGAAGTTACGTAGACTTACACAGCAACATGGAACAGGAATTAGTTTAACAACTGAAGTTACGTAGACTTACACAGCAACATGGGACAGGAATTAGTTTAACAACTGAAGTTACGTAGACTTACACAGCAACATGGAACAGGAACTAGTTTAACGACTGAAGTTACGTAGACTTACACAGCAACATGGAACAGGAACTAGTTTAACGACTGAAGTTACGTAGACTTACACTGCAACATGGAACAGGAACTAGTTTAACAACTGAAGTTACGTAGACTTACACTGCAACATGGGACAGGAACTAGTTTAACGACTGAAGTTACGTAGACTTACACTGCAACATGGAACAGGAACTAGTTTAACGACTGAAGTTACGTAGACTTACACTGCAACATGGGACAGGAACTAGTTTAACAACTGAAGTTATGTAGACTTACACTGCAACATGGAACAGGAACTAGTTTAACGACTGAAGTTACGTAGACTTACACAGCAACATTGAACAGGAACTAGTTTAACAACTGAAGTTACGTAGACTTACACTGCAACATGGGACAGGAACTAGTTTAACAACTGAAGTTACGTAGACTTACACTGCAACATGGAACAGGAACTAGTTTAACAACTGAAGTTACGTAGACTTACACTGCAACATGGAACAGGAACTAGTTTAATGACTGAAGTTACGTAGACTTACACAGCAACATGGAACAGGAACTAGTTTAACGACTGAAGTTACGTAGACTTACACTGCAACATTGAACAGGAACTAGTTTAACAACTGAAGTTACGTAGACTTACACTGCAACATGGGACAGGAACTAGTTTAACAACTGAAGTTACGTAGACTTACACTGCAACATGGAACAGGAACTAGTTTAACAACTGAAGTTACGTAGACTTACACTGCAACATGGAACAGGAACTAGTTTAATGACTGAAGTTACGTAGACTTACACAGCAACATGGAACAGGAACTAGTTTAACGACTGAAGTTACGTAGACTTACACTGCAACATTGAACAGGAACTAGTTTAACAACTGAAGTTACGTAGACTTACACTGCAACATGGGACAGGAACTAGTTTAACAACTGAAGTTACGTAGACTTACACTGCAACATGGAACAGGAACTAGTTTAACAACTGAAGTTACGTAGACTTACACTGCAACATGGAACAGGAACTAGTTTAATGACTGAAGTTACGTAGACTTACACAGCAACATGGAACAGGAACTAGTTTAACAACAGTTTTCTTGTATGGCCTATGTAGAAAAATGTAGTACCTAGGTCCGTATAAAAATTAATGCGTGCTGAGCGAGTGACAGCTATGAACTCAGCTGAACTTTCGTTCATATTCCATAAATGTACCTAAAATACAACAAGAACAACTAGAAACATTAAGACAAAGAGTCATTATGGTATAGATTTTATTTTTAAAAAAGACAAATAGTTATCATCAATAGTTATGTACAAAACATACACTGTACAAGTGATATAATTGTATAATTACTCTAAATGTTATAAAAATGTTTACTAGTAAATTAATAATCAAAAATATACTGATAAAAATCTCTGGTAGACATGTGATCTTGTTATATAGCATGTGACACAATGATAGAACTTTCAGAGTAGGAAAAGAAACTTCTGTCACATCCACTATTTCTAATCAAGATCTTCAATAAAATCAAAGTACTGAAAGTACTCATGAAAACTGAACTTAAATAGACTTACACTGTAACATGAAGCGGGGACTAGTTTAACAATACAATAATTTATTGCATGATGGATGTAGAAAATGCAGTACTTTGATCTGTATCAAATTTTATGCGCGCCAGGCAAGTGACTGCTATGGAAAGCTGAAAGCTGAACTTACATTCAGTTTCTAAAAACAAGACAAATGTACATTGTTTTATAGATACATCATTATTCTGACTATACAAATTAGTCCAGATCTATCATAAGTATGCATTATTTGCAGTCTGTGAATTTAGGATTTGGAACTACTTGTCCGAATCACCAAAAGTGAATAGCTTCCTTTATACTCCATGCATAATTACCACAAAAGTTACTTGACCAAATCAATAATTATTTGTCCCAGACAAATGGACAAGTGCTAATTTTGCAGTCACAGGATGAGAATAACTACTGTACATAGGCATATATAATTACTGGTACACTGTTAAAACACTGGCCACATTTTGAATCAAGTATTCGGTTTTATTTTCATTACAGATGATTTAAGTCGAAGCCAGTCATATGTATCATGGTTGAACCATGTAAATCCAATGTTATATCTACCATTAAGATTCAATGTTTGACAATGTTTAAACCACCAGCCTGATTCATAGTAATAAGCACAGTTTGTACTACTAGCATCATTGTCTCTGTCCATAGTGCTGAATCCCATGTTAGAGATGTAACTCATTGCATCTGTAGCATTCCCGCTGTAACCCGATACAAACAAGGTATATTTACTTCTTGGTAAATTAACAGAAAATGTCTCATACCTTGCTGTCCATGTGTTGTCATCCACATCATGTAGTTTAATTTCAAGAGAGTAATTTTTATGTGAGGTCAGTAAATTTATATAATAATTTCCGAGCCAGTATTCTCCCTCAACATGTCCGAAACCTCGCACATAATCTGTCCAGTTTTTCTTAAAGTCTACACTTCCATCATATCTGTTTTGGATGATGGTCCATCCACCATTTTGTGTTCTATTTTCTTCAGTCAAATGATCATAATCAGTCATGTGACACATGACTTGAATAGAAGAGGATGCTGTATATGGATGTATAACATAGACTCCAGATTCCCTGAAACCTCTCTTGTAATAATCATCACAATCTGAAACAATTAAAAGCCGTAAATATGTTGAGTGTTTTTAACTGTTTTAAACATAGTAGAACAAAATACTGTTTTATCTTGAATAATTCATATACTTTGAATTTCTTACATTACCAATTGTCAGTTTAGCCATTATTTGAGTACAATACACAACTGTGAATAAGTACATTACATTATTGTGAGTAAGTACTCCACATGATAGAAAGTACAATACACAATTGTGAGTAAGTACATTACATTATTGTGAATACAATATTGATGAATTTGGGTACAGTAAATTATTTGAGTACAATGCATGATTGTGAGTAAGAACTCCACATGATTGTAGATATGATACATGATCGCGAGTTCAGTAAACGATGTGAAAACAATACATGATTGTAATTATATTACAAGTACATGATTTTGATCATGAATACATACATGATTGTGAGTAAAATAGATGATTGTGAGTAAAATACATGATTGTGAGTAAAATAGATGATTGTGAGTAAAATAGATGATTGTGAGTAAAATACACTGTAAGTAAAGTACATGAATGTGAGTAAAATACACTGTAAGTAAAGTACATGAATGTGAGTAAAATACACTGTAAGTAAAGTACATGAATGTGAGTGAAATACACTGTAAGTAAAGTACATGAATGTGAGTAAAATACACTGTAAGTAAAGTACATGAATGTGAGTGAAATACACTGTAAGTAAAGTACATGAATGTGAGTGAAATACACTGTAAGTAAAGTACATGAATGTGAGTAAAATACACTGTAAGTAAAGTACATGAATGTGAGTAAAATACACTGTAAGTAAAGTACATGAATGTGAGTAAAATACACTGTAAGTAAAGTACATGAATGTGAGTGAAATACACTGTAAGTAAAGTACATGAATGTGAGTGAAATACATGATTGTCTAAAATTATAGGACTCAGTTTCTGAACTTACCTGTCGGAAGTGTATACATAAAATTGTCCACTTCTTTCTTGAGTTGAACCACTGCTGGAATGATTCCACGTAGAGTGTCAAAGTTACTACCAGTTACCCTTAATTTTCGTTCATTGGATTTCATCTGAGAATAGACCAATCTTACAGTATCATCTAACTCTTTGATATGTTCATGTATCAACATGATAGACTTAGAATTTGATTTGATAACTGTCTCTTGGTTAGATAGTTGTGTGTCTTGGTATGTATCTACGTTATATTTCCTACAACTATACAATGAGTCATTCAGTAATTTAACTTCTATGTTTCCTAAACGGTTCTGATTAAATACAATTTGAAGACCTAAGTCGTCCACCTGAGATTTTAGTATTTCTAAAATATCCTGTCTGTTTTCATTAGACTGGTCTTCTGTTGCTGGGTAAGCAGTCTGGTGCCTGTAATATGCTGCCTGATATTGGTAACCAGTCTGTCTCCTTCTGTCAGATAGTTTTAACTGTTCTTTGATGTCTTCTACCGAATTGTTGAGTTGTATAATATACATCTTTAATATATTATATTGTTGACTGCTTAATAAATCTCCATTTGAAACTCTCCAGTTAAGATCTGCTACTTTATCTACATTTTCGATCACCATGTTTGTTAATTTTACTATCTGATCCTGATTGTATATGGTAGAATTCACTATCTGATTGCTAGACATCTTCCATTGATCTAAAGTTATAACATTTTGGGTGAAGTTAACCAAGGAATCCTGCAAATTTTGCATGAAGTTTCCAAGTTGTATAGATTTTACTTGTGTGTCTAATTTGTCCATTTGTTGTGTAAGGTGTTCGTATTGCTGGGAAAGGTCCATAAAGTTACCTTCCCATTTTAGCTTCTCAGCATAAAACACATCTCTGTGAATGTAACTTCTTAAATCTTCAGTCAGAGGAGGTATTTCAATTTCTCCACTTCCAAACTCTCCACTTCCTTCTGGTATCATCTCACCACTTCCATGTTCTGTGTTAGTATAATGAATCCCTGCTTCAATGGAATTTGTTTCTTCTTCTAACTGAGATAAATACTCTTCATGAATTTCACCTGAACCAAAATTTACTATTTCTATGTGATTGGATAATGTGGGTGATTCTGAATTGTGATTGGATGGATTTCTGAATTTCTGATTGGCTGTTGAGTATTGTCCATTCTGATTGGATGATTTTTCATGAATATTGCAACATGAGGTAATATTAGAAACTGTATCATTGAGGTCTGATTGGATATTCCTAGAAGTATCCCTGAGATTATTTAACTCTGTAGTTAAATTGTCATGGTCACTGTGTATACTTTTTAATTCCTGAGTCACATTGTTGAGATCTGTTTTAAGTTGCTCTACATTTTTCTCACATCTTTCGATTTGATTTGTCAATTGATGAAATCGTTTCGCAGCCCTTTCTTTGTAATCCTTAAAACGTCTAATTTCTCGGTTAGCATCCTTTTGAAAAACAGGCACACCTTCCAGTAGAAGACTGAAAAAATATAACATATAAAAATCATGTCAGTGCGCAAAGGATTTATTTCAGTGCTAATCTTTGCAATGTTGATTTCAATGTCTTAAAGATAAAATTTATTTATTAACTCAAATTAGAAATTCAAATAGTTATTTTAGATCTGCCTTGAATTAAATTGATGAAACATGCCTTTTGTAAATGATTCATTTCAAGATACCCTAAACTTTTGCACACCATAGTGGTAAGAATTTTTTTTCGCAAATCATCTTTTATTTATAGAACACAATTTATACAATCAGCCTTAGGTAAGTAGGGTATAATTAAAAGCTGTAACTCTGTATGAATGCACCAGACAGGGAGTTAATTATTATGTATCTTATTTCAAACAAACCACTCACAACAAGATGAAAGTTCACTCTGATTGAAGACTTTCACACATGATTAATTGAACCAAATCTATAGATTGTCTGCAGTTAAAAAAATACTTAAATATGATAAATGTGCAGCACAAGTTTAAAGACACAGAGAGATGTCTGATATCTGAGGAAAATGTTTGTATTTCACTGAAACAGCAGTAGCTTTAAATTTAAAACGTTTTCTCTATATTTTAATTGCCTAGACCGACTACCATCTGACTGCTTGAACAACAAGTTAAAGATACAGAGCATGCATTTCCTGATTTACTTATATATCATTCTCCACTTATAGATCAGGGGCCCGTTTGTCAACATGTCTTACGACATCTAAACCAAATTTTGTCATAAGACCATTGTAAGATAATTGAGTTACAACAAAGACGTTTTATCAATGTTTGTTGTAGCTAATATGACATGTTGTCAGATAAAATGGGGTGCAGACCTATGCTTGATGAATTTACTTCATGATCATGTGTTTATATTTTAAAGTTTATAGTAGTTTTATGCTGTAAATTATCAGATCATGGTATCATAAGAAACACACTGTAATTTATCAGGTCATGGTGGTATATGACATCACACTGTATGTTATCAGGTCATGGTATTATATGACATCACACTGTATGTTATCAGGTCATGGTATTATATGACTACACACTGTATGTTATCAGGTCATGGTATTATATGACAACTTACTGTATGTTATCAGGTCATGGTATTATATGACTACACACTGTATGTTATCAGGTCATAGTATTATATGACAACACACTGTATGTTATCAGGTCATGGTATTATATGACAACACACTGTATGTTATCAGGTCATGGTATTAAATGACAACACATTGTATGTTATCAGGTCATGGTATTAAATGACAACACATTGTATGTTATCAGGTCATGGTATTATATGACAACACACTGTATGTTATCATGTCATGGTATTATATGACAACACACTATATGTTATTAGGTCATGGTATTATATGACAACACACTAATGTTATCAGGTCATGGTATTATATGACAACACACTATATGTTATTAGGTCATGGTATTATATGACAACAGACTGTATGTTATTGGATCAAGGTGTTTTTAGATAAAACAGTTAGTAAAAGATTATGATTTAAATAATATTTAAAACATAGACCATATCCAGCAAATATATTTAGTGTATCTTGACCAATTGCCATCATTTAGTGTATCTAAACTAATTGCCATCATTTAGTGTATTTAGACCTATTATCATCAGAAGTGTATTTAGATCAATTACTTACATTAAGTATGAGTATAATAAATCCATCGAAGAAATATGCAAACATGACCTGCTGATTTGTAATTGATTCAAATAATTTATTTAGTCTCAGTGCTCAGTCCAAAAAGTTCAGTGAAGGTTTTGCTGGATGTTACAGGTTATATAAATGTGTTTTTTTATGATCATTACATATTACTGCATCCTTGATGTTCCAGATAGAAGGTTTATAAACTTGATGTAAACCAGACCTAATGCTGTTATTCTGTGCAACTAACAGGTGCTATAACCAGCCTACAGAGGGTGGAGTAGTGTGTCCTGGTTTACTCAATATAAAGTAATTGGTTTGTAATTTTATGATGAATTATAGAAGTCAATGTGCACTGGAAATAATGTGTTCATTTTTTGTTTGTTTATTTGTTATATACTCAGTCAAGCACAAGTGATATGTTTAATCTGAATTCAAGATTCTTCATGTTAGTCTAGATTGTTTCTAATATTGTATTGATACCTAACTGGCTGCAAAAAAAAACATTTGAAATGAACAGTTTGTGTTAACATTTATGTAATGATACTCTCTATAAAGCTGTAATCCAGTACATCTTGTACTTATGTTGATATAATCTCTGAAACAAGTTTCTACATGGGACCCTGAAAGGGGTTTAAATACTCCATGTTAACTCTTCTAACCCTAATCACTTACATATATCAGTTATACCAGCTTCATTGTTCATTAAACATGATTCAGTCTAAGTTCAGAGTTATAATCATTCTATTCAGTGTTCCTGATCTAGAACTTGTCTGTACTTTTACACCATGAAGGGACCAAATCCAATCCCCGTACCACTGTATGATAATTAGTGAAATTACCAGCACAATCTTTAGAAAATCTCTTTGTCTGTTTTCTACATTATTTTTAGACCTAATAAAGCAGTGACTGGACTTGGCTATGTCCAGTCCACAGGTCCATATTTCAAAGGTCAATGTCACACTTAGTAACTTTGTCATATATGGATGAATTTTAGAATTATTTGATGGAATTGTTCACAGATATATGATGGTGAGTCAGGCATAAGACTTGTTGTAAACTTGCCTCTCAAAATAATAAATATACAGTAAAACCTCGATTATTCGAATGTCATTGGGCCCTGAAAAATCATTCGGATAATCCATGGTTTCGAATAATCCATTTCAGTATGATGTACTGTTTGGAAACGATAAATTCCTTACTGTCCGTATTTTACAAGGGAGTTAACTCTCGTATACAAACACGACGTTATAATAAGAATAAGATCAAATATATAACAAACACTAATTATTTATCTTTGTTTTATGAATGTATATAAGTTAACAAATGAAACAATAATTCTTGTTAAATGAATACCTGCGTATTTATGGATTATGCAGAACACAATCCGACCCAAAATTATGTCATTCACACTTCATTTACTAACAATCGACTAGGCATCGCTATCGTCACATTTTAAAATCAAAGATGTTATGTTTTTTCTGTTTGGAACATTTTTTCACTAAATCATCATATTCTAGTTAGTTTTGTATTAATTGTGTTCGAATTAGTTTTTAAATTTTGAATGACGCTGGAATACAGATCACCAGGTACGTACGCGTATTAACTTATTATACCCGAGATCATTGTGAAATATTCGTCGAAATTAGTATAAAATCGTAACAAACAATATGATCAACTTAACGATAATTAAGCTGTTGACTCGCTTCATGTATGAATTGATGTTACACATTGTTTGTCACACGACATTTGATTCTCAATTGGCCATTGTTATCAATTGACGAATTCGAATAATGGGTGTGAAAATACGTGCATTCTAAACTTTGGGGACCAAATAATGTATTCGGATTACACCAGGTATTCGTAAAATCCGATTCGTATAACCGGGGTTCGTTGTAGTTGAAATATATAGCGACGTAATCGGGACCGTAGATTTTATTCAGATAATACCGGGTATTCGGATAATCGGTGTTCGGATAATCGAGGTTTTACTGTAGTTCGCATCTGTAAGTTAGTCAATAAAATTTCTGCAAAAAGTTTAGCATTCTGTGTTAAAGCAGTTTGTGGGGTGTATATTTGTCACTCCTGTGACAAGGAGTAAGTTTATCTGGTTCAATACAAGAGCTGAAATGGTCGACCAGATAAGTTACTAGGTTGGTCATCACATGCATATGACCCCTATCAAATTTGAGGTCACTAGGTCTAAGGTCAAGGTTACAGTATCCTTTGACACAAAAAACTTGATTGACCAATAATTTGATGATTTGGCCTACAACCCTCAGATGGTAATAACCTCTTAATGACTTCTATAGATTTTGATGTCAGCAGGTCAAAGATCAAGGTCATGGTGTAAAATCACACTGTTTTAATAAATGTTTTCTCTACAATAACTGTCTCTGTAATTTAACAAACATGATTGCCTGTTTAAACATTGAAAATATTTGATTTTGTTGACTTTTTATTTCTATTGATATCTGCTTATCCAAATTTACAGGTTACTTCCAGTATATTTATAATTTAAATGTAGGTCCATAATAATAATTCTGCCAATAATAGGACTATCAGATATATACAGTACAATCTCTCCAGAGTGGCCCTATACAATACAACCTCTCCAGAGTGGCCCTATACAGTACAACCTCTCCAGAGTGGCCCTATACAGTACAACCTCTCCAGATACAGTACAACCTCTTCAGAGTGGCCCAATACAATACAACCTCTCCAGAGTGGCCCTATACAGTACAACCTCTCCAGATACAGTACAACCTTTCCAGAGTGGCCCTATACAGTACAACCTCTCCAGATACAGTACAACCTCTCCAGAGTGGCCCAATACAGTACAACTTCTCCAGAGTGGCCCTATTCAGTACAACCTCTCCAGAGTGGCCCTATACAGTACAACCTCTCCAGAGTGGTCCTATACAGTACAACCTCTCCAGAGTGGTCCTATACAGTACAACCTCTCCAGAGTGGTCCTATACAGTACAACCTCTCCAGAGTGGTCCTATACAGTACAACCTCTCCAGAGTGGTCCTATACAGTACAACCACTCCAGAGTGGTCCTATACAGTACAACCTCTCCAGAGTGGTCCTATACAGTACAACCTCTCCAGAGTGGTCCTATACAGTACAACCTCTCCAGAGTGGTCCTATACAGTACAACTTCTCCAGAGTGGTCCTATACAGTACAACCTCTCCAGAGTGGTCCTATACAGTACAACCTCTCCAGAGTGGCCCTATACAGTACAACCTCTCCAGAGCGACCCTATACAGTACAACCTCTCCAGAGTGGTCCTATACAGTACAACCTCTCCAGAGTGGCCCTATACAGTACAACCTCTCCAGAGTGGCCCTATACAGTACAACCACTCCAGAGTGGTCCTATACAGTACAACCTCTCCAGATACAGTACAACCTCTCCAGAGTGGCCCTATACAGTACAACCTCTCCAGAGTGGTCCTATACAGTACAACCTCTCCAGAGTGGCCCTATACAGTACAACCTCTCCAGAGTGGTCCTATACAGTACAACCTCTCCAGAGTGGTCCTATACAGTACAACCTCTCCAGATACTGTACAGCCTCTCCAGAGTGGCCCTATACAGTACAACCTCTCCAGATACTGTACAACCTCTCCAGAGTGGCCCTATACAGTACAACCTCTCCAGAGCAGCCCTATACAGTACAGCCTCTACAGAGTGGCCCTATACAGTACAACCTCTCCAGATACAGTACAACCTCTCCAGAGTGGCCCTATACAGTACAACCTCTCCAGAGCAGCCCTATACAGTACAGCCTCTACAGAGTGGCCCTATACAGTACAACCTCTCCAGATACAGTACAACCTCTCCAGAGTGGCCCAATACAGTACAACTTCTCCAGAGTGGCCCTATACAGTACAACCACTCCAGAGTGGCCCTATACAGTACAACCTCTACAGAGTGGCCCTATACAGTACAACCTCTCCAGATACAGTACAACCTCTCCAGAGTGGTCCTATACAGTACAACCTCTCCAGATACAGTACAACCTCTCCAGAGTGGTCCTATACAGTACAACCTCTCCAGATACAGTACAACCACTCCAGAGTGGTCCTATACAGTACAACCTCTCCAGATACAGTACAACCTCTCCAGAGTGGTCCTATACAGTACAACCTCTCCAGATACAGTACAACCACTCCAGAGTGGTCCTATACAGTACAACCTCTACAGAGTGGCCCTATACAGTACAACCACTCCAGAGTGGCCCTATACAGTACAACCTCTCCAGAGTGGCCCTATACAGTACAACTTCTCCAGAGTGGCCCTATACAGTACAACCTCTCCAGAGTGGCCCTATACAGTACAACCACTCCAGAGTGGTCCTATACAGTACAACCTCTCCAGAGTGGCCCTATACAGTACAACTTCTCCAGAGTGGCCCTATACAGTACAACCTCTCCAGAGTGGCCCTATACAGTACAACTTCTCCAGAGTGGCCCTATACAGTACAACCTCTCCAGAGTGGTCCTATACAGTACAACCTCTCCAGATACAGTACAACCTCTCCAGATACAGTACAACCTCTCCAGATACAGTACAACCACTCCAGAGTGGTCCTATACAGTACAACCACTCCAGATACAGTACAACCTCTCCAGAGTGGCCCTATACAGTACAGCCTCTACAGAGTGGCCCTATACAGTACAACCTCTCCAGAGTGGCCCTATACAGTACAACCTCTCCAGAGTGGCCCTATACAGTACAACCTCTCCAGAGTGGCCCTATACAGTACAACCTCTCCAGAGTGGTCCTATACAGTACAACCTCTCCAGAGTGGTCCTATACAGTACAACCTCTCCAGATACAATACAGCCTCTACAGAGTGGCCCTATACAGTACAACCTCTCCAGAGTGGCCCTATACAGTACAACCTCTCCAGAGTGGCCCTATACAGTACAACCTCTCCAGAGTGGCCCTATACAGTACAACCTCTCCAGAGTGGTCCTATACAGTACAACCTCTCCAGAGTGGTCCTATACAGTACAACCACTCCAGAGTGGTCCTATACAGTACAACCTCTCCAGAGTGGCCCTATACAGTACAACTTCTCCAGAGTGGTCCTATACAGTACAACCTCTCCAGAGTGGTCCTATACAGTACAACCTCTCCAGAGTGGCCCTATACAGTACAACTTCTCCAGAGTGGCCCTATACAGTACAACCTCTCCAGAGTGGTCCTATACAGTACAACCTCTCCAGAGTGGCCCTATACAGTACAACTTCTCCAGAGTGGCCCAATACAGTACAACCTCTCCAGAGTGGTCCTATACAGTACAACCTCTCCAGAGTGGTCCTATACAGTACAACCTCTACAGAGTGGCCCTATACAGTACAACCTCTCCAGAGTGGCCCTATACAGTACAACCTCTACAGAGTGGCCCTATACAGTACAACCTCTACAGAGTGGCCCAATACAGTACAACCTCTCCAGAGTGGTCCTATACAGTACAACCTCTCCAGAGTGGTCCTATACAGTACAACCTCTACAGAGTGGCCCTATACAGTACAACCTCTCCAGAGTGGTCCTATACAGTACAACCTCTCCAGAGTGGCCCTATACAGTACAACCTCTCCAGAGTGGTCCTATACAGTACAACCTCTCCAGAGTGGTCCTATACAGTACAACCTCTACAGAGTGGTCCTATACAGTACAACCTCTCCAGAGCGGCCCTATACAGTACAACCTCTCCAGAGTGGCCCTATACAGTACAACCTCTACAGAGCGGCCCTGTCTTGAGAAACGGCCTTCTTTCAACAAGAGTATGATTTTTTCCCACTGCACAATTTAACTGTTAATTTAACCTCTTTAAGATCAACAACCTCTCAACAACAGACCTTTGCTACTCCAATAGGGTGTAGGTTGCT
The DNA here is from genome assembly GCA_964023205.1 of Lutraria lutraria. NCBI lineage: Eukaryota > Metazoa > Mollusca > Bivalvia > Venerida > Mactridae > Lutraria > Lutraria lutraria. Next base: position 8,353,710 of record OZ026840.1, read on the forward strand.
TTGGAGAGGACGGCTGTATAGCTTTATAAAATTTACTGAAATGAAATTAGGGCAAAAGGTAGTAAAAGGATTGTTTATATTTGACATTGTGAAACAATTAAAAATCTCTTCATACAGAAATAAATACACAGGCATTTTCCTGTGTTTATATCACTGATCATGCTTTATCTGTGATGGAACTTTTATTTTTGTCTAACTGAAAGCATTAGTTACAAAACCTGATAAACTGCAGAATTTGAAATGAGAACAATTTTGTAAATCTGTTCTGTTCTGTTCTATGATATTTCAGATATATACCCTGTAGTAACTGATTGAATTTCTACACATTAATATGGTACACATGTTTTATTTCATTCCACAACAGGGCTGTTAACAGCACAAACATTGGGCAAGATGGAGTTGCAAATATTTCTTGTTAATTATGTTGAAGAATATTTGAAATCCATGCCATATTTCTCCTGTTTGATAATCGACTAGTTAATCTGTTGTTAATTAAGATATTACATGTTTACAGTATAAAGTTCACCTGTTATCTTGAACAATTTCCTCCAACATGGCTGTTTTGTCGTAGTTCTCTGTGATAAGTTGTCGTATCTGCACAACTTCTGCTGTACTTATAATGGTCTCATCATGATATATCTCCAGTTTGCTGCTCAAATCTCCGATCTTTTCTCTGTCAACAAACAATCAGAAAATTTAACATCATATCAAAGTACTGAAAGTACTCATAGAAACTGAACTTAAATAGGCTTGAACTGCCACATGGAACAGGAACTAGTTTAACAACTGCATTGCAGATATAGATAAAATAATTCCTCCGTTAGGGACATCAGGGACATACAGTACATGGAGTCGTAACTTCTGTATTAAGTTAGAAGTAATCAAATCCTGTGGTAATGACACGTGAATTAACAGGACTTCATGCTCCTGTTTACAATAGCAAAAATACGAAAATGTCCTTGATATTCTGAATGTTTAATCCCGGAGACGAAGGTTAGTAATAAATGTCCGCCATCTTGGAAATTAAAATGCTGGACTGATGCCTTTTTCAATGCATATACATGTACTTATACAGTTGTGGATTTTAAGTACATCTCAATATCTTTATAAAATTGGTTGCATCCCAACCAATTTCCCGTGCCCAGTTGAGGTATTTTAATATATTTAAGTTCGTAAACACCCGATTACAGCAGCTGTCAGACATTGCCGAGTATATAATGATGCATTGTGGGATTGCCTCTTGATATAGTTTGGGCTATTCTTAGCAGTTGCGAATCCATGTATGTATATAAGTCCTTGGTGATGGCTAAGGAAAGCTGACACTATCATTCAGTTTCCAAAAATGTAACATGTCAAGAATGTACTGCATGAGAAAGGATTTTAATCTAAAAGGTTTATGTCTTCAATAAATAATTAATTCAAATAATATAAAATTATAAATGATGTATGATATTTAGATCTTGTGTTGTTTTTTCATGCCCTGGTATAGAGTGATTTTATTTAAGTGTCAAAGCTGAATAATTACACAGTCAAAAAATGAGATTATTTTTAGCTTCTAACCACAGTTGATACTTTTTTTATATAGTTTTCGTTTATTTTACTGTTTTGGGATGTTCCATTTTGTAAGTTTATATAATATTCTATACCTTATTGTTAGATACATGTTTGTACATTTGACAATAAAAATTATCATAAAAAAAATATGACAGTTTGATAAAATCGTACAATATACTGCTGGAATCGTATTGTTGTGTATGTATACTTGTAAGGTTTATCTATTTTACTAGATTTACAACTTAGAGACAAAAACATCACTGCAGGCTGATTATCATACAAGTTATCTTGATAGTAAAGTAATAAAGCCTGTATTAAGGACACACTTTGTCTTGTAATGATCCAGTGATGTTGTGGTGATGTAGCTTGTTGAGGAGGGAATCAGCTCTGATATCTCACCTTCCACCCTCTGGTTTATGGCTCTAATGATTTTAACACAATGTTGGCTTTTTAGTGTCATGATTTGATGCGAAAAACGTTTGCCTGGAAAAATCATTATTTATGAAAGAGGCTTTTTTAGTAATTATAGAATCAAAGTACTGAAAGCTACATGAACTATTTGTTCCATAAACTGGCATATCTAATGATTTATCTTGTAGAAGAAACAAATACTTGGTCAATTAATGCTTAAATGAATCTTAAATGGACCAATACTGTATTCTGAGTGGATAAACTCCGTAAATGTTTTGAATATGAAGATCAGACAAAGATGGTGGTAAAAATAATTTGTATTTTATCTGTGAACAAATAGCTTTAAACATCTTTGTAGGTTTATAATCATGGATAATTATAAGATGTATATACCTGTTACTTTGGTTCGTTAGCGAAATCTTAACAAGTATGGAAAATTCATTTAATTCTGTCTTAATTAACAACACCTGAAAGTTGAATGATTCCACTAACTTCTTCATCACTTAGTATAATCCGAGTTTTTACCATTTTTATGGCCACGTATCACGTATCAATGGATCGGGGGTATAGAGAATATATGGTTGGTGCCGAGACAGTGAGGGTTTGTCCTGTAAGGCTTAGAAAGCTGAAATAGGCAACTCTGGCTAGCCCATTTTATATTTCGTGCCGTACTGGATAAACTTTCTCCATCTCGGCACCTACCATGTATTTGATTTATCCTGTTTCTACAACAAAATATCTGTTTCTGTAACGAAATATGTCTCAAAACTCTATTTATTTGGATTTAAAGACGTACGTCATTCCTCTCTTTAACAGCCTCGTAACAGTTCAGCAACATGACGCGACAATGAAATAGTCCCATACAATCGTCATGCTATTTGGAATAAAAACTCAACTTTATTTATATATCATTGTATGACATTTCGTAATATAAAAAGCACATCAAAATTGTATAACGAGCAGACTACGGCACATAGAAATACAAAGTGACAAAATAAAACAGACCATGTGACCTAGTGACTGGATAAAGCCAGGTTTATCCAGTCACTGCTTTATTAGATCTAAAAACAATGAGAAACAGGATAAATATTGTTTTTTGTCTGTGTCTGTCTGTTTGTACCAAACTTTAACATATTGCCTATAAAATCAAAAGGCTTCCACCTATAGTCATCAAACTTCATGTATTAGTTCCTCCTGACAAGCTCTATATGACCTGAGCATTTTAAGGTCAGTAGGTCAAAGGTAAAGGGGACATTGTGTTTCAAAATCACTTCTTTTTTTCAAATTTAAATCATATTAAATAAGAACAAAATGAATAACTTCAAATTATTTAAGCTATTTTATCAGATTGTAGTTCTCATGAAAGTAGACCATAATTCTGTTGTATTTAATTAAAATTTTCGGTATTACCTGAATAAGATTGACAGTTCCGATTCTGTCTCTGTATATTTCAAGTACAATGATAACCAGTGATATGAATTGGATTTTAGGAATACCTAGTGTAATTGGTATACAATATTTGGTTCCAAAATTCAGGAATGCGCATATTTTCACACCTATTATTTAAGATCGTCAGTTGATAACAATGATCAATTACAACTGCTGGCATATGACAAACAAAATATGTAACATTAATTCATATACAAAGTGTGTCAATAGTTTTGTATTTTTATTGATTTTTTTGGCGAGTGTTTGCTTAATTGTTAAAATTGATGATGAGCTAATTGTATTCAAAAACGCTTTGTCGTTAAAGTTGATCATATTGTAAATTACGATTTCATACTAATCACCATGCATATTTCAATGTGATCTATATAAAATGATATGCATTTCAATGTCATTCTAAATTGGAAAATGTATTCACTCTATTCAGGGTTTTACTGTATATATATTTCTAGCCTCCAGTGTTCAAAATTTCCATGAGACAGAAGAGCAGTGTTAATCTCCTGTCTTTTGAAGTCTTGGAGTAACAAACTTAATTTAACCTTATTAATCTCTTTGGATTTAACATCATTTTCATTATTTCAATTTATTGTAGTGGGCAGTTTTTACTAACCAGCTCGTCTGGATTTCGTATAGGCCTAACCAGCACTAACCACATTCTATCTGCAAGCTGCATGATTCAGAGGTAGAGTACAATTAAACATAGGATGTAATCTTCCGACAAATTTGTCACAGACAGTAATGAGCCTCGCCCGGGGTTCGAACTCACACTCTCTTGATCAGTAGACAAACGCTCTATCCACTGAGCTAACTATTATACCTTAAAACTGATATCTGAGTCACTAGATCTACTTGACAGTTTGCTGTAAAAATGCTTTGTATAACTTTAACAACTTAATATTACTATGACATACATTTAGTATCTTTATGAATCCAATTTTTATCTATATTGCCATCAACATACTCACAGTTATAGTGCTACATGACAAACTTGATTATTCCCCTTCAAATGGAATTCAGGAAAACATGAATTTTTCTTGAACTATTCATGAATAGTTCATGAAGTATGCACATAACTATTTCACATGGGTTGTGATATTAGAATTCAAACAAGATGTCATGCAGCTATGCACTTGTTGATTGTGAACTTCTTCTATTTTTCCTTTATTCAGTGAATCGCATTCAAAAATTATCCTTTTAATTGACAGTTTTTAATGCAAATTATATTTCATTGCTTGTTTGAGATAAGTTTGCATGATAAGATATGCTGTGAAAAATAAGAAATTATTTTATGATACTTTCCTTAGATGTTGTAAACTATGATAAATATCAAGTTTATCTTGAGATAAGCTCAGTTTTTTACCATTTCTCAAAGACAGGAAATACATTAAAATGTTGGATACCGGAAAAGAAAGCCAGTTAATTTACAGTGAGTATGTACATGTGAGAGGAAGTATAGATATTAATGTAGGGTCTACTTGCTTCTTAGTACAATTTGTTTCATCAGATTTACTTATCCAGTAAAATCAAGAGCTTACCTTTCCTTTAACTGTGAACTTTTCATTTCTTTGATTTCATTTTTTAATTCCTTGATGATATCCATGAGGTTGTTGTCAGTGTTAGGTTCAAGATGATTATGATGAGGGTGTCTGGTTTTATCTATACCAAAGTCTGTAGTTACTATTTTCACTACATTAGGATTCTTCTTCTTGTCGGTTTGAAGTGACACAATATTGTCAACTAGAATCTCATTGTCATCCAATGACAAGTGTTTATATGGTACATGATTGCCATGGCAACCAATTGAAAATATCATAATACAAAGTGTCAATTTTACAAATTTTCTCCGTTTTATTCCTGTTATCCCCATACTGAAAAGTGGTCATCTACAAAAAAATCTAATCACACTTATATCCCCAGACATGATCCTATTGTTGTGTTCACAGTCAGCAAACATGGTTATAGTTCTTGTAGAATTATCTGCCAGCGTTCATCATATCAATCATTCTGAAAAAATAGGGAAAATAAGACTGTAATGGTATAAATCATATAGTTGTTACTATCACTTTGGTATGATAGAGGTATTAGAGGATGCTGGGTTATGTGTGGAATGATAATGATTGTATTAGATTAGATGTCTCAGCTGATATACAGACCCAGACCCACATCAAGCTTTTATTGTTAAGTTGTAGTTTATCAGTAAAATGATGGTACGGCTAATTGCTTAATTATTGTCTCAGCCTCTAGTTTGTGTTCACATCATAAAACACATAGACACTGTAAAATTCATTAATAAAACAAATTGTTTTCTTGTATGAAATACTCCCGCATCCACATGTATGTATTTAAGATAGTAGATGACTTACATAGACAAAGTTAAATAGACCAACTAGCATTTTTAGTCAATACTATTATAAGTATAAAATAGTGCTGTACGTAATACTAATATAAGTATAAAATAGTGTTGTACGTAATACTAATATAAGTATAAAATAGTGTTGTACGTAATACTAATATAAGTATAAAATAGTGTTGTATGTAATTATATTATAAGTATAAAATAGTGTTGTATGTAATTATATTATAAGTATAAAATAGTGTTGTATGTAATACTAATATAAGTATAAAATAGTGTTGTATGTAATACTATTATAAGTATAAAATAGTGTTGTATGTAATACTATTATAAGTATAAAATAGTGTTGTACGTAATACTATTATAAGTATAAAATAGTGTTGTATGTAATACTATTATAAGTATAAAATAGTGTTGTATGTAATTATATTATAAGTATAAAATAGTGTTGTACGTAATACTAATATAAGTATAAAATAGTGTTGTACGTAATACTATTATAAGTATAAAATAGTGTTGTACGTAATACTATTATAAGTATAAAATAGTGTTGTATGTAATACTATTATAAGTATAAAATAGTGTTGTATGTAATACTATTATAAGTATAAAATAGTGTTGTATGTAATACTATTATAAGTATAAAATAGTGTTGTATGTAATACTATTATAAGTATAAAATAGTGTTGTATGTAATACTATTATAAGTATAAAATAGTGTTGTATGTAATACTATTATAAGTATAAAATAGTGTTGTATGTAATACTATTATAAGTATAAAATAGTGTTGTATGTAATACTATTATAAGTATAAAATAGTGTTGTATGTAATACTATTATAAGTATAAAATAGTGTTGTACGTAATACTAATATAAGTATAAAATAGTGTTGTACGTAATACTATTATAAGTATAAAATAGTGTTGTATGTAATACTAATATAAGTATAAAATAGTGTTGTACGTAATACTAATATAAGTATAAAATAGTGTTGTACGTAATACTAATATAAGTATAAAATAGTGTTGTACGTAATACTATTATAAGTATAAAATAGTGTTGTATGTAATACTATTATAAGTATAAAATAGTGTTGTATGTAATTATATTATAAGTATAAAATAGTGTTGTATGTAATACTATTATAAGTATAAAATAATGTTGTAATACTATTACTGTACAGGCACAGTCATATTGAGTCAGTCCAATTTTTACCCTTGTGGAAATTGTCAATTTAGTTGAATGAATTTCTTTTTGTTTGACCATTCTGTATCTAGCAGTACTGTAAATAGTGTTTGTATTTATAAATTGTCTGTAATATTAACCGGCCTGATTAGCTCAGTTGGTAGAGCATATGACTTGCAAGCAGGAGGTGATGGGTTGGAGCCCCACATCGGGTACATTATTTATTCCTCCTCCTAATACATTTACACTTACATGATGAACAACAGACAGACAAAGAAGAAAGAAGATTTCATAAAGTGATGTGTAAATTATAAACAAATTAGATTATTTTAAGTCTGATTTGAGTTAGAACAGTATATCCAAAAATAAAATAATTTGCTGAGCATGTTTGATTTATTGTTGATACAGTATGTAACAGCTTGATTCATGCACTGATGTCTGCTTGTTGTCTTGGCTTGTAATCAAACTATCAAACAATCAATGTAGCAAATCTCATACATACTTATATACAACAGGTTTAAATTCAAGAACGGACTGCAAATGTAGTTCAATTTTTCTTTGTACAAAATCAGTATGGTCAAACCTGTAAACAAGTGCCACCCTTAGAGAAGACATTATATGGCCTTTATTGACAGGTTGTCTTTATTCAGAGGCCATTTGGTTCTAAATAATCAATTGCAGACTTTGAAAGAATGGCCTTTATTCACACAGTGGTCTTTCTTTGGAGGTGACTGCTAACACAGGTTTGACTGTATATCATTAGTTATGATGTTCCAACAAAATAGCTTATTGTCTTACATGTAACAGTATATGGAATACAAAATATACATAATATTTATATTAAAGCCCTGTTAGCTTTTTGGATGTTAAAATTAAAGTTTTAGTAAGAGAGACATCCTATCAGTTGAACTGACTTTTATTTGCAATTAGAATTTTCTGATATTTTCTGTTTTAATCACAAAGTACATATAGAAGTGTAGCGCAGTATTTTTTCAATGATTTTGCCAAAAAAAAAAGAAAAAGCATCTGACAACATATTTACGAGATGTGGCTAAAGAAATTAAGGCATGATGTAAATATTGTTTAAAATAAATAAATGAAATTTATTTCTAATATTTTACTATTATTTATCTATTGTTCTGTGTTAATAAATTCAAAAATCTAATGGGCTTTGAATAAATTGGCTGTGATAATATTCAGCCTGATTAAGCTCAGTTTGTAGAGCATCTGACTTGCAAGTAGGAGGTCACGGTTTCCAGCCACACATCGGTCACAATTATTAGTCTCCCTCCTCCTATTAAATACATATGGGACACACTAATGTGGTTATGGTTTTAGGATATTAACTCCAAAATCATTATTTTAAAATAGGGCAGACAGATTTTGTGTATGCTTATAATTTTTAAAGGACTCCTTGATAGAAAATGATTTACGATGAGATTTTTTAAAGAAACAATGACATTCCTTTGCATTTGCATTGAAGTCTATGGGATCATCATGCAATACCTAAAGAAATTTATTATTCTATTTTCAACAAGGGCAACAACTCTTACATTTCTTAAAAATGTTGGGAAAACATGTAGTATCTGAGGTAACTGTCAATGAAATAATGACAATCGCCTTTATCGGGCAATACTATTTTTGTATTATAGTAACAATTTTGTGTAGCATTGCATGAGCAAATACATCAGAAAACATGGAAGTTTAGGATCCTAATTAAATACCTTAAAACAATTTTACTCTGATATTAAAGTACAAACATCTAGGTTAAAATCATGTGGATGTTGTTTTCATCCAGCTAAGTATTAAATGTTGTTGTTTACAAAATATGATGAATAATTAATAATCAGTTATATCACTTAAATCGCCTTTAATTAAAAGTTCACCTAATTTTCCCTTAAACAAAATTTAGATAAATTTTCAATCAAAACAATTTTATTTTATATCGAAATGAAGTAATTAACAGGAGATCTTCTTCTTCTTCCATTGATGTTCAAAATCTCCTATGGGGCATCATCTATACAGTAGACTATACACAATTTGAAAAACACAAATCAAGGATCTTTTTATGATTGATCTAGTTTCAAGTACCTCATGTTGGATTAAAAATAACAAACTCTGAAAACTGATAATTGTCACTACTAAAAATTTACATTCAACTAAGTTAGTTTTCTTCAAAATTAATTTCTCAAGATTTATTTGTATGTGAACAATCTAAATTCACACATGTCAAGTTTGAGTCCTATATTTTAATCAAATTTAGTTTTAAAATGACGATCTTGTAATAGAAAAGTTGAATTAACAAACAGTAAGCTAAAGTTTAGATGAATGAAAACTACACTACAGCAGGTGTTCACCTGAGATGTGTGCTGTGTCAAGCATCTTTAGGTATTTGTATTTTCAAATTGACACTTTCTTTATAGTTGAAAAAAAGCTAAGTGCGAGATGTTTCCTTTGATTAAGAAAAGCTGAAGTTAAGATGAGATATAAATCTAGGTATACTTGAATAATGGTGTTGAAAGAAACAAAATAGTTATAGTTAAGTGAATTCCAATATAGCCACTTAATTGTCAAAAGTAATTACCATTTTATGCCTCAAGAATCCATTTGAAACACTGACTATTAGATACTTCATTAACTATTTCTTGTTAAGTATAAAAGTCATTTTATTGTTACAATCGTTAAACTAACATTAAAATCTCCCCTTTTAGAAAATTAACTTTTTGCTGAAAAATTCTCAATACAAAAGAGTTACTGTTACCTGCAGGGTTTAAAACCATTGTCGATGTTTCATTTAATCAACAATCCAATCCAGTGTTTAAACGTTTCTTTCTAATCCTCTCATCTTGGTATAAATCTGTCATTTGTAATGAAGTAATATCAAATGTTACATTTTTACCAAGTATTTCATTTACAGCCACAAAAATAACTAAATAACAAAATGCTTGATCATTAACACATCTTTGTGCACATTTATTGTAAATTTTGTATTAAATTGATAAAGAAATGAATGTTGAGATGTTAAACCCTTGACTCTGATAGGCTAACACTGTGCTGTATACAGGCTGTGATCTTATAGGTATAATACTTTAATCTGTGAATGTAAGGCCACAGTGATTCTTAGGTTGGGTTTAAAGCTAACTTCCACTTAGGACTGGTATATGCATACTTCATGAATATTTCATGAATAATTCATGAATAGTTCAAGGAAAAACCTTGTTTTCATGAATTCCGTTTGAAGCGGAAATTTGTTTATGTTTTTGATGCTTGTTCTTCCTGTAAGTGTCCAGCTTTCTGTTGTATAATCCACAATATGGTTAATATGAACACTATTTACATAAAATTCTCTACACAAATATATTACCCATATACAACATTCAAATAGGGATGAATATAATTATCTATGTTGATAGAAAGTGTCTAAAGCCATGTTTTATAGCAGGTATAAGGTATTGTATACATTCCTGTATCATCTAAGTGTTTCTCTTTATACAATGTTTTCAATTTGTGTCAATTTAATACAAACATTAAGGGTATGCGTATGCCTCCAATATAGCAGAAATGTTAAGAGAATTTCATAGTACATTTAAATATGTAGTGAGTTTCATTGGTACAAAGTCTTCATTACAAACTATTACATTACCAGACTGTGTAACATCAATCTGTGTTACATTATCAGATACTGTTACATTATCAGACTGAGTTAGCAGACTGGGTTACATTACCAGACTGTTTTACATTACCAGACTGTGTAACATCAATCTGTGTTACATTACCAGATAGTGTTACATTATCAGACTGGGTTACCAAACTGGGTTACATTACCAGACTGTTTTACATTATCAGACTGTGTTACCAGACTGGGTTACATTACCAGACTGTTTTACATTACCAGACTGTTTAACATTATCAGACTGTTTAACATTATCAGACTGTGTTACCAGACTGGGTTACATTACCAGACTGATTTACATTACCAGACTGTTTTACATTATCAGGCTGTTTTACATTATCAGACTGTTTTACATTATCAGACTGTATTACCTGACTGTGTTACATTACCAGACTGTTTTACATTATCTGACTGTGTTACCAGACTGGGTTACATTACCAGACTGTTTTACATTACCAGACTGATTTACATTACCAGATTGTTTTACATTATCAGAATGGGTTACCAGACTGATTTACATTACCAGACTGTTTTACATTACCAGATTGTTTTACATTACCAGACTGTTTTACATTATCAGAATGGGTTACCAGACTGTTTTACGTTACCAGACTGTTTTACATTATCAGACTGTGTTACTAGACTTGGTTACATTACCAGACCGTTTTACATTACCAGACTGTTTTACATTATCAGACTGTGTTACAAGACTGGGTTACATTATCAGACTGTGTTACATTACCAGACTGAGTTACTAGACTGCATTACCAGATTGTGTTACATTGCCAGACTGGATTACATGACTATCTTACATTACCAGACTTGGTTACATTACCAGTCTGTGTTATTTACGAGACTGGATAACTTGACTATGTTACATTACCAGACTGGGTTACATTACCAGTCTGTGTTACATTACCTGTTTCAAACAGCAAATACACTATGCAGTCCTTGAAATCATGCACAGTTAAATTGCCCTCTGACAGAGTAGTCTATCAAACAGCTCATGAGTTATGAACCAAAACATATAGTTAGAGCTAGCTCATGAGTTATGAACCAAAACATATAGTTAGAGCTAGCTCATGAGTTATGAACCAAAACATATAGTTAGAGCTAGCTCATGAGTTATGAACCAAAACATATAGTTAGAGCTGGCTCATGAGTTATGAATTAAAACATATAGTTAGAGCTGGCTCATGAGTTATGAATTAAAACATATAGTTAGAGCTGGCTCATGAGTTATGAACCAAAACATATAGTTAGAGCTAGCTCATGAGTTATGAACCAAAACATATAGTTAGAGCTGGCTCATGAGTTATGAACCAAAACATATAGTTAGAGCTGGCTCATGAGTAATGAACCAAAACATATAGTTAGAGCTGGCTCATGAGTTATGAACCAAAACATATAGTTAGAGCTAGCCCATGAGTTATGAACCAAAACATATAGTTAGAGCTGGCTCATGAGTTATGAATTTAAACATATAGTTAGAGCTGGCTCATGAGTTATGAATTAAAACATATAGTTAGAGCTGGCTCATGAGTTATTAACCAAAACATATAGTTAGAGCTAGCTCATGAGTTATGAACCAAAACATATAGTTAGAGCTGGCTCATGAGTTATGAATTTAAACATATAGTTAGAGCTGGCTCATGAGTTATGAATTAAAACATATAGTTAGAGCTGGCTCATGAGTTATTAACCAAAACATATAGTTAGAGCTAGCTCATGAGTTATGAACCAAAACATATAGTTAGAGCTGGCTCATGAGTTATGAATTAAAACATATAGTTAGAGCTGGCTCATGAGTTATGAATTAAAACATATAGTTAGAGCTGGCTCATGAGTTATGAACCAAAACATATAGTTAGAGCTGGCTCATGAGTTATGAATTAAAACATATAGTTAGAGCTGGCTCATGAGTTATGAACCAAAACATATAGTTAGAGCTAGCTCATGAGTTATGAACCAAAACATATAGTAAGAGCTAGCTCATGAGTTATGAACCAAAACATATAGTTAGAGCTAGCTCATGAGTTATGAACCAAAACATATAGTTAGAGCTAGCTCATGAGTTATGAACCAAAACATATAGTTAGAGCTGGCTCATGAGTTATGAACCAAAACATACAGTTAGAGCTGGCTCATGAGTTATGAACCAAAACATATAGTAAGAGCTAGCTCATGAGTTATGAACCAAAACATATAGTTAGAGCTAGCTCATGAGTTATGAACCAAAACATATAGTTAGAGCTAGCTCATGAGTTATGAACCAAAACATATAGTTAGAGCTAGCTCATGAGTTATGAACCAAAACATATAGTAAGAGCTAGCTCATGAGTTATGAACCAAAACATATAGTTAGAGCTAGCTCATGAGTTATGAACCAAAACATATAGTTAGAGCTAGCTCATGAGTTATGAACCAAAACATATAGTTAGAGCTGGCTCATGAGTTATGAACCAAAACATATAGTTAGAGCTAGCTCATGAGTTATGAACCAATTAAACATATAAATAAAACTCATCTCATCTTGTTAGAACTACAGTCAAACTGGTGTTAGCAGCTTCCTCTGAATAAAAGTTATCCTGTGAATAAAAGCCATAATCTTTTAAAACCCTTCATTGATGATTATTCATAAGAAAACCATCTTACAATAAAAGACCACAATTTATATTTACCAAGAGTGGCCTTTGTTCACAGGTTTAACTGTTGCATCTATGGTTGATCTGTCATAGTTTATTGATCACAACAAAGCTTTCTTACATTATTTTATCAGAATCTTTGTGATTTTCTTGCAAGTCATACATTCAGGTGAACATTCCCGGACCAATATCACTCTCTTGTCATATTTCTGAATAAATTAGCTTTTATTCTTTAATTTAAAGGAAAGTTATTGGTTAAATTTTCAAGATGAATTCATATAAGCTGACAGGCAATGAAGATTGTGTAAGAGTGTTGAGTTGATATTAGTATGGTATTACTACATAAATCCAGCTTATAAAACAGTTACATTGATCTCTGTTCTTCTAACTGATACCAAAATGAGGTCATTTATCAGGTATTTTGG